>CM053622.1:586117784-586146062 GCA_028646595.1 Phalanger gymnotis
CCTTTTCCATTTGGCTAATTTTGCCTTTCAAGGCATTCTTCTCCTCATTGGCTTTTTGGAGCTCTTTTGCCCTTTGAGTGAATCTATTTTTTAAGGTGTTATTTTTTCAGTATATTTTAAAATATTTTTTTGGGTTTCCTTTAGCAAGTCATTGACTTGTTTTGCATGGTTTTCTCTCATCCTTCTCATTTCGCTTCCCAATTTTTCCTCTACTTCTCTAACTTTCTTTTCCAAATCCTTTTTGAGCTCTTCCATGGCCTGAGACCAGTTCATGTTTTTCTTGGAGGCTTTTGTTGTAGGCTCTTTGACTTTGTTGATTTCTTCTGGCTGTATGTTTTGGTCTTCTTTGTCACCAAAGAAAGATTCCAGAGTCTGAGACTGAATCTGAGTGCATTTTCACTGCCTCACCATTTTCCCAGACAACTTACTTGACCCTTGAGTTTTTCAGCGGGGTATGACTGCTTGTAGAATACAGAGTTCTATCTTCCAAGCTTGGAGGATGCGCCAGCTCTGCCACACCAGCACTCCTCTTTCCCAAGAACTCCCAACCCAGACTGGACTTAGATCTTCAGCAGGCTCTGCACTCCTGCTCTGATCCACCACTTAATTCCTCCCACCAGGTGGGCCTGGGGCCAGAAGCAACTGCAGCTGTAGTTCTGTAGCTGCCCCACCTCCACTGCCCCCTGGGTGGTGGCCAAACTGCAAACTCCCTGTCCCCGGCAGCTTTTCCCAATAACCTTCTCTGTTGTCTTTGGTGTTTGTGAGTTGAGAAGTCTGGCAACTGCCACAGCTCACTGATTCAGGGTGCTAGGGCACCCTCTGCCCAGCTCCTGGTCTGGTTGGTCCACGCTGCCCACTCTGGGCTCTGCTCTGCTCCACTCTGCTCCCAGCTCCGTGCGGGATAAACCTTACCCTGAGACCATCCAGGCTGTCCTAGGCTGGAACCATACTTCCCTCTACTGTTTTGTGGGTTCTGCAGTTCTAGAATTGGTTCAGAGCCATTTTTATAGGTTTTTGGAGGGACTTGGAGGGGAGCTCACACTGGTCCCTGCTTTCCAGCTGCCATCTTGGCTCTGCCCTGCCTCCTCCATGATAGAAGTTTTTGTCAGTTTGTTGAAGTCCCTGGGCTTGTTCTCAGAATATTGTTTTTAAGTGCATAAAATAAAATATATAGGATTACAAAGAGAACTGTTGAAATACAGTCATCAAATTATATGTTTCAGAGGGGGAAAAAAGCACTTTCACAGACTCCAGGTTAAAAGCCTCTATGTGCTGAGCCCAGCAATAGCTATAATTTCTGATTTAAAAAATAAGAAATTCTAAGGGCATACATACACATAATTCTTACCCTCAAGTATCAATGATCTATTTAGGGACCTCAACTAATTGTGCATAAAATAATTAGATCACTTTCCAAAGCAGCTAATGATTGAGTGTTAAGACACTGAAAATAAACGTAGTAGGCATGATCATAAACTTCATTAGAAAAGAAAAGATCTGGGATATCCAGGACCTATAGACTGGACAGATACTAAGTTGCAAGACAAGGGAACAGAACTGGTTCCAGGAAAGGAAGTAGGAGAAAGAATGGGGAGTGGTAAAGTTGGCTACATGGAGTCCAAAAATATACCAACAGAAGAAAGTTTAGATAGGCAATAATCTGGCAGTGTCAGGAAGATACAGCAGCAGCTATTGGGAGCCAAAACATGAGGCAAGTAGGGTTGAAGAGGAAAACTCTAACAAGTGGAATGTTTGGTGTGGTGAGACAAGACAGCCCACGAGTCAAGTCAATAATAGGTTAACAAGGATTTCTTAAGCTCCTAAAATATTCCGGGTATTGTGCTAAGTGGTGGGTATGTGAAGAAAGGCAAACAAAGAAACAAAACAAGCAAACAAAAAAACGTCTCCTGCTCTCAAGGAATTTAAAATCTAAGGGGGAGAACAACATACAAACAATTACATACAAACAATATATGGACAGGATAAATTGGAAATAATCAACACTTGGAATGCCCTAACATTAAAAGGTAACCATGGAAGTCTTCCTGTACAAAACAGAATTTTAGCTTAGAATTGAAGGAAGTCAGAGAAGCTTGGAGAAAAGGGCAGAGATATTCCATGCATGGGAGGGGAGCCAGTTAAAACATATGAAATGAGGAGATTGATTGTCTCGTTTGAGGAACAATGGGAACATCAGTGTTGTTGGATCATCAAGAAAGTTGTATGCTATGTACAAGACCCATTTACTTGAACTGAGATATCAGGACAAGAGTTCTATTATAGGAAAGAAGGCAAGAGTTCTAGGTATTAAGATATGGTTCAGATGTGGAGAACCTGCAGCCTGGAGGCCACATGTGGCCTTCTAGGTCCTCAAGTGTGCCCCTTGGACCACATCCAAACTTCACAGAATCTTGTTCTTGTGAGATGTGGATTCTGTCAAAAGGCTGCACTTGAGAACCTACAGGGCCACATGTGGCCTCGAGGCTGCAGGCTCCCTGCACCTGGTTCAAATGAGGCTGACTATATATACAAAATAAAAGCAAGATTTTAAATAAAGGATTGAGTGGAAGAGCAATGCCTCCAAGTGGTACTTCATACTAGTTTCTCTTCTCCCATGCCCTGGCATGGGACATCAAAAGTATTTTAGACCTGAGAAAACAGGTTTTTAAACCTAGAGGATCCTTTTGTTGGAAAAGTAGCCTATAAAATAATGCCGAATGAGTACAGTCTTACATTCAGATTTTAAGTGAGAGTTGAAAGAACAAGTGCACACCAATCAGAAGTTCTATTGTTTGACTTATCATCCCTATAATTTTCCAGATCAAAACACCCTTCCCTGGCTACCACTTACCCATGTTCTTTATTTATCAATTACAAATTTTGTATTTGTAACCCCAGAACAGTACTAAATTACACTTAGTAATTTTTTCACTCATTCATTCAATTCATTCATTCATTCACCTTAAGTTGAATAGAGATTGTGGACAATCTTCCATCCTTTAATGAGCAGATAGTTGGTGCAAACAAATAATGCCTGTAGTCACTGATTAGATGGTTCTGTATTTTAAAGAATTCAGCTCCTGTGGGCTAGCTAAGGAGACTCCTATCAAAACTAAAGCTCTAAGGACCAAGAAACCTGCTTTTGGGGAGGAAAATAGTCTAAATATTTTCCCCTGACCTGATGACTGATTGTCTTAGGTTCTTCCCCTCAGAAATCAATAAATGCTACAAATTAGGGATCGATTTATTATTTTATTGATTGTCTAGACTTAAAGGAATTATGGAAACTATGTTAATAATTCAGATAAAACTTACAAGGGTGTTGCTGGAAACTTACCTTTCTATAAGAAATATAATTTAAGTGTCTTGACTGTAAAAGAGAGATGGCAGTCTATTGTGTTTCTTATTTAAAAAAAAAAAAAGGTCATAAGCAATATCTCACCCAGTTGATGACTCCAGTGGAAGTCAGAATCTGGAAGTAGAGATTAGCTCTACCATCTCATGCCCAGAGGCAATGCGTGCTGGAATCAGTTAGATGTGGCTTCTACTTGAGAGATCCTACTGTTAAAATTTTCAGTGTGAGCTTTATCCCTCAGAAATCAGCAAATGCTACAAATCAAGGATTCATTTATTATTTTCTTGATTGTCTGGCCTTGAGAGATTTATAGAGAATATGGAATATTAAATTTAAAACTATATTGTGGGAACTGCTTTTGTGCATATGTGTTGGGTGGGGGCGGGGAGGAAGGGGTATGGGACTGGTTATTAAACATTTATCAGAATACCACTGCCTACAGGCACAAGTCTTCTTAAAGGAGTCATACTGGGGCAGTAAGCTGAAGACCAGCAGATCACTGTCAGACAATGGCTATACTACGCCAGCAGGGAGCACTATCTTATACCCAAACCCCCAGCAGAGACTACATTCCTGGCAAAGACAGTATACTACAAGAAACCAGTGGGGAGCAGCTCTAGTGGAGTAGCAATATCACCAGAAGGCATGAAAGATCCTTATTGAAAGGCAGAGAGATAATGGAATGTTACTTAACAAAGTGATCTCCAACCATGTATAGGCATCACAACTGTTTCCTTTTCTTATAATACAAAAAATGTATCATATGCTCCATATTATAAATTTGTACTGCTATCTGGGACAGGTAGGTGATGTAGTGAATTGAGCATTGGGCTGAGAAACAGGAAGCTGAGTATAAATCTGACCTCAGACACTTATTATCTGTGTGACACTGGGCAAGCCACTTAGCACTGTTTACCTCGGTTTCCTCATCAGTAAAATTGAGATGGAGAAGGAAATGGCAAAACACTCCAGTATCTTTGCCAAGAAAACCCCAAATGGGGTTTCATGAAGAATTGGACACAATTGAGATGATTTAATAACTACAGTCGACCTGAATAGCTTCACAATATGGTTTCTCTCCGATCACACCACTCAAAACCTTTTCCAAATCAGTTTTTGCCAAATATCAATTTCATGGTTGTACATAAGTAGGGGGAAAAATCTCACACAACTGACGAAAAGTCTTCACATCTTGAGTCGTTATTTTAGGAGTGCTAAAATGATTTTTGTGGATTTAGATTTAGAATCCAAGGATGTTGGTTCAAATCCCAATTGTTCATTTAGTGTCACTGTGATCTTGGGCAAGTCACAAAACTTTCTAGCCTTTATTTCATTATCTATAAAATGAAAGAGATGGATAAGATGGTATCTTAAAAGTCTCCAGAACTAAGTATTACCACCACTATTGCTGCTATTGGGGCTGCTGCTGCTACTAATGATTAATAATAATAATAGCTAACATGTACATGGAGCTCTAAGGATGACTTAACACTTTATTAGTGTTCTCTTCTTTGATCCTTGTAACAATCCTTTGAAGTTGAGACTATTGTTATTATAATTTTCCCCATTTTATAGATGAGCAAACTAAGGCTGAGAGAGGTTAAGTGACTTGCCCTTTATTTGAGGCAGCATTTGAAATCATGCTATTCCTCCTCCAAGTCCAACAGTATCTAGTGTAACACCTAGCTGGTAAGTGTCAGCTCTTTGGTCCAACAACCTGCAGCCCTTATCCCAATAAATTGTAACTTCCTTTAGGTCAGAGACTATTTAGCTTTGTCTTTGTATGTGCCTAGCATAGTGTCTATATATATAAGGGCCGCTCACTGATGTAATCTGAATGAGTGTTCTTTACGTGAGTGACAAGTATTATTAAAATAAGGAGACATGCTCAATTTGTTCTACCTACTTCAATTCCTACTTTTGGTGACAAAGACCTCTCCAGATCAGTGATTGCATAGTGACTAACTCTGGTCTTAAGAAAGGAAAAATGTAAAAACCCATGCATGTCTAAATGTAATTTATTAAAGGACATTTTGTACAGTTAACTAAGGCCTCAGCAAGGGTGGAAAAAAGTGAAGGAAGTAGGCTTTTTCTCCAAATATGCATTCATCTTGGAGTGGTGGTATAACACCTCTAAAAATATTTTCCAGCTTTCTGTTTTTGGACAGTAAAATTCTCATTTCTGATTTGTGTTAGCAATGTTCTCATCTTTCTGGAGCCCAGGATGGTAATTAGTGGGAAGCCAGTTACTTTATATTACCTCTACTAGTAGATCTATCCTTTGGGATCTTTGAACTCTGTATTTTGTCAAAGAAATGAGTATTATAGGATTCCAATGTTTCCTATGTGCTTGAGGCAAGGTTACAAGGGATATGTAGATAATCTTATCTTTGATTCCAAGTAATATGGGGTCATTTGAGTCAAAATAAACATATTCTTGGAGACCCATGGGGAAATTTTTTCATTTGGTTTTAAAGCAGAAGAGAAAAAGAAGTAAAGCCAACTAAGTAGGTCAATAGCTGATTGTAATAGCTGATATCAATCACAATATTTAATATTAATTGGATAATAGCCAATTAGCATGGGCACTAGTGTCCCCAGGGAGTCTTTCTTCTAAATTGCTGAATCTCGGCCACCAGGATGACCTAGGGATCTTTCCAATAAGCATCAAAGTAATTCTCTGGTGGGGGCTTTTTATTACTATTATTATTTTTCCTTTTGAATTCTAAGTTTAAATGATATCTCAAGCTCAATAAGAGGAGGATAAATTTTGAGAAAGAAAATTTAAAGTGAGAGAAAAGGGACTTAATTATTAATGCATTTATATATAAATGTACATATGTTCTCTAGTAAGGAAAATTCACTTGCCTTCCCCAAAAGGAGGATGGCCCACAGTTGCTAAAGTCTCAGAAGCAAATATATCTCTGACAAAAAGAAAGATAAAAGAAACTGCAAACTAGATGCTATAAATGTAATTATGGCATTCAGTGTTCAAGAAGACTTACAACACTGAAATACAGAAGCTGATTAAGACATACTTGCTGAATGATGACCATATACATAAAAAGCACACAGTCATAGAAGCCAGCATACTTCAGAGAGGGCTTATGGGTCTATAGATGCATTATTTACAGAAGTAATGGCAAAGGTATAACACAGAAGTGGTATGGAAGAAAGAGTTCTGGCTTGGCATCAAACAACTTGTATTCAGATTATGACTCTGTTACCAATGTGGCTTTGGGTAAGTAACTTAACCTCTCTAGGCCTCAGTTTTTGCACATAAAATGAGAGGGTTGGGCTAGATAACATTTGAAAGTCCTTTATTGCTCTAAACTTATCATTGTAATTATAATTTGTATTCTGAACACTCTGATTGGATAACTGAACTAAATTTCTATCAATCCTTAGTATTCATTCTCTTCTTCTAAGTTCAGTTAACCAACTCATTGGCCAACCTGGCTTCATTGAGTATCTACTATGCCTTTAGCACTGTGATGGGAAGTTATAAGATATATCCCAAAGATCCACTTTCAATGGATAAGCCATGGAGTCTGCCATCAAGACTATGGTCTGGTTAGGGAGGTTTGAAAACTACATATGAAAGCAAACAGAAAAATAAAAGACAGTGGGATATGACTAGAATTAATTACTAGATTTCATGGTAAAGACTGGATTAGTATAAGAGTTCAGAGAAGAGAAATCTCAGTTAAGGCTGGAGTGGTCAAGGAAGGCTTTTGGAATTCATATGGAATAACATGGCTTTCCTCTTTTAGTATCTCAATATCTTCATGGCTCACAGTTGAACATCTGACTTCTACTCTTCCAAATCCTATCTCAAGCCAACTCTAATAAAATTTTAGTTATCCTTATACACAGATACGATTGAGTCACTTCTGTTCTCTAACCTCTCCAGTATCTCAGAGTTGTCTACCAAATAAAATTTTATTTCTCTGGCCTGTCATTTAAGGCCCTGTACAACCTGACACTGCCCATACCTTTCCAGCCTTATCTCATGCATGCCTGCTATATGCATACTATGCTTTAGACAAATAGTTTGCCATTACCTGGACTCTATTATAGACTTCCTTCCTGACTTGATACTGCCTAGTAATATCAAGGAAAGCATGGACCTCGTCCATCTCCCATGATTGTTCAGGAGCTTTGAATGGAATTTTTAGCATAAGTGACATATCTGAGAAGGCTGAGCCATGCCTCTGTACACTTTCATAATCCATGAGAAGACAAGACAGAAGAGTTCTCTACTACTGCCATGGCCCTTCACTCCAATGTAAATACAGAAGACCAAACCCTTCGGCTATTAATTAAATTTAACAGGCTTTTATTGCATTTAAGCTATTTGCAAGGCATTGTTCCAGGGACAAGGGCCTAAAAAGACAAACATTTAAAAGTCCCAGCTGTGTCCTCAACGAGCTCTGAAGGAATTCACTATGTGCACAGAGAAGTAAATGTAACACAATTTGAGGGGAAAGAAAATATTAACAACTAGGGGGATCGAGACATCCAGGGAAGTATAATAACTCACATACAAAGGTATAAAATGATGAATTCTTTGGTCACTAAGAGAGTAAGATCTACCCAGGATCTATGATCCTGTTTTCATATGAGCCATATATTCTTTCCACTACTGTGTGTATGCATAATCACTCTTGTCTCGACAGAAGAAAGTAGTACGTCTAATGATCACCAGTGTCAGCTCTCATTCTAAAGCTTTCTTTAAAATCCCCAATCTCCATAAATTATGCTATGATATCAGTGAGGACAGTTTTCCCAGATAGCAAATCTACTGCTGCTATATCTGTTTCAACTATCTTTCTGTCATTCAAGGTGTCCTATTTTGTATCCTGACCTCTTATTACACCCCTCCAAGCACTCTATGCCCCAGGGAAACTGAACTACTCCCTCTACTTCATGTATACTTCATGCATGTAATAGGCACTCTTCTTTCTGGGGCTTTTCTCATGTTGTTCCTTATGCCTATAGTGCCCTTCTCTCAACTCTTTGCCTATCAAATTACTGTCTATCCTTTAAAATCCAATTTTAAAAGCCAACTCCTCCATGAAGGCTTTCCTTCAAACTTAATGTAACACACTGTTTTGTAACTCTCTAATGCATTTGTCATTTTAATATTATGTGTTATACTTAGCTGCATTTCTTACACAAAGACAGGAGCTGTTTAAAATCTAAATATTGCATCTTCCCCAGAGATTTCCCAGCATTTCTGCACATAGAAGGCCCATAAATATTGGTTGAATTAAAAGATGAGTAAATAGCAATTTTCCAGCATTCCCTTGGACGGATACATTTTTAGACAGCTTTAGGAGAAAAAAGATCAGGGATTAGAGACATCAACGAAAATTCAAGACAATGCAAGTAGATTTCAGATGGTGGTAGAGGAAAGAGGAAAAGGGAAGCAAAATAGCTACAGATGAATGAAAAATGCAATCAGTAAACAGGATTGAAAATATATCCTTTTCATGGAAAGGAGATAGGCTGGACTTGCTATACAAAACACTGCTTTGTCTGAAGTCCATGGAGAAGGGAAAACAAAACAGGGAAAGCATCTAGAGAAATGAATAGAGGAAAAGGCCCAAGAAAATGAAAATTACAAGCTACTTGTAGATGAATCCAAAACCCAGAAGAATTAGAAATCAAAAAGGGAAAAATGACATAGACCCAGAGCCAAAGCAGAATGCATAGAAAAAGGGAAATGAAAGAGTAAAGGAAATGAACAATTACAAAGGAAAAAGAAATCTTAAAGGGCTAATAACAATGACACAAATATGGGAAAAGTGCAACTGAAAATCCCCATGTATAATATGAATAGCAGAAGAATTAAGAAAAGAGATGTAGTCCACAGGGCTCTGGGAGAAGAAAAAGCTAGAAGTTATTGTAGCACAAAAAACAAAGCTGAATAAGTAGAAGGAGATTTACTGCACATGAATAAGCTGGAATGCATTGTGCTGGTCATCAAGCTATAGAAGAATGAGACACTTATTTAACACAGAGATGGGATAAGAAACAACTACTTGTACTGCAAAGAATGATGTGGAGCAAACTCTGCATATATTAAGATATACTGATGTAAGGAAATTGAGGCACAAGAGAAGTTCTCCTTTGCTACATCTTCATCCATATTATACCCACTAATTATGGGTACACTCCAAGGCTCTCCCTCAAGTTCTATTCTCTCCTCTTTCTACTCTCTCTAACTTGCATAAGCTCCCATGGGTTCACAATCATCTCTACATAGATGACTCCAGAAGTACGGCATCATAATCTCTCTCCTGAGCTCCAGGCCTTTATCACAAACTTTATTTCAAACTTGACATCCTAGAGGTATCTCAGTTTAACAGGTCCAAAACAGAAATTATTATCTTTTTCCCCGAAATTCATTCCCTCTTCAAAATTTTTCTATTACTGTCAAGGGCGCCACAAACATTCTACTTGCTTGGTCTCACACTCATGATGTAATCCTTGACTTATCATGCTCATTCTTTTCACATTCTACTTGCTTGGTCTCACACTCATGATGTAATCCTTGACTTATCACGCTCATTCATTTCACATATCCATTCAGCTGCCAACTCTTGTAACTTTTATCTCAAAACATCTTTCATATGTATTACCCTTTTTCTGCTCACAGACTACCAGTGTAGTTCAGGGACTCATCTCATTACAGAAATATAAAAAGACAATTACTTAAAAAAAATATATATATATACATATATATTACATACACACATATATGTGTATATATGCATACGTGTAGATAGATAGATAGATAGATAGATAGATAGATAGATAGATAGATAGATAGATAGATAGATAGATATTGCAAATATTCTCACTACCACTTCCTTGGAGGTGGGAGGGAAATTCATTTTTCAAGGATAAAAGGTTTAAAGACTAAATTGTGTTCACCCAGTCTGTAAGATCAGTGTGGCGCTCATTCTGAAAGGTACTAAGAGTGGATAGGACAGTTTTAATTAATGATAGAAATGATCATGATGATAGAAACAGCCAATAAGCATTTATTATGTACTGCAATGCTTTTCTTGGTCTTTGGCTTGAAGAGAACGAATAAAGCATATAGGGAATAGATGTCAACAATAAGTAATGAGAGAGTAGAAAAGGATTCAGCTGCCTTCAGTAAGGTCATCACCTTGCCTAGATTGACTAGGGTACTGAAAGGATTGGAAGATACTGTTGTTGAGCCATGTCTGGTGAGCTATTTGGGATCATGGCAAATAGGGGAAGTACTCCAGGATTGGAGAAAGGAAGATGTTGTGCCAATTTTCAGAAAGAGAAGAGAATGGAGTTTATAAACTGTAGGATCAGTGACAACTTCAATTAAAAGCAAAATTCTAGACCAAATTATCTAAGAGATGATTTTTGAAATATGTGAAAGGAAATGGTGATCCCAGATTCAATATGAATTTATCAAGCACAAGTCATAACCAGGAGAACAATTTATAAAATGATAACAATGTTATCAAAGGGAAATAAACAAACAAAAAAACCTTGAAGGACTTCAAGAATTCTTATCAATAGTGACCAACAATGAGTACAGAAGATAGATGATGAAACACACTATCTTCCTCCTAGTTATGGACCCAATATATGTAAGTCATGCATTGTTTGACATTGTTTGACAAGTATATATATTTATTTTGTTTGTTTATATTTATTTGTTAAAGAATTGAGTTTTTATTTTTCTTTTATTAAGGAGGAGTTTTGGTGAGGAGACAGTAGTTAGCGATAGTGTTGCTCCCTCTAAAAGCGTAATAAAAATCAGGTAATTAAAAGATTTTAAAAACCACACAAAAGATAGAAGGAAGTTCAGTGCGGGCGGGGGGGGGGGAGACAAGCAAAACAGCTTTGAAGGTAACATGATAAATGTATTATAAACTTTAAAAATTAGTGTGTAATAGAGATACAACGGTTTGCATAAAATTTTATTTTCTAATTTTCATATGGAAATATTCTCTCTTCGTTTGGTGATTATTAAATGGTAGGGAGGGGGGGAGAGCAGGGAATTCCAGACTTTTTTTCAATATAGGTTAGGAACCAGGTAAATCAGGACAATATTATGGATTTAAGCAAAGCAGTTAATAATATATCACATTCAATTCTTGTGCAAAAGATAGAATATATGTGATAGAAATAGTAAAGTTAGATAGATTACAAATTGATTAAATGTCTAGATCCAAATAGCAGTCACATATGTTTCAGCTTGGAAGGACCAATAAAGTACCCTGGGGATCTGGGCTTAGTCTAGTGTTGTTTACTATTCTAAACAATTATCTGGATAAAGTTATGCAATCTACAAATGACACAAAAGCTGCTAGGAATAGCCAATGTATTGAACTATAGGACACACAAAACAAGATCACAAAGAGCTAGAACAGGGCTATCAAACTCATATAGAAATGGAGACCGCTAAACTATGCGTAAGCATCCTTTTGAGTCACATATTGACCTAGAAAACCACAGGTTAACATTATCTGTGTTCTATTGTATTTTTTCTGTTAAATATTTCTCAATTACATTTTAATCTGGGCCACACTCAGTAGGGCTGAGGGCCACAACGAGGCTTATGGGCTGCATGTTTAAAATTTATAGGGTAGAACATTATGTGATTATCAACTATGAATGACTCAGCTCTTCTCAGCAATACAATGATCCAAGACAAATACGAAGGACTCACAAAGAGAAACACAATCACATCCAGATAAAGAACTGATGGACTCTAAATGCAGATTGAAGCATATTTTTCCACTTATTTTATTCTTTTTCATGTTTTTTTTCCTCTTTGGATCTGTGTCTTCTTTCCCGACTGTGACTAATATGGAAATATGTTTTGTGTGATAGCACATGTATAACCTATTTCTAATTGCCTACAATTTTCAGAAGACAAGAGGAGAGGAAGGGAGGAAGAAAAATTTGGAACTCAAAATCTTGTAAAAATGAATGTAAAACTTGTTTTGACAAGTAATTGGGAAAAATAAAATACTATGTAAAAAACTTATGGCTAGAAGATAGGGCTAAATCAGAACAGATGAAATTGAATAAGGAAAAACGAAATTGTCTTACATTCTGAATTTTAAAAATCAGCTACACAAATGAAAGATGGAGAGACATCTAATGGCAGTTAATCTGAAAAAGATCTGGCTTCTTAGTGGACAAGAAAATCTAACTGAATCAATAATGGTCTATAATGGCTAAGATAACTAATGTGATTTTGACTGCTTTATGCGAACCATATGGAGGTGAGAGTCCTGCTGTGCTCTCTTGAGCTCTATCTTGAGTTATGTGTTCAGGTCAGGATACAATATCTTCCAAAAGATACATTAAGTATGACAATACATTATGATAGACTACTAAGGAATCAGTTAATCCAGTCCCTTTATTTCACAGATGAAGGAACCAAGGCTAAAAGAGGTGAGACATGTAAGACTATAAAGTGAGTTAGTAGTTCAAATGAGAATCAAGCCCAAATCTCTTGTCTCCTCATCCAGGGATTATTCTTTTGTCTTTTTCTATTCTTACCTTATCTTTACTCTCTACCACAAATCTTTTACTTCATGTCCTTTGAATTCCATAATGATGGACTGAACAGCTATAGTGGGGAGGCATCTGAGCATAGTAGCTAGTGAGATGATTTCAAAGTCAGGAATCCCTGGGTTGAAGTCCCACTTATGACACATTGTGGCTATGGGATTCAGTATAAGTCACAAACTTCTCACTGCATTAGGCAATTGTCTATGACTGAAAGTTGCAGAGAGGTGACCACTTGCATTGCCAGAGGAGATTTCTTCACCCAGGAGTTCTCTAAAGCAGTGTAATCACTGGTCCATTTCTTAACATTATTCCACATAGACTAGATTACATCAAGGGGAAGGTAAGTAGGAATATGAATACCGTAAAGTTCATGTTATAGGAGGATCAGTAGAAGGACCAGATGTTTAACTCAGAGATGATTTATGGGAGCATAATAGTCTACTTCTAATATTTGGCTAGAAAAAGAAATTAAACTTGTTCTGTTTGGCCCAGAAGTCAGAAAAAAAAAAAACAGTTTGCAGAGAGGCAAACTTGGACTTGATATAAGCCTAATATTTAGAGCTACCCTACAGTGGAATGAAATCATTCAGAATGTGATGATGTCTACTCCATCTGAGGTCAAAGACTGACTGACCACTAGTCAACTACACTGCTAATGAGAGGATCTTTCAGGTACAGGGTTGGAATAGATGATTCTGAGATACCTTCTAGTGCTCTAATTATCAACATATTTTTGGCCAAATTGGGACTCTGACACACTGGCATATGTCAAGAATCATCACTCTTTCCACTAGACTTAGTAGAAAAGAACTAAGATCTATTGCATGCACCTCCCTTATTTTCTTTGATGCCACTGAAAACCAGATTTCTGTTCTCTCTACCTCTGCTTGAAGAATGCTTCCCTTCTCTACCATGCTTCTGTGTTCCCAGTATCTCTGTTCCCACTATGCTTGAATTAGCTGTCCTACCTTGGTGAGTATTCCCTAGCAGTGAAGACTCCTAAATACTGTACACTCCTTCTCCCATTGTATCATACACACATACACATACACTAACTTAACTTTTTGTCCCACCTGTGTCTTTGCTCACTTTTGTCTCTGTGGCTGAACTGAAACTCTTCCTATTCCCCACTCCTTTTGACCTATAAAAATTAAAATCATCTTTTAAAATTCAGCTAATTTTTCCTCCTATAAAGTTTTCACTGACCTATGTACAGTTAGGTACTCCACACTACTCTACTCTTCAGGAAACACTGTCCAGAATTTATACAGTTTTTGACTTGTACTTCTCATGTAAATGTTGTATTATTTCATAATATTGTTATTTGAATATGTGTCATTGCCTTATTGAATGATGAGTTCCATTAGTAGAGGGACCACATCTTTTTTGTGGTCCCTCTTTGCACTTGTACAAGAGCTAATAAATATAGTAGCCATGAATGAAAGAGGGAAGAGAAGACTTGATTTTCCAGAATGCCTGGGCCCAGAAAATAATTGCTCATTGGGAGATGTTCCCAGAACTTCACTTGTCAAATAGAAATTATATGCAAAAGTCGTGACTATGCTAGTGCACATAACTTAGTAACTGCATAAAAGAGACTCAAGTTTGACATAATACTTATATAACACAATATTCAACATGTAGAAGTGCTTATTTTTTGTTGAAATAGTAAAGTTTAAATTATAGTGATACAAATTAGAATATAAATACTCACAAGGCAAACACTCACACAGAAGGTCAGAAGAAGCTATACAAGGCTGCTCTCAAGGTCTCTCTGAAGAACTTTGGAATTGATTATGAGACATGGGAGACACTGGCACAAGACTACCTAACATGGTGTGCCCACATCAAAGAAGACACTGTGCTCTATGAGCAAAGAAGAATTTCAGTAGGTGAAAAGAAATGTGAGATTCATACATTTAGATGTCTCCACTCCACATGTTCATAGGGACCATTTGTTCCTGACCTGTGGTAGAGCCTTCCAAGCTCATATCAGTCTGATTAGCCATAGTTGGATACACTGTACCTTGACTCTAACATAGTGATGTCATTTTGGTCCTCTTTGAGAAGGAAGGACAGCAATAACTGTAGTTGTCCCTCATGATACCGTACTGGGCCCTCTTCCCTTCTCCTTCTATACTATTTCACATGTGATCTCATCAGCTCCCAAGGATTTATTGTCTCTATGCTGATGTCAAATTTACCTTCCCTGCCGGATCTCTCTGCTGATCTCCAATCTTGCATCTCCAACTACCCTTCAGACATCTCGAACTGCATGTCTATAGACATCTTAAACTCAATATGTCTAAGACAGAACTCATTATCTTCCCTCCTTAAAGCCTTTTGTCCTCCTACCTTCCCTGTAGGAGGGACATTGCTGTAGAGGTCAACACCATATTCTTAGTCCCTCAGACTCAAATCTAAATCCTAAATCTCCTACTGTCTCTCATCCTGCCCCATATCTAAGCTGTTACCATGGCATGTCAATTTCATCTGTGCATCATTTCTCAAATGCGCCCCTTTTTCTGATGTGATACAGTTCCCACTCATCACTTCATACCTTGGTTTTTGCAGTACACTGCTCATAAGTCTGCCTGCCTCTGGTGTTTCTCCATTCCAATCCATTCATTTACCATTTAGACACTAAAAAGATTTTCCTAAAACTCAGGTCTTATCGTGTCACCCTTCTACTCAATAAACTCCAGTGATTTCCTATTGCCTCCAGGAACAAATATAAAATGTTCAGTTTGACATTTAAAGCCCTTTATAACATAGTCTCCTCCTACCTTTCCAGTCTTTTTACATCTTACTCCCTAGCATGTACTCTTCAATCCAGTTACACTGGCCTCCTGGCTGTTCCATGAAAAAGATCCTCCATCTCTCAACATCAGGCATTTTCTCTGGCTGACTGCCATACCTGGAAGGTTCTTTCTCCTCTACTCCAACTACTGACCTCCCTGGCTTCCTTTAAGTCACAATTAAAATCCTACCTTCTGTGGGAAGCCTTTCCTAACCCTTCTTAATTGTAGTGCTTTCCCTCTTTTAATTATTTCCTAATTATCCTGTACCTAGCTTGTTTTGTATATATTTGCTTGCATATTATCTCCCCCACTATCTTGTGAACTTGAGAGTAGAAACTGTCTTCTGTTGTTTTTTATTTTATTTTTAGAGAGGATTCTGGGAAGATGGCAGAATACGTCAGCAAATTCCAAGCTCTCAAGATTTTCTTCCACAAATGAGATAAAACAGTGCCTCAGAGAAAACATGGAGTGATTAAAAATAAATAAGAAAAGGGACACAACAGGGGTCCTCCTGGGACAGTTGTAGAAGATCTGAAGAAAAATCCTGGGAAGAGGTTTGATCCTTGAGTAAACACCTCCAGGCCAAGGACGATAAACAATCCACAAGGCTTGGGGTTAACCGTTGGGAGGGTGCTTGCATCCCAACCACAGGAACTTTTACCCCTAGGATAGTGAAGGGAACTTCCTGGCATTTGAGCCAGGGAAGATCCAGAGAACCTTTGCTGACAAGGAATGCCAGACCCAGCTGTGCTGCAAAGATGTGTTTGGGAGTGAGAAGGAACCTGCACACTCCCAGTGAGTGTAGAAGCAGTGAGGTAGGGAGGCCCCTGGCTGTAGGCACTTACAGGAGGCTGGAGGTTTGGGTTTGGGTTCAAGGTCAGAGGGGAGAACTGAAGGAGGATCTGAGACTAGAAGCACCAACCCCCATACCCCAGGATTAGAGGTGATTATAAAAATTAAGCTATTATGAAAAATTGCACCGGCAAAAGAGAGAGGATCCAACCATAAAGAGTTGCTGTGGGAATAGAGAAGACCAGGTTCATCTTCAGAAAAGGATACTGAAGCAAAGAAACCCTTTTCTACCCCAAAGAGTAATATCAAATGGTTGTCTGCCTAAAAGGAATTCATAGAAGAACTTAAAAAAAAAAAACTAAAAATCAAATGATAGAGATTGAGGGAAAAGAAAAGAAAAGTAAGGAAAAGAAAAGAGAAGAAAAGAAAAAAGAAAAGAAAAGAACAATCCAAGAAAAACAAGATTATGATGAGGAAGGCAGGGCAGTTGGGGTTAAGTGACTTGCCCAAGGTCACACAGCTAGTAAGTGTGTCAAGTGTCTGAGGTCTGATTTGAACTCAGGTCCTCCTGACTCCAGGGCCACCTAGCCGCCCCAAGATCCAGAATCTTAAGGAAGAAAACAACTCCTTGAAAATCAGAACTGGGCAAGGGGAAGCCAGTGAATTATAAAAGATCAAGAAATAATAAAACAAAATATAAAGAATGAAAAAATAGAAGAGAATGTGAAACATCTCATAAGAAGAATAACTGATCTGAAGAACAGATCAAGAAGGGAAAACCTAAGAATAAGCAGACTACCTGAAAGCTATGACCAAAAGAACAATCTTGATACAATGAGACTAGAAATAATTAAAGAAAATTGTCCTGAAACATTAGAACAGACATGCACAACTTGTAAATTTCTTCAAGCCACAGATAGGTTAGACTAGAGACTGATGATGATTGGTTGCCACGGGTCATGTGACAAACAGGAGAGTGCAGAGTGGCAACCCTACATTTCTCATGGGCCACTTGAAATCCTTGGTGGGCTGCAAGTGGCCTTCAGGCCTTATGCTGTATAGGCCTGCATTAGACCAAAAGGAGAAAGTAGAAATAGAAAAAGTCTGATTACCACCTGAAAGAGATCCCACGAGAAAACAAACAGGAATATTATAATCGAATTCCAAAACCCTAGCTCAAGGATAAAATATTACAAGCAACAAGAAAATAACAATTTACATATGGTGGTGCCACAGTTAGAATCTAAGAAGACCTAGCAGTGGCGATATATTGAAGAGCAAAATAACTGGATTTCTAGCTGAAAATATCATACCCAGCAAAACTATGCATAATTCTGAATGAGAAAAAAAGTATATTTAACGAATTGTCAGACTTTCAGGACTTTGTTAAAAACATCCTAAACTTAATACAAGATTTGACATACAACAGTCAAGAAAAACATAAGGTACATACCAAAGACCAATTACAAGGGACTCAATAATGATAGACAGTTTACCTTTTATGTATGTACAGTGTAAAAAGTATGTCTAAGGTTGTTATTAGTATTTGGGTAGTCCATAAGAAAGATTGGGGTAGATTTGAGCATCACATAACTTCAAAAAGTTGTGGTTGTATTGTTTGTCCCTCATTCTGGAAGAGGACCATGACATCAGGAAGACTTGCAATTGACTTTGTTTTGAGTGAGGGAGGGCTGTGCAAAGTCACCAGTCTCAATTTCTCCTCCATAGCCACCTGGGTCCAGTTGCCAGATATGGATCAGGATGACTGAAGATGGCCCATGATGCAGTAGGAGACCTTGGCCCTTTTAAGCTAAGGTCTTTTCAGGTTCAGCCTCTTTAAGAGTCAAGAGATGGCCCCTTCAATCAAAAACAGAAATCAAACTGGGTGGGGAAAACTCTCAGGGCTGCTGGCCAAAAGAGAAACAGTTACTATTTACATTCACTCTGAGCCAAGGGGACCCAAAAAATAACCATTAAGTGGTGCTTGAGCAGGGACCTATTGTTGTGCAATCCAGGAAATCCAGAGTGAATTGGATTTAAGGCTTGGTCTTTGAGAAAGAAATCTAGCCAGTAAACCTCAAGTTAAGTAGGTAGCTTTCAGCACTGAAAATTTACCTTTGGGCAGAAGGTTCTCAGGTAAGAGAAGAGGCAAGAAGGGGAAAAGGGTTGAAAGGGAGGGGGAGGGGAGGAGAGGAGAGGATAAGCTGAGTTGCCCAACTGGAACTGACTAGTGGGTCCCCTTTCAGGCAGCTTGGACTACTCACAGGTTATGATTGGTCCTTAGTTCGCAAAGAGGAACGTGACATCAGGAACAGCTAAAAAAGAGTAATTATCTTATACAAATGAGGGGTGAGAGGAAGAACCAATACAGAGGACTTTGATGGAGGAGGAGGGCTATTTGTTCTGGAAACCTACTTTCATTGGGAATGGGTTCAAGAGGGAACAATACATATATATCTAGAATTCTATAAAAGTCTTCTAAATTTAGTAAGAAAAAAATACTAAGAGGATAGAGAGTGGGAAGAGAATAAGGGAGGGATCTTTAGAGGGGAAGGTGGGGTAATAGGTTGAAGGGGTATATAGAAAGGTGTTAAAATTAATGGGAATGGAAGGATAAGGTAGGGATCCTTGGGGGGTTAAGGGAAAAATCTTCAGAGGGGAGGGTGAGGGAATAGGCCAAAGGGGCCTATAAAAGGGTTTTTAGATTTAGGGGAATGGAAGGATAAGGTAGGGATTGCTGGGGGCGGCAGGGTAGGTTAAGTTATAGATGGGCAAGGTGACAGGTAGAAGTAAAGTAGACTAATCAGGAGGGATAGGAAACAGATACACATAAACATAAAACAAAGATTAGGAGTAGAATCTCTTAGGGAAAGTATATGTTTATATATGCATGCATGCATATGTGTATATAGGTGTGTGGGATGAAAGAACCTCACCAATTAAAAAAAATAATTTTTAATAAGGAGCCATCTCAGGGTGGAAACAGAAATAAAATTTTATTCAATTCTTGCAAAAATAGGGCATCCTCTGCCAGAAAAGATCTAGCAAGGGAGGAGAAAACACAAGGAACAAAGCACCAATATTATACATAAAGCAAGAGAATTCCCTCCCACCTCTGACCCTTCTCACCATTGGCTTGCAGGCAGGCTTACAATCTGGGCACAAAAAAACTAGACAAAGAACCGGGAAATCAAGGCACTGAAATTCCAATTCCCATTCGCTTAGTTAATGATTACAACTGAGGTGACATCTATAAATCTAAAAAAGGAGAATAAGATAAGGAGAGGGGGAGACCCTCTCCATTCTTCTACAGTACTTTCATAATAAAGGAAAGTGGGTCACAGTGACCCTATTCTTACTTAGCAAATCTTTAAACCAGAACCAGAAGAAAGAACAAAAATTTTCAGGGTAAAAAAAAAGAAACTTTCCCAGAGGCTGAGCAATCAGGCTCTCACGGCCTCAGAGTTTTTCTGCTTCCCTATTTCCCTATTTCTTGATTTTTAAACATTTCTAAGTATAGACATGAATAGATATAGATATATATTTATACATATATATTCCCCGCGAAGTCTTCACGTTTTATTTTCTCACTACCTCACACGTAGGTATACATGTATATATCTATATTTATATATAAATATATCCATACTTAATTGTAGTCTCTGGGGTGGGGGAGGAGGGAGGAAGGTGGGAAAAAAAAACAAAGTAAACCGTGTACAGTAGAGAACGTAAGAAAACTTACAAGGAAGCAAGGAAAGATGGACAGCTTTCAATCAAATATGTACTATTTAATATATAGGCTTTCTTGAAATGGAAATTTATTACTCTATATTTTTAATCCTCTCTGCTATGCAAATGACATATTTTTCTTTTCTTATTTTATGTTTATTTATAAACATAAAAATTTTATGTTTAAGTTTATAGTTTGTTTTTTTTTTCTTATGCATTTAAGTTTTGGTATTCACATCTAAAATTTAAAAAAAAGAACAAAAATAAATTTTGTTTTTAAACCGTCTTTTGTCTCTTTTTGTATCCCCAGCGCTTAGCACAGTACCTGGCACAGAATAGGCACTGAACAGATGTTTACTGACTGATTGATTTCTCCTTCTGCCCTAGTGAAGACTGGCCAACTGATTGGAATGCCTCCTTTAAGTCGAGATTATTTCATTCTTTGTACTTGTATCCCCAGTGCGCAGCACATAACAACATTTAATATGTACTTGCTGATCAATTATTTGATTGGTTGATGAAAGGGTAGTGTAAGGGTAAGTGAGGTCAAGCCTGAGTGATGTATTTTAACAATCTACTAAGAAGTATTTCTGCTTGCCTTCTATTGTGACTAGTCAAATAGAAGCAATATGCAGGATCCTGTTCAGTCTCTCCATCAGCAGCTTAAGTCTCATAAAACTAGCCCCTACTGTGAAAGAAACTGCTTTCAGTTAATAAACTTCAACTAATATCCTTGATTGAAGTTTACTTGAAAAACAGTGATGCTACTGACCAGCATATATGACAGCTGACAAATAGTTATTGTATTAACTTTGAGCACGATGTTTAGAAATAAACATAGACCCTGAAGTGCATATGGTTTACTCAACTCAACAATAAGCAGTGGATTTATGACCTCTAAACAAGACCAAGTAACTCCTGAAAACAGCTGGGGAATTTCCCTGCTTACCTGCGATAGCTTCTGCAGTTTTTGTGTTGAGAGAGGTGATGAATGGGTGTACTACCCCTAAAAATACTACCTAGTGAGTTGACATTATGGGATATTTCCTAGCATGCTCTGTGATTAAATAAAGTCACACAAGCAGATAGGTTTGTGAGTTTTACTTAGTATTATTTCAGGTGTCCAGGAAAAGGGAGGATGTATGGTACAGTGAATATAAAGCCAGCCCTGAAGCCAGAGGAACTGAGATCAAGTCTTGCTTTAGCTGTTCATAATTCCTGTGCCTTTGCTCACTTCACTCTCTATCCTTTTGTTGCCTTATCTATAAAATAAGCTGGATTAAAAATCTCCAAGGCCCCTTTAAATGGGTGAACCTATACAATTTAGTCAAAATCTCTAACATACATCTGTTTATTTCAGTGGGCTGAAATTTGAAGACTGTTGATTCACCCCTTTGGGTTTTACAGGGTTCTTGGGGTTTTTTTTCCAGTTTTAAGAGCCCTTTATTAAACTACGAAGACACTTTGGATAAGTGACTCATGAGGGCATTGTTAACACCACTGAAAGTGATCTGAGAATAAGATTTTGGAGGATATAAAATTTAAATAAATTTTATCAATCAGTCTCTGACTGGACAGAGGGGTTAGGACTGAAGAGAGAGAAGGAAGAACAACCCAATTCAAAGAACATTAGTGAAAGTGAAAGTACAAAGTTACTGCTTTACAATTTTGTCTGGAACTAGCCCTATTCTAGATCAAATTGCGTCCTGTGCTTGAGAAATAGAAAAGCCAATGAAAAGTATACTTTCTTTTTATTCAATTACAGCATTATCTGTAATCTTTTTTAAATAGAGGTTATGGTGGTTGTAGCTATTGTCAGGGTCATTCAAAAAGACTTTAAAACTTATAAAGCACTTTACATGAACTATATCACTGCATTCTGACAATGACCTTGTGAGGTATGTGATTATAGGTAATAGTGCCCTAAATTTACAGATAAGGAAACTGAGATACAGGGAAAATAAGAGCACTGATCCATGCTCTCAAGAAATTGTTAGGAAAAAATATTTTTTTAATTTTACAAATGTAAGAATACTAGATAATTGGGACAATTAATCTTAAGTTTATTTTAATTTTTTAACATTGCTAAATGCATATGAGTAACTATTGTTATCTGAGGTTTATAATGTGACCTCTTCAATGTTTTATAAGTTTTATCTTCTAATAAATAAATTCCAGTTTCTCTCCCTTCCTCCCCCTGAAAAAGAAAGAAAAGAAGCAAAACACTTGTATGAAATATGCATAAGCAACCAAAACAAATTCCTGCGTTTTCCTTGTACAAAAACATGTCCCATTTTCTGTCCCACTTCCATCATCTGTGAGCAGGTGGGTAGCATTCTTCATCATATGTGCTTTGGAATTGTGGTTGGTTATTGCACTCATCAGAGTCCTTATATCTTTCAACACTGTTTGTCTTTCCAGTGTGATTCTTGTTATTATTGTATAAATTGTTCTCCTGGCCCTTCTTGTCTCAGTCAGCATGAATTCATAAAAGTCTTCCCAGGTTTCTCTGAAACTGTCCCCTCCATCATTTCTTACAGAAAAAAAGAGTATTATGTTACTTTATATAGCATAATTTATTCAGCCAATTCCCAATTGATGAACACCCTGTTAATTTTCTGTTCATTGCCACCATAACAAGAAACTATAAAATAATTTTCTACATATAAGTCGTTTCCATCTTTCTTTTATCTCTCTGGGTATAGGCTTAGTAGTGGTATTTTTGTATCAAACGATATGTATGGTTTAGTCAGTGTTTTGCCCTATCTATTTTCCATTAGAAATAGGTATAGAAGGGGCAGCTAGTGGAGCAGTGAGTAGAGAACCGGCCCTGGAGTCAGGAGGATCTGAGTTCAAATCTGTCCTCAGACACTTGATGCACTTACTGTGTGACCTTGGCCAAGTCACTTAACCCTGGTTTCCCTGACTTCCTCCCTCAAAAAAAAAAAAGAAATAGATATAAAAGTAGAACTGATCTTGTGTGATTTAATTACTTAGCATAATGATACCTCATTTGTGCATAAGCCATTTGTCTGACAACCTCTGCTATCCAGAAAAAAACAGCAGCGTTTTGTAATAGCATAAGAATTGGTTTGGAACCAGAGAACCTAAATTTAAGTCCTGGTTCTGACACTGCCCCGTGACCTTGGGCAAGTCATTTTTGGTCCCAGTTCAGTTTCATTTGGTTTCATTGGTCTCCGTGTGGTCTCATTTCTTGGTCTCAGTTTCCTTGTTTGCAAAAAATAAATATGAGAGCTTTGGACTAGATGACCTTGAAGGCCCTTTCATTTCTAAATACATGATCTTATGATTCCATGAACGTAGTTGGGACTTAGGAAGAAAACAAACAAAAACCGCTGCTGGGCAGCCAGGGGACTTGGTGAATCTCATGCCATGTATCTATGGAAGAATGGACTCTGAGAACTCTATTATTACTGTCTTTCTGCAGTGTGCAGAAGTAAATGAGTAGAGTAGAGAGGGTTGGAGGAGGAGGGGAACACTATTACCAGTGGTGGCATGTTCACCATTATTAGAATTCCCTGAGTTATTTCTTAGGGGCAGAGCCAAGATGGCGGCATAAAAATGGGGAATCCCTTGAGCTCTCTACCAAATCCCTCCAAACACCTGTAAAAAATTACTCCAAACAAATTCTAGAGCTACAGAACCCACGAAATAACACAGGGAAACAAGTCTCCAGCCCAAGATGGCCTGAATGTTCACTGGGAAGGGTCTATCACATCATGCTGGGAGCAGAGCACAGCCCAACTTGGGCCACGTCAGAAGAGACCAGGCCAGAGTAAACTGGGCAGAGCAAGCCTCAGCACACTGAAACACTGGGAGCTATGGCAGTTTCCAGACTTCTCAAGCCACACATGGCAAAGACAACAGAGCAGGTCAGCGGGAAAACTGTTGTATGTGGCTGAGAGAAGTATGTGGTCCTGCCCCAGCATTGGGGTGGCAGAGGTGGCTGCAGCTGCTGCCTTTGCTTTTGGAACTCCAGGCCCACAGACAGTGGGGGGAATCAAGCAACTGATCAGAGTGGGACTCCAGGGATCTCTTTGCTGGTAGTGAGGCAAGTTTCTATTGCTTTGCCCTGCTTGCATCTGGGTCACAGTACTGGTTGGTGGTCTTTGTGGGAGGAGGGACACAGGTGTGCCAGAGCTTGTGGTACCTGTGAGGAGGGATTCTTCCAGGTAGTTACATGGCAGAAAGGAATGCTTGCACTCACAGACCAGAGCACAGGCCAGGAGAGGAGTATCATACCACCTCACAATACAAGTAGCTCTGAAAAAATTTGGGCAAACCCCTGAAGCCTGGGACAGGGCACTCCCCACCCTGAAAGCAGTCACACCCTGACAGAGAGCTCAAAAGTCAAGTAATTGGCTGGGAGAATGAGCAGGCTGCATAAAAGGACTCAGACTATAGAATCTTACTTTGGTGACAAAGAAGATCAAAACATACAACCAGAAAAAGTCAAATATCCTATACCAAAAGCCTCCAAGAAAAATATGAATTGGCCTCAGGTCATGGAAGAGCTCAAAAAGGATTTGGAAAATCAAGTAAGAGAAGTAGAGGAAAAATTGGGAAGAGAAATGAGAGGGATGAAAGAAAATAAAGAAAAATGAGTCACCAACATGCTAAAGGAGATCCAAAAAATATTGAAGAAAATAACACTTTAAAAAATAGACTAAGTCAAATGGCAAAAGATCTCCAAAAAACCAATGAGGAGAAGAATGCCTTAAAGGGCAGTTAGCCCAATGGAAAAAGTGGTCCAAAAGAACACTGAAGAAAATACTGCTGTAAAAATTAGAATGGAGCAAATGGAAGCTAGTGGCTTCATGAGAAATCAAGAAATTATGAAGCAGAACCAAAAGAACAAAAAAATGTAAGACAAATGTGAAATATCTCATTGGAAAAACCACTGACCTGGAGAATAGATCCAAGAGAGATAATTTAAAAATTATTGGACTACTGGAAAGCCATGATCAAAAAAGAGCCCGGACATGATCTTTCAAGAAATTAGCAAGGAAAACTGTCCTGACAGTCTAGAATCAGAGGGCAAAATAGAAATTGAAAGACTCCACCAATCACCTCTTACAAAAAAGATCTCAAAAAGAAAACTCCTGGGAATATTATAGCAAAACTCCAGAATTCCCAAGTCATGGAGAAAATATTGCAAGCAGCTGGAAAAAAAACAATTTGAGTACCATGAAAACACAATCAGGATAACACAAGATCTAGCAGCTTCTATGTTAAGGGACTGAAGAGCTTGGAATATGATATTCCAGGGACCACCGGAGCTAGTATTAAAACCAAGAATCACCTAGCCGGCAAAATTAAGTATAATACTTCAGAGGAAAAAATATGGATTTTTCAATAAAATAGAGGACTTTCAAGCATTCTTTTTCATATATTTAATTTATTTAATATATTTAGTTGCAGCATTGATTTTCAAAAGAGTTTGAATTACAAAATTTCTCCCCATTTCTACCCTCCTGCCCACTCCAAGATGGTGTATATTCTGGTTGCCCCATTCCCCAGTCTGTCACCCCACTCCCCTCCCATCCCCCTTTCCCTTCTCTTGTAGGGCAAGAGAGATTTCTATGACCCATTGCCTGTGTATCTTATTTCCTAGTTGCACGCAAAAACTTTTTTTTGTTGTTTGTGAACGTCTGTTTTTAAAACTTTGAGTTTCAAATTCTCTCCCCTCTTCCCTCCCCATGCACCCTCCCTAAGAAGGCAAGCAATTCAACACAGGCCACATGCATATCATCATGTAAAACCCTTCCACAATACTCATGTTACGAAAGATTAACTACGTTTTGCTCCTTCCTAACATATCCCCCTTTATTGAATTTTCTTCCTTGACCCTGCCCCTTTTTAAAAGTGTTTTTGATTATCTCCTCCTCCTGCCTGCCCTCCCTTAGATGGTTCCCCCTTTTTTATCTTTGTCCTCCTTCTTTCCTGTGGGGTAAGATACCCAACTGAGTGTGTATGGTATTCCCTCCTCAGGTCAAATCCGATGAGAGCAAGATTTACTCATTCTTCCTCACCTGCCCCCTCTTCCCTTCTTACAGAATCTCTTTTCCTTGCCACTTTTATGCAAGATAATTTACCCCATTCTATGTCTCCCTTTCTCCCTCTCTCAATATATTCCTCTCTTATCCCTTAATTTGATTTTATTTTGTAAGATATCACCCGCTCATATTCAATTCACCCTGTGCCCTCTCTCTCTCTCTCTCTCTCTCTCTCTGTATATATATATACATAAATATATACATACATAGACACACACATATGTATATATATATATACATAAATATATACATACATAGACACACACATATGTATATATATATATATATGCATACACATAGATATATAAACATATTCCTTTCAGCTACTATGATACTGAGGTCTCATGAATCATACACATCATCTTTCCATGTAGGAATGTAAACAAAACAGTTCAACTTTAGTAAGTCCCTTGTTTTCTTGTTTACCTTTTCATGCTTCTCTTGATTCTTGTGTTTGAAATTCAAATTTTCTTTTTTTAAATTTTTTTATAAATTTTATTTAATATACTTTTCAGCATTGATTTTCACAGGCGTTTGAATTACAAATTTTCTCCCCATTTCTACCCTCCCTCCCACTGCAAGATGGCATATATTCTGGTTGCCCTGCTCCCCAGTCTGACCTCCCATCTGTCACCCCACTCCCCTCCCATCCCCTTTTCCCTTCCTTTCTTGTAGGACAAGATAAATTTCTATGCTCCATTGCCTGTGTATCTTATTTTCTTGTTGCCTGTAAAAACTTTTTGTTTTTGTCTTTGAACATCTATTTTTTAAAACTTTGAGTTCCAAATTCTCCTTTTCCCTTCCCACCCACCCACCCTCCCTGAAGTATAGCAATGCAACATGGGTCACATGCGTAACATTATGTATAACCTTTCCACAATACTCAGGTTGTGAAAGACTAACCACATTTTACTTCTTCCTAACCTATCCCCCTTTATAGAATTTTCTCCCTTGACCCTGTCCTTTTTCGAAAGTGTTTATCTTTGATTACCTCCACCCCCATCTGCCCTCCCTTCTATCATCCCCTCTTTTTTATCTTCTTCCTCTTTCTTTCCTGTGGGGTAAGATACCCGAATGAGTATGTATGGTATTCCCTCTTTCTGGTCAAATCTGATGAGGGCAAGATTCACTCATTCTCCCTCACATGCCTTCTCTTCTCTTCCCATAGAACTGCTTTTTCTTGCAGCTTATAAGAGAGATGATTTACCCCATTCTATCTCTCCTTATCTCCCTCTCTCAATATATTCCTCTCTCATCCCTTATTCATCTTCAACTCACCCTGTGCCCGCTCTCTCTCTGTATATATTTATACATATACATACACATACATATATACACACTCACATATACATATATATATACATAAACACACACACATAATATATATATATATATTTAATATTATATATATATATATATATATACACACACACATGCATATTCCCTTCAGCTACCCTAATACTGAGGTCTCATGAATCATTCACATCATCTTTCCATGTAGGAATATAAACAAAACAGTTCAACTTTAGTAAGTCCCATGCAATTTCTTTTTCTTGATTACCTTTTCATGCTTCTCTTGATTCTTATGTTTGAAAGTCAAATTTTCAAGGGCGGAGCCAAGATGGTGACCGGAAAGCAGTAACTGGCGTGAGCTCCCCACCAAGTCCCTCCACAAACCTATAAAAAAATGGCTCTGAACCAATTCTAGAACTGCAGAACCCACAAAGTGGCAGAGGGAAACAGGGCTCCAGCCCAGGACAGCCTGGATGGTCTTGGGGTAAGATCTGTTCCGAATGGAACTCCCAGCCCCCAGCTGAGGGGAGTGGAGCTGAGCCAAGCAGAGCTCAGCGCGCCAGTGCGGCGCAGCAGACCACGGACCCACAAGACGAGGAGTGGAGCGGAGAGTGCCCTAGCATGCTGAATTAATGAGCTGTGGCATGTA
>CM053622.1:586146562-586175602 GCA_028646595.1 Phalanger gymnotis
GAATCTGAGTGCGTTTTTGCTGCCTGGCCATGTTCCCAGCCAACTTACTTGACCCTTGAGTTTTTCATTGGGGTGTGACTGCTTGTAGAGTAAAGAGTACTTTGTTCCAAGCTTGAGAGGATGCGCCGTTGATTTCAGAGCTATTTTTATACAGCCAGCTCTGCACAAAAGCATTCCTTCTTCCTCAAGTACTGCCAACCTGGACCTGAAACAAATCTTAAGCTGGTTGTGCACTCCTGCTCTGATCCACCACTTAATTCCTCCCACCAGGTGGGCCTGGATCCAGAAGCAACTGAAGCTGTAGTTCTGTAGCTCCACCACCCCCACTGCCCCTGGGGCAGTGGCCAAACCACAAACTCTTTTTACTGTCCCCCGCAGCTTTTCCCACTAACGTTCTCTGTTGTCCTTGGTGTTTGTGGGTTGAGAAGTCTGGTAACTGCCACAGCTCACTGATTCAGGGCTCTAGGGCCAGTTCCACTCAGCTCCTGGTCTAGTTGGTCCTGCTGTGCCCATGCTGAGCTCTGCTCCCCTCCACTCTGTGCACGATAGACCTCATCCAGTGACCATCCAGCTTGTCCTGGGTAGATCCCTGCTTCCCTTTGCTATTTTGTGGGTTCTGCAGTTCTAGAATTTGTTCAGAGCCATTTTTATAGGTTTTTGGAGGGACCTGGTGGGAGCTCAGGCAAGTCCCTGCTTTCCAGCTGCCATCTTGGCTCTGCCCCGCCCCCACTTTCAAGCATTCTTGATGAAAAAAAAAAACAGAGCTGAAGACAAAATATGACTTTCAAATACAAGAATCAAGAGAACCATCTAAAGGTAAACAGGAAAGAGAAATCATAAGGGACTTACTAAGGTTGAACCATTTTGTTTATGTTCCTACATGGAAAGATGATATTTGTAACTCATGAGACCTTTTTCAGTATTAGGGTAATTGAAGGGAATACACACACACACACACACACACACACGCACATATATATATCCATACATATATATGGGGGGCGGCGCACAGGGTGAGTTGAATATGAAGAGATGATATCTAAAAAAAATAAAACTAAAGGGTGAGAGAGGAATATATTGGGAGAAGGAGAAAGGGGGATATAGAATGGGATAAGTTATCTCACAGAAAAGTGGCAACAAAAAGCCATTACGATGGAAGAGAAGAGGGGTAGGTGAAAGGAAATGAGTGAATCTTGCTCTCATCATATTTGGTTTAAGGAAGGAATCACATACACATTTGATTGGGTATCTTACCCTACAGAAAAGTAGGGGGGATGGGGATAAGAGAGGGGTGGATGATAGAAAGGAGGGCAGATTGGGAGAAGATGTAGTCAAAAGCAAATACTTTCGAAAAGGGACAGGGTCAAAGGAGAAAAGTTAATAAAGGGGAACAACATAGGATGGAGGGAAATATGGTTAGTCTTTCACAACATGACTATTATGGAATGTTTTGCATAATGATACATGTATAATTTACATTGAATTGCTTGCCTCCTCAAGGAGGATGGGTGGGGAGAGAAGAAGGGAGAGGATTTGGAACTCAAAGTTCTAAAAACAAACATTAAAAAGATTGTTCCTACATGCAACTGGGAAATAAGATATACAGGCAGTGTGGTATAGAAATCTATCTTGCCCTACAAGAAAGGGGATCAGGTTGGGGGAGTAGGGTGACAGAAGGGAGGGCAGAGTCGAGAAAGGGGCAATCAGAATACATGCCATCTTGGAGTGAGGAAAGGGTAGAGATGGGAAGAAAATTTGTAACTCAAAATCTTGCGGAAACGAATGTTGAAAACTAAAAATAAATTGTAAAAAATATATAAAAAAAGAATTTCCTTCAGGCTTGGCTTTTAAAATGTACCTGAAAAACCCTTTAGTAGTATTTTTCTTTCTTTTTTAATTTTTTTTGAAGGAGGCAAAGCAGGGCACTTGGTGTTAAATGACTTGCCCAAAGTCACATAGCTAGCAATTGTATTAAGTGTTTGAGGCTGGGTTTGAATTCAGGTCCTCCTGACTCCAGGGCTGGTGCTTTACTCACTGTGCCACCTGGCTGTCCCTTTCCCATCTCTTAAGTGAAGAAAGTGACAGAGGAGAAAATGCCTCTGTCATGAAGATTCTATGACACATGACAGCATTAATAGGGAAAAGACAGAAAAACCTAATAAAAACAAATGCAGGAAATTTCTAAGGACAGTACAATGACCAGTTAGCATAGAGGTTAAAAAATCCTACGCTGCTCAATAGATATTGAAAGTATCACTGCATGATCTCATAATTTAAGAATACTGACTTAAATTATGAGGAAAGATGAAATTATGGACAGTATGCTCTGGGACAGAGTGCTCTAGGGAAACTGGTATTACATATAAGATATATTTTCATCCTCTTTACAAAATGAGCACTTAAAGACAAACTTTTCAGTTATTTGGAAAATGTACTTCCTTGGAGTGGTTAGTTGATAGATGACAATGGATAAATACTGTGTCACCATATTTTATGTATATGTTTTGGAAGTGACTGTAAAGACAGAGGCCTTTTTTTTTTACCTTTGACAAATGGTAAGAGCATTATGTAGACTGAAGAGCCTCTAGGACATCTGAATTCATTCCTTAATTCTTTTTTTTCCTTTTAAATTTATTTTTAGTTTATAACGCTTTGTTCCACAAGTTTTTGAGTTCCCAATTTTCTCCCTCTCCCTCTCTTCCCTCCTCCCCACCCAAGATGGCATGTAATCTGATAGATTCTACATTTACCTTCACATTAAACATGTTTTTGCAATAGTCAAGTTGTGAAGAAGAATTATATTGATTCTTGTATTTGAAAGTAAAATTTTCTATTCAGCTCTGGTCTTTTCATCAAGAATGTTTGGAAGTCCTCTATTTCATTGAAAATCCATATTTTGCCCTGAAGCATTATACTCAGTTTTGCTGGGTAGGTGATTCTTGGTTTTAATCCTAGCTCATGTGACCTCCAGAATATCATATTCCAAGCCTATCAATCCTTTAATGTAAAAGCTGATAGATCTTTTGTAATCCTGATGATCTTTCCACAATACTTGAATTGTTTCTTTCCGACTGCTTGCAATATTTTCTCCTTGAGCTAGGAACTCTGGAATTTGGCTACTATATTCCTAGGAGTTTTCCTTTTGGCATTTTTTTCAAGAGGCAATTGACAGATTTTTTTTCGACTTCTATTTTACCCTCTGGTTCTAGAATATCAGGGCAATTTTCCTTAACAGTTTCTTGAAAGATCATGTCTAGGCTCTTTTTTCGATAATGACTTTCTGGTAGTCCAATAATTTTTAAATTATCTCTCCTGGATCTATTCTCCAGGCCAGTAGTTTTTCCAATGAGATATTTCACATTGTCTTCTATGTTTTCATTCTTTTGATTCTGTTTTATAATTTCCTGATTTCTCAGAAAGTCATTAGCTTCCATTTGCTCCATTCTAATTTTTAAGGAACTATTTTCTTCAGTGAACTTTTGGACCTCCTTTTCCATTTGGGCAATTCTGTCTTGTAAGGCATTCTTTTCCTCATTGGCTTTTTGGAGCTATTTAGCCATTTGGGTTATTCTATTTTTAAGGTATTATTTTCTTTAACATTTTTGGCGGTCTCCTTTGGCAAGTTGTTGACTCATTTTTCATGGTTTTTTTTTTTTTGCATCACTCTCACTTCTTTTCCCAATTTTTGTCCACTTCTCTTACTTGATTTTCCAAATCCTTTTTGAGCCCTTCCATGGCCTGTGGCCAATTTATATTTTTCTTGCATGCTTTTGATGTAAGATCTTTGACTTTTTTGTCTGCTGGTTGTATGTTTTGTATTTGTCACCAAAGTAAGATTCTATAGTCTGAGTTTTTTTACTCTGTCTGCTCATTTTCCCAGCCAATTTCTTGACTTCTGAGCTTTGTTAAGTAGAACTCTGCTTCCAGAGTGGAGAGAGTTCTGTCCCAAGCTTCAGAGGTTTTTCACAACTGTTTTCAGAGCTACTTCTAGGCACCTGTAATTTTCAGTTCTTCTGTGGTGGTATGATCCACAGCAAGGTGTTTACTCCTGTTATCCTGTGCTCTGGTCTGTGAGTGAACCCAAGCACTCTTTTCTGCCTTGAAATTGTGAGGAGGAATCCCTCTCCATAGTCACCACAAGCTCTACCACACCAGCACTTCTCCTCACCCAAGGACCACCACCCAGATCCAAGCAAGGCAAAGTAAGAGAATACTGCCTTGGCACCAGCAAGATCCCTGCACTCCCACTCTGATCAGCCTCTTGATCCTCCCACTATCTGTGTGTCTGGAGCTTTGGAAGCAGTAATTCCTGCTGCTGCTGCTGCTGCTGCTGCAGCCACCTCCACCACACCAGGGCTGCGGCCGGACTACCTTCTTCTCTCACCCAGCTCCTACAGAGTTTTCCTACTGACCTGCTAAGTTTTCTTTGGCATTTGTGGGCTGAGAAGTCTGGAAACTACCACAGCTACCAGCGATTCAGTGCCCTCAGGCCTGCATTGCCCGATCTGTTCTGGTCCAGTCTGTGCTGGCATGGCAGCACTCTTCTCCCAGCACCATGTGATAGAAATTCCTGTTGATGTTCCAGGCTGTTTTGGGATAGAGACTTGTTTCAATCTGTCACTTTGTGTGTTCTGTAGCTCTAGAATTCATTTAGAGTCATTTTTTATTTGGGGGGACAGCTCAAGCAAGTCCCTGCTTTTACTCTGCCATCTTGGTTCTGCCTTCCCATTCCTCCATTCTTGCCTTTAGACAGCACCTAAATTAAATTCGATGACTATAAATTCATTGTCAAAAATATATGGATGGAAACAATAACACATCAGTAGACATGTATCATTATCATGTCATCAGTAAGATCAGGGCAGTAAGACTGATAATTCTTAAAATCAGGATGGAAAAGCTTTCCAATTTTTTTTAAATTTTATCTTAACAAAAGATTAAATATAAGGATTTCATCTGAAGGGCATATTATATAAACTTAAAACCTTCAACTTTATTTGGAGGAAAAACGTATGGAAAAAGAAAATAAAGGACAAGACTTAGTTATTATTTATTTAGGTCAAAGCTAACTATAGATATCATCTCATCCAGCTCCATCATTTTATGGATGATGAAACTGAGGACCCAGAGAGGAAGTAACTTGGAGGAAAAAATTAGGAGGCAGAGTCAGAAAAACAAAAACAAAAACACAAAACCAACTTCTTTTCTTAATGCTTTCTATTATAAGACTTGGATTTCAATAAAATACATAAAAATTATCTTTTTATGATGCTTTAAAGGTCATCTTTTTAATCTTTTATAAAAGGAGGAAATGATGGTGGTAAATCTTTGTTTAATTTTTTTAAGTTAATAAGCAACTATTTCTCTCCTTCCCATCTTTTCCCTCCCTTACTAAAAAAAAAACAACAAAAAAACAACAACAACAATAATGCTGTATCTTCTCTGTTATTTGAATATTGGTGCTGAGTGAGAATATCATCAAAGACTTTTGGGTTTGGAGATGCCTACCGAATGTAATGAGGAAGACAAAATGAATTTTATGTCATGCTATTGAATTGAACAGCATGTGGGTTATTTGGGGGTTCTTTTTGGAGATACTTCATGGGGTTTTGAGGGGGGGAAGGAGAGTCAAAATAGTGCCACTTCCACACTAGCATGACAGTAGTCCAATGAGAATTTTTCCTTCATGGTCTAGGCTGTTATTTGCCATTTTCCCTCCCTTCTTCCCCATTTAGAGTCTAATAATAAATTATGCACTTTGAATCAAGGAGCAATTTTACAATTGCTTGAAGTGGTTAATTACAATGTGTATTGTATTACTTGAGGATAGGTACTCATTGAGGACTATAAGTTCTTGAGCATAATGTCTGCTCAGAAGGGGGCCAGTGCTGATTATAGAGAAGATGCTTTTCTGCCTTGTGCTCCACTTAGGACCTAAGGGAGCAGAGGATATCACTTGACCTAACTTTTTACAGGATAATGACAGTGATATTCATCTTGGGCCATTCATTGGCTTAGAACTGAGATTGAAGGCCAGAAGGCCTAATGAGCTGAACCAAAAGGAGTGCAGAGATTGATAGTGATTGTAGACCATTGGAGAAATACCCAAATCATCCTGTAAGAGGCCAGGTTAATACATGATGCTCCTAGAGTGAGGATCAAAGGAGGTGCTCCAAGGAGTGGAGCAATCAGTGCCTGGCACACTCAAGCTTGGTGTGTGTATGTGTATGTAGGTATGTGTGTGTGTGTGTGTGTGTGTAGTATATTCTTATGAAATTTCAATATGTGATATTATCTTTTATACTGTAGGTACTGTATTTCTTCTACTATATGAAATCTGATATGTACTATTATATACTATATATGTATATATGACTCATTTATTTAACCTACTTTATATAATCATGCTATATGATGTGGTATATGTTGTTTGCATGAATATATGTATATACACATACATATGCATATATGAGTATGAACTTCTACAGATGTTCTTATTTTCTAAGCATTTCTAATTTCAGTGTTTTGTACTATACATTTGCATGTGCTGCAAATTAATAGATTGTTTATAATGTTGGCCTGTAACTAGCTCCCCATAAATACTAGCTATGATTTGTAGGAACTGCAAATTTTTTCATTAGGTGAAAGACATAGTTAATGTGTTTGAAGTGGGCAATGAGACTGCAGTCTTCATGATTCCTGCATTGAGAAAGAAATTATGCATTTGGAAAACTTCCCAGGGTTCTATTTTCCATCAAACTATATACTTCTGGTACATGGTGACCTTATGACAAGACCTAAATTCTGGTTGGTATAAAGAAATTTTGGGGGAAAGAATCCCACATTATGACTTGGAAGAAGAGGTGACTGACATTTACAGTGGTCATGTCCAAGATCCCAAGAATCATAGTATTATTCTGTGATGCCATAGAACAAGGAGAGAAGACATCCAACCCAAATATTCTTGCCCAGGGGCTACAAACTGCACCATGGAAAGCAAGCACTGAAATTATTCAGTATATTCTCATTCTGATTGTTAAGATCAGGAAGGAGAAACACAGCAATAGATACTGATAGGAACAATTTCCATCAGCAACAGCAAGGCCTAAAGTTCTCCCCAAACTCAAATAGGTGGTTAATTAAAGAGATAATACCTCTATCACTGAGGACAAAGAAAGAGGAATCTATATCATTTACTCAGGAATAGATGGTGAAATTAAAAAAAAAAACAGTAATTTTGCTTTGCAATTCAGTCCCACTTAAATATTTCATTATTTTCCCCTTACCCTTTCAATAGTTGTAGGTATTGGATATTTAGACCTGAGTTTAATATTAGAAGCTCTCACTGTCAAATTAAGATAGAGCCTTAGACCAGAACCAGTAAATATAACTATCTGAACAACCATAGCCAGGAACTTTTACCTTAGGTCAAGTATCACAAGTATTTCAAAGCATGGTCCTATTTGAATGAGAGTTCAGAAGAGTTACCACTATGGGCAATAGGCGGGGCAGGAGAGACATAAAGACTAGAGACATTAGCATGAGGTATTTTGTGATGGCCACTTTGAGGCAAAGGGTAGGTGGGTTAAAACAAGGGAAGGGGAACTTACTCCAGCTCTCCAATTGGTAACATCTCATTTTAATGTGGGTATTTACCCTCGCTAACTACTACTAATTCTGTTGGTTCAATGTTACTGATGTTTGGATGAAAATGTGGCTCGAGTTCATGACCTTGTCTTTTGGTTATCCTTTTTCTATATCAATCAATTACTTCAAATTCCCATCTGTGCACAATGATTAGAGAGTGAGCTGCTGTTTCAGTGAACTGAAAAAAATCATATTAATAGAAAAGTTGCATATACAATTAATATAGATTACAAATATTCAAAGATTTAAGCAATATAAAAGAGATTAAGTATTTATTGTATTCTGACCATAAACTGATAATTCAACAGGCACTTAAGGATCTTGGAGGATCCCATGGTCATAAGTGGGAATGCCTATTTAACATAGCATACTAGTATAGATATAGAAGGTCTATGAGATTGAATCAAACAGGAACTGCTTAAAATCTACTCTGGACTGATATCAAGATGCTTATCATTTTTGTCATTCTTTTAAAATTAAACTACCAAAATATTTTAAAAGCAGGTATTTGAGCTTTCTAGTTCTTCGAATTGCACATAAGTATGGTTTAGCCTCTACATATGATATTATGTTATTTTTCAAAAAGGTTTGGGCTTGTTGCTTTTTGGAAGGTGGAAATGCAATTTATTATAGTGCATCTTGCTGCTACCATTAACAGGTTCTTCAGACTACTCACTGAGTAAACCACAGCTTCTGGTTTCCCTGCATATTCTTTTCATGTGCAAAATATATGGGTTTTTTCCCCTTTCTTTCATGTAGAGATGTAACCAGGGAAACTAGAAACTATGGAAACTGAGTATTTTTTTTTTCTCAAAGAAAGTTGAACACAGTAATCCCTCTGTCTCTATCATAAACTATATTAGGTTTCTAGAAAGTCTATCCTTTTCTTTGTTTAGAAGTATTTGCAAGTTTTACTCTTAATTCTATATCTATTTCACAAAATGTTTTTATTTCCAGAAAGTTTGATAAGTTATTTGTAAAGGAGCACCAGATTTCAAATACCAGTGATAAATTAGAATACAGGTACTATATGTAAGTGAGGCACGAATGAAGACATTAGAGCGATTCTTATTTAGAAGATCTTGCCTTTTAAAATAAATGCAATTCTGGATTTGGGGAAGAAAAATATCAATTTTGCAAAAGGTCAAAAGTAACATTGATGTCACAATTTCCTTTTGTAAATGAAGAATGCTTTCTTATGGGAAGAGTGGTTGTGTATGTGAGTAAGAAAGAAATGAGAGTCATCCTGCACTTTCCTACCCATCTGTCCTCTTCTGGCTCATTGTTATGGGCTATGAAGGGAAAAATAAAAGATTTTCCATGTTGGAAGGGAAATATTTTTTAATAATAACAGCTTGTAGCCCTTTACAGTTCTCTCTCTCTCTCTGTCTCTCTCACTCTCTCCCCAGAAATCTTCATTTTCCCTTTTATTATCCAGTCATTGGTAGTTCTTTATGCTCTAGAAATTTTATAGGAATTTTATGTCTACTGCTCACATTAAAGTTTGCAAAACATTTTGCACCCATTATCTCCCCATAATAACTCCATAAGGAAGATGCTAAGGGTATCATCCCTGTTTTATAAGTTAGAAAACTGAGGCACAGAGAGGTTAAATGATTCATTCACAGCCACACAGATAGTAAATGTTAGAGGTACAATTAAAACCAAAATATGTCATGATGCCAAACCCATAACTCTTTCCAACGTACCATGATCTCACATTACAGGATTCCTGAAAAGTGGTCATCCAGTTAGGTAGCTTAGTGGATGCTGTTCTGGACTTTCAATCAGGAAGACCTGAGTTCAAATTATACCCCAGAAGCTTACAATGTATCTCTTGGGATGTCACTTAAACTTTTTCAATCTCTTTATTTATAAAATGGAGATAATAATAATGACTATATCCTAGGAATGTTGTGAGGATCATATAAGATTACATGCGTAAAGTGTTTTATAGTCTTCTTATAGTATATAATTGCTTGTTATTATTACTGTTATCATTAAGTCCCCATATGAAGACCTCCCGTAACAAGGAATCTACTATTAACCTTTGTATTTTTTAACAGCACTAATACTTGAGAAATTTTTCCCAAAGGGAAAGCAGCCCTTTCTGTAACCCCTACTGTTTCTTCTTCTGCCCTCTAGGAACAAACAACAGCAAAAATCTAATCTCTCACTCACAGGACAGTTCTTCAGGTATCTGGGAACAGCTGCCTTCCAATCTTCTCTGGTTAAATACCCTTAATTACTTAAACAAAATCTTCTATGGAATAGTGTCCATACTCCTCATTCTATTACATACCCTAGATATGCTACAGACCAGGAATATTGTTCCTATAATGTAATACATAGAATTAGATGTGGTCAAACCAAAGAAGAGTATATCAGGACTATTATCTACTTAATTTGAGAAGTCACTCTTTATAATCAAAAGTACCCTAACTTTCTAGTTCATCAGTCTTAATTCCTCTTATCCGCTTTAGCTACACACTGAAATGACCATATGTTTGATCTTGTGATCACCTAGAAGTATTCCATTACCATGTTCAAGAACTTTTTATTTCCATTATTTAATCATGATCTTTTATGTGACCATATGTCTCTATGTTCAATTCATCTTAAAGTTGGTTTTCATCCTTTCCATAATCTCCAGTTCCTCCATCCCTCAGTACTATCCCAGCATTAATCTCTATTCATGCATCCTTTGCTCCATGGTCATACTACTGATCATGTATTGCCAACTCCCAATCCTGTATTACACTCAACATCTGTCTCTTTCACTGCTATTCATATGCTGCTGAAGGAGGAAATTACAAAACCATGCTGGCTGGATGTGCTATAGATTTAATCTAATTATTCTCAAATGAGCCCTAACTACTTCAAGTCAATCTTATTACTTCCCCCATCCTACTCAGCACAGTAGCTATTCCAATCCAATCTCTTTTTATCAGGCTTTCCATGCCACTTCCTTCCCTCATTCTCTATGAGGACCTCAACTTATATTAATCAGCAAAAAAAAAAAAAAAACAATCAAGGCCAACCATTGAGAGCTCCCTCTTCTCCCCTCTTCATCTCTCCTCATTTGACCTCCTCCTCATCTCACTTCATTTTAATATCATTTTCTATTCTCTCATACTCCTTTCTAGTATCTGATTATGAGGTAGTTGTTCTGCTCACCAAGACTAAGCCCTTTACATACATCTTTTCTTAAAATTTTATTTTTAATTTATGGAATAAAACAAGCATTTTCATAACATAGTACAATAAAAAAAAAAAAGATTGTACCAGATTGTACCAGAAACTACAAATCCACTATGCACAAGTTGCAATTCCTTTCAAATAGAAAACAAAATTGTCTGGTAAATTTCTTTTTTTTCTTCCCTCTCTCTGCCCTAGAGATGGCTACCATTAGGCACAAATAGGTGTATGTATGTACTTATGTGTGTGTGTGTATGTGTGTATATGTATAAATATGTAGACATGCAAATATATGTGTATATGCACATCATATATATGTATGTGTATATATATATAATTATTCTATACATAACTATATTTATCAGTTCGTTCTCTGGATGCAGACAATACCTTTTTTCATGTCATTTATAGTTAATTCGAGTATTTATAATAGACAAAATAACTTATTTACTCAAAGTCATTCTTAAAACAATATTGCTGTCACTGCATACAGTATTCTCTGGATTCTGTTCATTTCACTCTATATTATTTCATGCAAGTCTATCCATGTTTTTCTAAAATCACCAAGCTCATCATTTCTTATAGCACAGTAGTATTCCATCACAATCACATATCACAATTTGTTCCACCATTCCCCAATTAATGAGCATCCCTGCAACTTCCAATTCTTTGCCACCACTAAGAGAGGTGCTATAAACATTTTAAAACAAAGTTTCTTTTCCTTTTTTCCCTAATTATCTTTGGGAAATAGACCAAGTAGTGGTATTGCTGGGTCAAAGGCTATAGGTAGTTTAATAACTCTTTGGGCATAATTCCAGATTGCCTTCAAAAATAGTTTGAATTGGTGTCCCAATTTTTCCATATCCTCTCCAACATTTGTCACTTTCCCTTTCTATCATTTTAGCCAATCTGGTAGGTATAAAATGATACCTCAAGGTTGTTTTAATCTGAATTTCTCTAATCAAAATGATTTAGAGAATTTTATAAGACTATAAATAGTTTTGATTTCTTCATTGGAAAACTGCTTGTTCATATCCTTTGATGATTAACCTATTGGGGAATGACTCTTTAGTAATCATTTGGCTGCTTTTACTTGTGGGAAGAACGGCTTTTTGTCAAGTTGGCTCCTATCATAGCCCATAATAAGATCCCTAACTCCAGAAACTATATTCTTATAGATTTGACAAAGTTCTTTAGGTGTTTTAGATATGAGACATTTATCTGATAAACTACCTATAAATTATTCCCCCAATTTTCTGCTTTCCTTCTAATCTTGTCTATATTTGTTGTATTTGTACAAAATATTTTTTCAATTTATTCAAATTGAATTTATCTATTTTACACAGAATTTTGCTCTCTATCTCTTCTTTATCCTTAAAATGTTCATATATGCATATGTCTGATAAGTAATATGTTCCATATTTATGTAAAATCTTGTTCTTGTAAAATCTTTCTTTATATCTAGGTCATGTATCCATTTTGACCTTATCTTGGTAATGGTGTGAGTTATTGGTCCATACTCAGTTTCTGCCATGTTGTTTTCTCCTGTAAATTGTATGTTTACTCTGTTACATTGATCTACCTTTCTATTTCTTAGCCAGTACCAGATAGTTTTGTACCCTTCATCCTGCCTCCTCTCATCTTCCTTAGTGGATTTCCCCCACCATCATCTCTATTGTCTCTCTAACATTGATTTCTCCTTATCTACTAGCTTCTTTTTAGCTTCCTACTAACATGTCCAGCTTTTCTCTAGTCTTTAAAATATGATCATTATATCATAATACCATGGTCTCCAGCTATATCTCTTTTCTTTTCAGGCAAACTCTTTGAAAAAAAAAACTGTCTATAATCAATGTCTGCACTTCTCTTACTTTCTACTAAAGTGTCTTAAGCCAGGCTTCTAACTTCATTACTTACCTGAAATTATTCTTTTCAAATACCAATTGTTTATTAATTGCCAAAATTAAATGTCCCCTTCTTAGTTCTGATTCTTCTTGAAATCTTTGCATTATTTGATGCTGTGGATAATTCTTTCCTCTTGGGTACTCTTTCCTCTAGTGATTTGTTTTGGAATTCTCTCTTGACTTTTCTCTTACCTGTCTGAGGGATTTTTCTCAGTCTCATTTGCTGAATCTTCAGTCTGTCTGTATATCTATCTATCTATCTATCTATCTATCTATCTATCTATCTATCTATCTATCTATCTATCTATCTATCTATGAACACTTTTAGCACGCACCTACTATGTGCCAGGAACTATTCTAAGCACTTGTCCCATGCCATTACAACTAACTAGGAGTGTTTACTGAGGCTTTCTGTCTTTGGCTTTCTTTTCTTATTCCACTATAATTTCTCAATTGGTGATCTCATGAGTTCTCATAAATTCAGCTATTTTCTCTATGCAGAATTACTACTAGACTTACATGTTTATTACTACTCTTTCTCCTGGCTCCATTCCTGTTCCTCTAACTACCTATTATATTCAAACTAGATATCGTATAAGCATCTTAAAAGCAATATTTCCAAAATAAAATTCATATTTCCCCCAATGCCATACCTTTTCTTAAGTAGTATTATTTTTAAATGCAGAACCAGTAAACATAGTGTATTTTATTTTAAAAGAATATATAAAATGTTGATATGGTTTTCAAATCTATGCAACATACAATGGTGTTTTTGAAACAAAGATAGTTAATCACTACTTTTTAAGCACTTTTCTTTGAAGATTGCACTTAGCTTTGACCTGTATTATGTCTTCCTAAATTGCATATTCTCCTGATTGTGAATAAAACATTTATTTTGTTATTTCCTTTCACATTTTAAGTAGCATTATACTTAATATGAAAACCTAAACATACATAGTAACTAAAGTTTGCCATCCTACACAATAGGAAGGATCTGCCCTTTTTCAAAAATGTAAACAACTATGCTTTTGGATATTTTCCATTAAACCAGGAATGAGGGGTAGAGGGAGAAAAGAGAGAAAGCCAACATCATGAAGAAAACAGTCATTTATGCAAATTAAGGCATTTAAACTGCAGTATCACCTGAAGCCCATAGAAAGAACTTTACATTTAGTTCTGATAATACCATACTTCAAAGTTTTGAAAAGACTAATATTTTACTATACCTGGTGGTTCCTTCCTATTTATAGAAAACATCAAACTGAAGAAAATAAGAAATGTATCTACCTGTAAAGATGCAAACGCCTTAGTCACAATTTGCCTTATTTGGTCTCACAAAATATTGTCTTACAAGTTCAACATTAATTGCAAATTAAGTATAATCATGAATAGTATAGTAACATTTTACTCAGACTTAGACTGTAACTTATGTTTTTTCTGGATGAAAGAAGTATTCTTCAATGGCACTGACAAGATCATCTAGTTCTTTCTTTAGCTGTACATGGTCACTGCACTGTTTCTAAGAGGCACACAGTGTTCAGTATAATATTTGATTTGGGGCTCTGTTCCACTGGTCTTCATACTTGCCACACCTCCATTTGCAAAAGTAAAAGTAATCATTTGACTGCTTTTACCTGTGGGAAGAAGGGCTTTTTTATCAGGTTAGCTGCTGTCATAGCCCGTGGTAAGATCCCTAACTACAGAAATTTCAAATCTGCCACAATTCTTTGAGTAAGTGCTCATTCTATAATTTGTTAGATTTTCAAATAAATTTTTGATATTTTGGTCATAGCAAATAAAATACAAAGCCTTGATAATATGATAGCCATATTCAATATAGATGGCTTTTACTTGCTATGCCAAACACAAATTCTTAGTTGCTAGAAAACTAGATAATTCTGCACTTATAACAGCAGGGCTGATACCGGCTTTATCCAAAACAAAAAAATGCCACACACATCCTATAGCTTCTTCAAATGCAAATAGAACATTTTCTCTCTAGTCTACTAGTTTCTTGGCTCAATTTCCTATCCACTGAAAATCAGTTAATGTTTCCCCAAAATGAAAATCTTCTTTTAAGGCAATGACCCTCAGGATTTTTGAAAAAACTGCTAGATAACATGTGCTGTCTTTAAGAGCATTTTGATCTTGATTCTTTTCCTTCCAACTGGTAAAGAGCCACCAACCTAAGAGAATCCACATCCCATTTCCAGAAAACTTTTCTGTTCACCACTTTCTTGCTTTTCTGCTATTGCAAGTCAGTTAGTGTGTGAGGTAAATAAAATGTGAAGACTTCACAGGGAAGATATGTATAAATATATATATATATATATGTATATACATACACACACGCACACACACACACACACACACACACACACACATATATATACTAAGAAATGTTTAAAAATCAAGAAATAGGGAAATAGAGAAGTGGAAAAATTTTGAGGCCATGAGAGTCTGACGGCTCAGCCTCTGGGAAAGTTTACCCTGAAGCTTTTTGTTCTTTCTTATGGTTCTGGTTTAAAGATTTGCTCAGTAAGAATAGGGTCACTATGACCTGCTTTCTTTTACTGTAAAAATACTATAAAAGAATGGAGAGGGCCTCCCCCTCCCCTTATCCAATTCTCCTTTGTTAGATTTATAGATGTTACCTCAGTTGTAATCATTAACTAAGGGAATGGGAATTGGAGTTTCTGTGCCTCAATTTCCCAGTTCTTTGTCTAGCTTTTGTGCTCAGATTGTAAGCCTGCCTCCCAGCCAATGGGGAGAAGGGTCAGAGATGGGCAGGAATTCTCTTGTGTTAGGTATAATTATTGGTGCTTTGCCACTTGCAATTTGCCTCCTTTGCTGGTTCTGCTCTTTATTAGCAGAGGGCACCCTATTCTTGAGAATGGAATAAACTTTATTTTTGTTCCCACCTTGAGATGGCTCCTTATTATAACCTAACTTTTAATTGGCGAGGGTCTTTCTTCCAACATACAGTCAGCATCTGGATTATTTGCTAAGATAATTTTAACCTGTGTTTTTTTCAGCCAAAGCAAATAATAATTTCAAGATACCTTTATCTTTTTCAGGATTTGGGCATTTCACTGTTGGAAACTCTGCATCAGGAGCTTTTTGTTCAAGAACAGCATTGGGATGCAGAAAGTCAAATGCTTGGAAAGCAGATTGTACAAAATCATGGCCTGCTCCATAAAAGAAGTATGGACAAATTTCACTGTTGATGATTTGTTGACATTTCTATGAAAGCAATATTTCATTAAGTCTTTGAAGTAATCATTATTGATTATAGAGTATAGATCATGAAGGGGTAGGTTGTTATTAATTATACTGTCCCATGACCCTTTAGTCCATGGTTCCTGATTTTCTTTAATAGCTTGAGAAATTCCTTTGTCATAAGGAGAAATGAAGTGAGCACCTTGATCCCAACAGACCTTGTAACCATTAACCTGCTTCGGGTTATGAGAGGCTGTAACCATGATTCCTCCACAAAGATTCAGATGTGAGACAGTATAGAGCACAAAGGAAGTTGGTGTTATATTAGAAAAGAGATGCAGAGGAATTCCTTGACTGATAAAAGTTGTTGCAGCTAGCTGTGCAAACCTTTTCCTGATACCTCACTGGATGAGTGAGCTCAAGCATCAGAGTTTATCACCATTCCTCTTTTCTTTAGATCACTAAAGGTTTTTTTTTCCCCACATATCTGTACAATCCATGAGTAAGTCATGCATCCGTGCAATTCCTTATCCCATCACAGTTCAAAGGTCAGTCATTCAAACTCCACCTGGGAACCAAAGCATTTCTGTAGTTCTTCTCTATTATCATCAGCAATCATTTGTTTTATCATTTCTAAAGTTTTAGGATTCTTGTTCCACTGAAGCTACTGGGCTGCCACCTGGTCCGGCCATGAGTCCCCTCCTAGGACATCCCCTTCCACTACCATTTCTCTTCTCTGTGACTTTGTATTTGCTGTCCCCAATATCTGGGACTGTGTCCACGACTTCAAACTCATATTATCTAACTTCCTTTAACATTCAGCTCAGACACTACCTTCTCCAGGAGGCCTTTCTTCATCCTCATAATTTGCCAGTGCCTTCCCATCTAAAGCTATCTTCCATCTGTAACAGCTAAAATAAAATAGACTGAGGCACAAAGTTTTAAGAACAACCAATTTATTAGTAAAGTGCAAATTTACCAATAAATAGGATCTCAGTTTCCTCAGCAAAGCTCAAACCCTGAATGAGAACAGCTGTCATTTATAGTATTGGGGAATATGGTACAAAGACCCAGACTTTGTAGGTGGGGAATAAATTATTATTGAATATAAGAGATCGCCATCATGAATGGCAAAATCAATTATTGGTTACAAAGCTGATTCATGAGGGACAATATGATTGGTTGGAAATTGGGAATGAGGGGATAGCAACAATTCTTCCTTCTCTCTTCTGACTAAGAAATGTTCCTTGTTCGAGTCTATCTACAAGGTTAGAGATAGTGGACCGGACTACTTTGGATCACAAACCAGACATCCTTGAGGGATAGCTTGGTGGTGTAAAGATACTAAACCAGACTCCCTGATGTCCCTCCACATCACTCAAGGATAACATATTTCCATGAAGAAAGAATCGAACAATGGTTAGCAGAACTGGATTTCTCAACTTACCTCATTACAGGCTAGCTGAATTTCTGAACTGAGTTCAGAGACAAAGAAACATAACTTAGGTAGTAACAGTCAAAATCAATTAATTGTAAATAGGACCAATTTTAAAAGAGAGAATCTGATTGTTTCCATCTATTGGGTTTTTATTTTACATACACTTGTTTATATATGTTGTAAGCCATTAGAATATAAACTACTTTAAGTTAGGGACTATTTACTTTTCTTCAGTACTCTAGGTGAATAAATGCCTTTTAATTGTTGCTCATTTCTGCCTCCAATTAGACAGAGGTGGTGTGATAGATATAATGCTGGGCCTGGAGTCGAGGAGATCTAAGTTCAAATCCAGCCTTGGACCCTAGCTAGTCATGTGACTCTGGGCAAACTACTTAACCTCTGTTTGCCTCAGTTTCCTCAGCTATAAAACTGGAATAATAACAGCACCTACCTCACAGCACTGTTGTGAAGATCAAATAATATATTTGTATGGTGCTTGCCTAGTGCTTGGCACAAAACAGGCACTACATAAATGCTTATTCCTCTCCCTTATTCCTCTTCCCTTCCCTATTCATATTCTTCCAACTATTTTCCATGACTCTTTCTCCATTTGCCTTCAGGATTACTTTGAATATTTGAGAACTGAGTCCCACCCTACTAATATCAAAATTTATAAGATAGAATCAACATCTTTAAGTCAGTTTGTATGACTCACCCTTTTTTTCATCCAGAATCTGTGTATTTTAATATAAACAGCTGTGGCCATGGGCTTTATCACTGGCTCTCCTTTTGATAACATCTCTGATGAAACTACTGACCATGTCCCATTTTTACAATGCTTCTTCCAACGTTTTATGGTTCTGTTATCTAGATAGACACATAGATTTGGTTATTTGGATCCAATACACTCTTATTTTCAATTTAAAGTCATGTTTAGGTCAAGTGATCAACAAGATGAAATACTTGACATTTCCTCCAATCCGCTAATCTTCTATATAAATGCTCAAAACTCTCCAATGTAAGATTTAAGCATAAGAGATAAGATGGGTTCAGTTATGTCAACAGGTTAAGATACAAAGAAGCCTAATGGGTTAACATGAATTAATGAAAGAGAAAGGTAATGCCTAACACACATTCAATACCACCTCCCCAACCAGCCCCCATACTTTGGCATGTAGGATAATAGAATCCAGCTAGGTTTTACAGTGGTCAAAGCAGCGATTCTAGAGGTCAAAAAGACCTGAGTTTAAATATGACCTCAAACAATAACTAGCTGTGTGACCCTGGGCAGGTCATTTAACCATTTTTGCCTTAGTTTCCTCATTTGTAAAATGACCTGGAGACAGAAATGGCAAACCACTCCACTATCATTGCTAAAAAAAAAAACCCTAAATGGATAGTGAAGAGTCAGGCATTACTGGAACAAATGAACAACAACAAAAGACTCCATGCACAAATTATCTGGGATCCACTCAGGAATTCCTTTTTTGCTGCTACACCTTGCCCCACATTACCTTAACATGCTGTGGGAAGAAGCAGCAAAATTCAACTTTGATCTCTCTCCCTGTGCAGGAGAAGGTGAAGGTAAAAGAAATTAGAAGCATGTGCAACCTTGAGATGACACACGCTGTCCTACAGCACTCACCTAAAGAACTTTAAAAAAAGGAAACTATGGGCACCATTATGTATGTGAAGCTGTAAGAGGCCTGAAGGAAAAGAGGCTGACATCCAGCCAGGGTCAGTTCTGCTTCTTCAGAGATCCTTTTGATAGATGACTGAGGCCAGTAAAACAAATAAGTTTCCCAGTTTGTGAGGCAGCTATAACAGATTTGAAGTCCAGTCCTGGGTGACCTGTTTTCCAAAGGGAAGGATTCAGCAAATGAGCAATAGAAGGACACAAAGGGTGGAGAGGGAAGGTTTCAATTATAAAAGATTTAGGAGGAAGAAAACTCAGTTAAAAACCTTCAGAATATTCAGATAAATCAACAAGGAAAACATAAATATCAGAAGGAAAGGTGGGCTTTAATACATGTAAATGAATATAAGCATTTATGAACAAATACTGTAAGGCAAAAGAAAATGAAGTCATCACCTGATATAGCAGAGGAACCTGTGGATTCCCAAGTCAGCATAGAACCACAACCAAATATTCCTTAGGACTCAAAAAAGAAATGAGAACAGTGAAAGTGAACTTTATGGCTGGCACAGCTGAAATAATTGGAAGAAAAGAAAAAACTTGAATCCAAGTGAGATCAACTGCTTAAGAAAACAAATATGTGGTAGAAACAAATATGTGGTAGTGAAGAATAATCTAGAAGAAGGGAAGCAAAAAAAAGAAATGATGTTTTAAAAAATGTGATCTCTTTAAAAGGAACACTTTCATCACAAAACAGGATAAGCACTGACAAAATAAAGATCATGTGTCTCCAGAAGAACATGACAAGTCAAAAATATCTGATCATCATAATGGAATAAAAAGTAAAAGAATGTTGCCCAGAACTTCTGAACATAGAAACAAAGTACCAATTTCAAGAATCTACAGATTGTCTTCAGGAAAGAAAAACATACTGCAAACATCAAGACACACAGTGGTTATATTTAATAATTCTAAAGACAAACAACATATTTTGTAAGAGATCAGGAAATATATATTCAAAAATAAGGGAAAAGAAATAACACAAGACTATTCTGTACTTACCAGAAACCATTGGAGGGAAGGGAAAAATGTGATCTAAAAGCAAAGAAATTCTAGATGCAACTCAGGGTGAAATAACCTATGGACTCCAATCAAATCATCAATGAAAAAACAGACATCTGACAAAATAGAAATATGAGATAACATTTATAAAAGATTAGCATAGTGCCTGGAACATAGTAGGCACTGTATAAATGCTTATTCTCTTCCTTCTCTTTAACTAAAGAATTCCTTTTAAAAAAGAGATAGTTTATTTTTCACTTTGCAAATCCTTCAGACAACAGAGATAAAGATAAATAAATACAGCTACCAATGAAAGTATGAGTAATGGAATAAATTAGCCCATAGGGGAAGGAGTAAAGGGGAAAAGTCATCTACCGAATTAAAAGCAACAAAATAAGAATAGATTAATGATTAGGAATTTTTCCTCTGAGTATACAAGAAATGAAGGTGAAAGTAGAACTTAAAGAGAAGTGCTGTTGGAGGAACAGACCTAAAACTCCATGGAGAAAACATGCCTGTATCCCACCTACAGGTAAATCGATGTTATTTTATTTTTTTCCCTCTGGGAATAAGTTGTGAAATAGGAGGGAACATGAAAGGACAACAAAGGAAAAGAAGATATAGGAAAATATGTCAAATCAATCAAAATTATCAAATCAATAGTAATTCATAAAGGAAAATAACTATTGTAGTCCCTCAGAAAGTAGAAATCTCAATTTAGTCATGGCAATCAATCTACTACAGCAAACAAAATTCTTGCATAGATTCAATTACGAAGTGTTAGAAATATAGAACTTAAAGAAAAGTAGAACAATTTAAATATCTTAGAGATATATAGAACTTAAAGGAATATAGAACAATTTAAATATCTGGAGTAATAGTCAGTACTCATGACTGAGCTATAGTGTCATAACAAAAGTGACAACACTAACAAAGTCATTTTGCAGGTTTAAAGCTTTGCCAATCAAAATCTTAATTAAATACTATATAGAACTTGGCAAAATAAAAATACAATTAATTTAGAGAAGCAAAAATTTAGACTATGAATGGAAATAATAGGGAAAAAAGATAGGAATGAAAGTGAAATACCACTTCCAAAGCTCCACTTTTATTATAATATGGTATCTATCAAAACCAGATTAGACAAGGGAAAACCAGAATCAATGGAACTTAATAACACAGCATTTGGAAAACCTCCCAAAATAAATTACTTCACAAGGAATTCACTATTTGATAAACAAGCAAACAAACAATTATGGGGAAAACTAGAAATTAGTCTAGAAGAAAACAGATTTAGACTAATACCTTATATCATATTTCACAATAAATTCAAAATATTTTTGAGACCTGGATGCTAAAGATAAAACAATAAAAATAGCAGATAATCATATGTATATTGCTATGGGTATGAGTGTATTTTTGACCAAGAAAGAAATGAAAGCAATTACAAAATGTAAAATAGGTTATTTTGATGACATTTAAAAATAAATATAAAAAATAAAGTCCTCTAAATTAGATTCTCAACACTTCAAGCAAATATAGATTTTACTGGCTTTTTAAGGTATACTTCATCCCTGCCCTAGAGCCATCTTTGTCATACTTTAAGCTGTGGTCCAGAAATCCAAATTTTATTTTAATTCACCATCTTCTTGAACAGACTTTCACTTATAAAATCTGCTGTTCTTTTCTGAAAACACTTCAATCAGAAACAGTGATGAAAATACCACCTGGACCTCTAATTTCTTCTATATATTAGAAATTTCTATCTCCTCATTTAGCTTCAAGTGAATTACAAAAGTAGAGAGCAGTTATCACAATTGAAAGTCTCAAAGATGATCTCTAAGGCAAATCAAGTCAGTTAAGTAAGCTGTCAATCAGGAAACACTTATAAATACCATCAAAAGATCATATCTCTTTTTTTCTTAATATTATGAACCAATTTTAGGCAACAACATGCAATGAGTAAAGTATGACTCCATTTTCCCACTTACCAGTCATTCATTTACTCTATCTTGCCTTTTGTCTCAATACTTGAGGTAAGCAGTGCCCTGACAGCTGCTGGCATTAAATGAAATACCCTACCTGAAACTGCCCTTCCAGGGAGCTCTATAAGTTCAGGACATTTTTTCAGCTAATAAGCAATTTTATACTTTGTTATTACTGAAAATAAAATGAAAAACAAAACAGATGTAACAAATAAACAAAGTAAACAAAATAAAGCCCCACATTAGCAATATACAAAAATATGTATTACTCATTAATCAAGGAATAACTAGCATTATTTGTCATCAGTGTTCTGTTATCACAGTTGATAAAGGCATTGATTGGAGTTCTTAAAGCGTTCCAACTTGTTCATTTTTAATCAAACTGGAAACTAAGGAAATTCTCATGATTTTGGGGAATAGATGAACATATTACAGTCGAACAATATGATAGAATACTCCTGTGACACTAGAAATGACAAAGAGAATATTTTCTAGAAATGTGGTAAGACTTTTATGAACTGATACAGAAAGAAGTAAACAGAAATAAATCAATGTATATTATTACCACAACTTTTTAAAAAAGTTGTAGACTATTTTTTATATATATAGGCATGTGTGTATGTATGTATATGTACATACGTATATATGTATATGCATGAATATGTATATGTACATATAGACATATGTGTGTATGTGTGTATGTGTGTGTATATATATATTTTCAGACCTAAAGAGGTACAATGATATAGTGAATAGAAATCAACCTTGGAATCAATTAAAGTCCAGCCACAAACATGTACTAGTTATGAATCCATAGATAAAGGTACAGCCATTCAGTGGCACAGCCAACTACCTAAAATTATTCAGTAAATTATACCATTTTTAATCCACATTTTTGGAATGATTTCCAAACCAGGAATCCCCTATGCCAATGAAACCATAAGTCTGAATTCCCTCCTTTGCCCAAAACTATGCCTACTAGATTAAAAGCTATGTGAGGGTCTTGTCTTGTCTTGTCTTGTCTACTAGTAAACAGAGTACCCTGAATACAGGAGCTGCTTTTTACAAAACAAAAACAAACAAAAACACAATATTCTTAGAGGTGGGATCTGTCAATATTCTTTAGATCATGTCACATAGGTAGCTGCTATTGAGAAGCCTTATTCTGTCTCTAGAGCACTACAAATTAGCACATAAAATTAAATGATATATTAATATTACATATAATTCTAAATTCTAATTTCATTCACAGTCTACATCAGGGCTCTACTTCAGAGATAGAGAAGTAATGAATATGTTACTATGGCCTGACTCTGTGATTAATGCTGAATAAAAGTAAGGTACTTAAACAAATTTAGAGCCATCAAAATGGGAGCTAAGGTATTGAACTATTTTCTCATTTATATAATTAGCAGAATTGATATTAAGGAAATATAAGCAATCCATGGCCAAATGGATGATCCACTGGAAAATGAATCAATGTAATGGCTAACCACAATTGCAGTAGAATGATGCTACCCAATACCTGACAAGAGACTCTGAATGCAGAATGGGACATATTTTTGGTCAAGTTCTATGTAGAAATTTGTTTTGGTCAACTATGAATATTTGTTACAAGTGTTTTTTTTTTCTTTTTCTCTCAAAGGGGTGGTAAAGAAGGAGGGGAATCTTTTTATTAAAAGAAGATTTAATTTGTAAAAGAAAAAATTAGTCTGGTTTAGTCATCTGGTTAAGGTATTATTGGGGACTGATATTGGCTTGCTGCAATAAGAATAAGGAAAAATGTGCTTAAATCAAGGAGAGACTGCAGAATAGGAAGTAACATGAAATATATCTATATCTGTCTATCTATATGTGTGTACATGTATGTATATTTTTGTCTTCCAGTCTCTCATTTCAGTCAAATCCAACTCTTTGTCACTCCATTTGGGATTTTCCTGGCAAAAATACTGGAGTGATTTGTCATTTGTTTCTCCAGCACAAATAACTTATGCAGGTCACACATCATATAGTAAATGTCTGAGGCCAGATCTGAACTCAGGAAGATAATCCTTCCTGACTCCAGGTTGAACACTCTATCCACTGTATCACCTAACTGCTGTCTGTGTATGTGAATATGTATGTATGTATGTATGTACATCCATGTGTATCTGTGTTTGTATGTACATGTGTATATGTATATGTATATGTGATTCAGCATTATGTCACCTTTTTAAGTAATTATAGGTAAAATTAATGACATTTTAAAGTTCTAGATAAGTTTGAAGTTTTAAAAGATAATATTTTCATAAGACAATGTTACTGTCTTAAAATAAGTCAATTGCCCCTTGATTAATTGAAAAATAATATTTTAGAAAAATGAGTTAGGATTTCCTTTGGAGATTAGGACTTAGAGAACCGAACTCTGGTACATTGGGTTTGTAGCACAAAATAGTTCTCGCTATGGAAAAATTCTAATCAATTTTCCATCAGACTCATTAGTCAACTTACAAAAAGCAGAAATATCTTTTACTGAGTTATTGGACAAAGTAAGAAAGTTCTGAAACAGAGGAAGCCAGAATACATTTCATGATTAGTCAACGACTATGGTTCCCCTCTTGCTAAGAACTACTAAGATATAACCATTCAGTTATTAAAAAAGCAGAATCTGAAACACAAATTAGCCAAAGTCAAAAGGATTAGGGTTTGTAAATTGAATTCAAAATTGAAAATAACCAAACTTAAGAAAAAGTCTGAGGGAAAAAAGCTGCTGAATCAATGTTACTAGAGTACAAAGCAAACTCTAGAACCAGAACTGTTAAAAATACAAGGCAATAATTATTGGTACACATTTTCACTTAAGTAAATAATTTCATGTGTGATCAAATGGTTATCGATATGCCTGCTACTTTATCCTACCTGAAGGTAAAGTCAGAGCCACACTTAAGAAATGATGAATGGAGACCATTATGGTCATATATATATATATGCATATATATGTATATATGTGTGTGTGTGTGTGTATGTGTGTATATATACATATATGTCCTAATAGGTAATGGTGACAAAGTCTGGGGAGTACAGGGAATGTTCATTTTCTCAAAATGGACATGCTGGGAAGAGTATCCAAACGGTAGAATGGAGCTTCAGGGCCATTCATGGTAGCAGCTGCACAGATATCACTGGAAAAACCCTCTACCCCCCTTGCCTTCATTATATCATCCAGAAGAGAACTGATATATAGATATATGTATAGAATAATTTTACACAGATACCTATCTATTTATACATGTATACACATACATACATGTATGTGCCTATATGTGTGTATATATACATATACATATATAGTGTCTAATGGTAGCCATCTCAAGGTCAGAGGAGAGGAAAGAAGAAAAAAATAAATTCACATGACAGTTTTGTTGGTTATTTGAAAGGAATAGCAAGTTGGGCATAGTAGATTTCATGCCCATTCACCTTTTATATTATACTATGGTATAGAAATGCTTCTTTTATTCCATAAATTAAAAAATTAATAATTATAAAAAATGAAAAAGAAAGATAGATGTATAGGCCATATATAAAAAGGAGATGTAGCTACAGAAAGATATACATGCAGATGTAAATTATAGATACAGATGTAGATGCAGATACAAATATATAGATTGTAGATAGATATAAATGTAGGTGACAGATATAGATAGGAGTGAGTAGTCACAAATATTGGAAACATTGGTCTAAGCCAAGGTTATTACTGAACAGTCAGATACAATTTTGATTTTGGTATTTTAGAACTGCTGCTCAGTGACTTGGCATTCTTATTAGAAAATCTAGAGTGACATGCTATGATAGTTGTTCTTTTTTGTTATCCTTAGTCTCCTTTTTGGAGGCCCTTTGGTACTTGAAGGAATGAAAAAAATAGCTAAAATCTTTCCTCATGATCTATTTAATAATGTCTTCATTAAGAGAGGGCCTCTATAAGTTTCTAAGATTTGCACCTGTGTGCCTTTTTGTTCCATCAGCATCAGGTATGAATGTTTCTTGTGGTTCTTTCAAATATAAAATGTCCTCCATAATTACTCTAGTGCCTTCACAAGTTAGTGCTAGTTGTCTCTGTTATTGTGCCTCATGATTTTCTAGTGTTTGTCTGTCAATCTGGTTTATTGGATTTACATTTCAAATCCTCCTATTATGTTGTCTATTACTGTATGGTTAAATTAACACTGATAACCTTTTCTCATTACTAAAGAACAATTGATTTGACTGTTCCGTAATAGAATACATTTCATTTCATCCAAGAGCTATAAGGGTCAATTTCTAATGGAGGGTTGAGGATTGAGGGATGTGATGTCATCAGTGTGGGTGACTCCTAATGGAGAAAAGCATTCCATTAGGCAGATTAGCAATTCATTTGTAAACTATAGTTTTAAAGAATGAAAATCTAAAGGGTTAAGCGACTAGCCTATGGTCATAGAACTATAAGTGTTGGGAGCAGGACTTGAACCTTGCTTCTCTTGACTCCAACTCTGGCCTATTATGAACCATATCACACTGCCTGTCCAGCAGGTTAATGCCTTTGTTTTTTGTCTTACTTCCTCATGCTCCTAATCTTATTTGATTGGATATGTTTTAACAAGTAAGGGAAAAGGGATACTGAGCCTACAAACCTCAAAAGGTGACCTTGGGCAAACCACTTAATCTCTGTATATTAGTTTGTACATCCATTAAATGAGGAGGTTGGGCTAGTGCTCTAGTGGTCTTTTTCAACTTTAATATTTTATGTTTCTCTGATTCAAAGTCCTCCTTTTGAGCCCTGAGTTGCAAAATAAAATTCTCTATCAAATTTCCCACATTCACCTTCTTCATCTCCTTTCCTTTCTTAAATGAAATTAATTTATATAATTTAAGCGACATGAAATTATGAAAAAGAAAGGCTAAAATATTCTTGTAAAATTACATGGTATATGTTGTATAGTAGAAAGATCCTTGAACTAGGAGTCTAGAAACCTGGTTTTTAATTTTGTCTCTGACAGTGTACTAGTTCTGTGGCACTAAACAAGTTATTTAGCTTTTCTGGGCCTTAGTTCCTGAACGAAGGGTTTGTACTAAATTTTCTCTAAGCTCCTTCCCTATTCTAAAAACCTGTGTTTATATTTGAAATAATACCACAATTACTGGTAGAACTTTTATTTCCAATAATAAGTACTGAAGAGCTATTTATATTCCACAGACTGAGATTCAGGGAATGATTATAGCTCCATTATAGCTACATATTTGTGGTTTTAGAGCAGGAAGGGGCATCGTATCCATTCCAAATGAGGAAACTAAGGTCCAGAGAGGTTAGCGATTTGCTCATATTCATGAGTGGCAGTCAGAATTTGAACCCAATTCCTCCAACTTTATATCTTGTGATCTTTCTAAGGTATCAGTTTGCCTTTTTCAGTTCCCAGCTGCAAGGAAATAACAGTTGGAAATGAAAACCTTAGAAAGAACCAGCATAAGTAACACTTCTATAATTAAGATTCGAGCATCTATACTATATGTGCCTATGAACAAGTCACTGACCCTCTCAGGGACTCAGCATCATCAACTATACAATGAGGTGCTCGATGAGATTATCTCTTCAGCCACTTATTACTTTGGCAGGATTTGTGAGGAAAATGTTTTATAAATGGTAAAGAGAAAGAAATTTGGACCTGTGGTATTACCGCTATATATGGGAAGCTCCCAATACCAAAACAGCATACCTTCCCTTCAGCTTATACAAAGGAGTCTAAAGGATGGAGAGGTTAAGAAACTAGCCCAAGGTCACATGGATAACATGTTGCAGATGGAAGCCTTGGACTTATGCCTTCCTAATTCCAGGGCCATCTCTATAGTAACCACATAACACTGATATCTGTTTAAGAAACTACACACATTTTAGGCAAAATAACCTCAGGACTTTTGATTTGCTTCCCCAACTCTTCTTCCTTTTGCTGTTTTAGCCTACTCTGCTTCAAATCTCTGAGCATACAATGAGTAAACTCACTGTTGAAAACACCTAAAAGGTTAAAAAGAGAGAGAAATGGGGGAGACGGGCCGAGAGAAAGCCAGGCGCCGGAAACTGGCGGAGATCCCCAGGCCTCCCAACACAGGACGGCACTCCATGGAAGCGAAGAGAGGCAGCGCAACGCCACTGGTCCGTGAGACACCAATTCCTGAGGCTTACAGCCCAAAGGACACTTCTTGAACTTCCAGGAGACAAAATGGCCAGGTAAAGGGCTCTAATCCCTCCCCTCCCCACGCAGAGAATTCCTAGGGGGGGAAAAAGCTGGAATAGAGGAGACAGAACTGGGGCTTCAGTGGCCGAATAGTAGGAGTACCTGAGTCCCAGAGGGGCAGAGCCAGAAGGGGTCAACACCAGGAGCCCAGACATACTCTTGGTCCCCCAGGGGAAGTGCCAGACACCCAGCTCGAACAACAAAGAGCTGAGACCACTGCTGAAGAGCAACAGTGCTGGAAAACAGCCCCAGGGGAAAAAGAGATTTTGGGCAGCCAGACCCCTTCCCCTACACCTCAGGAGAATAAGAAAGCTGGGACAGTGAGGCCTGAGCCCCAGAAGCAGAAATTTATTGCAAAGGCAGGAAAAGGATAACCAACATGAAGAACACAAGAAAACCAAGGATCATTGATACTTTTTATGGAGACAGGCAGGATCAAAATACCAATTTGGAACAGGATAACAATGACACTATATCCACATCTGATACCTCAAAAGGTAATGTGAACTGGTCTCCAGCCCAAAAAGCATTACTGGAACAGCTAAAGGAGGATTTTTAAAACCAAATTAGGGAGACAAAAGAAAAAATGGAAAAAAAATGGAAAAAATGGAAAAAAAATCCGCTGATGAAATCAAGTCCCTAAAGAATAAGATTGGTGAAATGGCTATGGAGATTCAGAATCTAAATAGAGAAAACGACAACCTTAGAG
>CM053622.1:586176102-586192643 GCA_028646595.1 Phalanger gymnotis
ACGTATATATATATATATATATATATATATATATATATGCATACATATATATGTGTGTGTGTGTGTTTATGTATATATATGTATATGTGAGTGTGTATGCATGTATACATATATGTGTATGTATATATACATATATAGAGAGAGAGAGAGAGAGAGAGACAGAGAGAGAGAGAGAGAGAGAGAGAGAGAGAGAGAGAGAGAGCGAGCACAGGTTGAGTCAAAGATGAATAAGGAATGAGAGAGGAATCCATTGAGAGAGGGAGATAGTGAGAGATAGAATGGGGTAAATTATCTCTCATAAAAGTGGCAAGAAAAAGCAGTTCTGTAGGAAGAGAAGAGAAGGCAAGTGAGGGGGAATGAGTGAATCTTGCCCTCATCAGATTTGACCTGAAGAGGGAATACCGTACATACTTAGTTGGTATCTTACCCCACAGGAAAGAAGGAGGAAGAAGATAAAAAAGAGAGGATGATAGAAGGGAGAGCAGATGGGGGTAGAGGTAATCAAAAACAAACACTTTCAAAAAGGGACAGGGTGAAGGGAGAAAATTTGATGAAGGGGGATAGGCTAGGAAGAAGCAAAGTATAGTTAGTCTTTCACAACCTGAGTATTGTGGAAGGGTTACACATAATGACACGCATGTGGCCCATGCTGAATTGCTTGACTTATTAGGGAGGGTGGATGGGAAGGGAAGACGGGAGAGAATTTGGAACTCAAAGTTTTAAAAAATAGATGTTCAAAAACAAAAGCAAATAAGTTTTTGCAGGCAACAAGAAAATAAGATACACAGGTAATGGGGCACAGAAATTTATCTTGTCCTACAAGAAAGGAAGAGAAAAGGGGATGGGAGGGTAGTGGGGTGACAGATGGGACGGCATACTGGGGAACAGGGCAACCAGAATATATGCCATCTTGGAGTGGGGGGAGGGTAGAAATGAGGAGAAAATTTGTAATTCAAACTCCTGTGAAAATCAATGCTGAAAACTAAATATATTAAATAAAATTTACTAAAAAAAATAAAAGAAATTGAACAAGCCATCAGTGAACTCCCTAAGAAAAGATTGCCATGGCCAGATGGGTTCACAAGTGAATTCTACCAAACATTTAAAGAACAATTAGTCCTAATACTATAAAAACTATTTGGAAAAATAGGCAAAGAAGGAGTCCTACCAAATTCCTTTTATGACATAAATATATTGATAATACTCAAACCAGGAAGAGCCAAAACAGAGAAAGAAAATTTTAGACCAATTTCCCTAATGAATATTGATGCAAAAATTTTAAATAAAATACTAGTAAATAGATTATAGCAATATATCACAAGTATCATACACTATGACCAGGGAAATTCATATCAGCATTGCAGGGCTGGTTCAATATTAAGAAAGCTAGAGCATAATTGACCAAATCAATAATGAAACCAACAAAAGCTATATGGTTATCTCAATAAATGAAGAAAAAGCCTTTGACAAAATACAACCCCCATTTTTATTAAAAACACTAGTGAACACAGGAATAAATGGAGCTTATCAGAAAATGATCAATAATGTTTATCTCAAGCTATCAGCAAATATTAACTTTAACAGGGATGAGCTAGAAGCCTTCCCAATACAATCAAGGTGAAGCCAAGATGCCCATTATCATCCCTATTATTTACTATTTTGCTAGAAATGTTAGCTATAGCAATAAGAGAAGAAAAGGAAATTAAAGGAATGAGGAAAAATGAAAATATTTTTTCTGGAAGAACAAAATCTCAAGGATATCAAGGCAATCAGTGAAAAAAAAATATGAAAAAGGCGGTCTAGCACTACCAGATCTCCAAATGCAAGTAATTATCAAAACAATCTGGTACTGGGTAAAAAAATACAGTGGCAGATCAGAAGAATAGATTAGTTACAAATTACATTAAAGTAAATGACCATAGTAATCTGATATATGATATACCCAAAGATCCAAACTTTTGAAACAAAAACTCATTATTTAACAAAAACTACTGGGAAAACTGGAAAATTACTCTTTGAAGATCATCTGAAGTTATTTTTAGAAAATCCTAGAAAATCAACTAAAAAAAGTGCTTGCAATTATTAACATCTTGAGCAAAGTTGCAGGATGCAAAATAAACCTGTATAAATCATCGGCATTTCTATATTACCAACAAAACTCAACAGAAGGGGTAGAAAGAGAAATTCCATTTAAAACAATTGTAGACAATATAAAATACTTGTGAATTTACCTGCCCAGAAACTATATGAAGACACCTATAAAACATTCTTCACATAAATAAGTTCATATCTTAACAACTGGAAAAATATCAGTTATTCATGGGTAAGCCAAGCCAATATAATAAAAATGACAACTCTACCTAAATTCATCTATTTACTTAGTGCCATACCAATCAAACTATCTAAAAGATCATTCTATAGAGCTAGAAAAAATAATAACAAAATTTGTCTGGAAAAACAAAACCTGGAGTATATCAAGTGAATCAATGAAAAAAAATGTGAAAGGTGATCTAGCCCTACCAGATCTCCAAATGAAAGTGGTAATTATCAAAACAACATGGTACTGGCTAAAAAATATATTAGTGGATCAGAGGAATAGATTAATTATAAATTACATAATAGTAAATGACTATAGTAATCTATTATATGATATACCAAAGATCCAAACTTTAAGAACAAAAATTCATTATTTCACAAATACTTCCAAGAAAACTGGAAATTGGTATAGCAGAAACTAGGCAGAGACCAACATCTCACATTTTATGCCAAGATAAGGTCAGAAATGGGTATGTGATTTAGACATAAATGGTGAAGTTGTTGTTCACTTGTGTCTGACTATTAGTGACACCATTTAGGGTTTTCTTGGAAAGATACTGGAGTGGTTTGCCATTTCCTTCTCTGGCTCAATTTACAAATGAGGAAACAGGGTTAAATAGCTTGCCCAGGGACACATAGCTAATAAGTGTCTGAGGTCTGATTTAAACTCAGTCAGGTCTTCCTGACTACAGGTGTGCACTCTATCCACTGTTCCACCTAGCTTACAGGCATATATACATAAAAATGAAATAGCCCCTGCTCTCAAGGAAGCTGCAATGTGGGGGAGGGAGAGAAACAATCGGCATATATGTGTGTATGTATATATCTCTATAGGTATAGATATATATACAAACATATATGTATGTATATAAGCACACACATATACATATACACACATCTAAGATAGAAATAAGGTAATGGATAATGTAAGAGTGCAAATGGAAGGATTAAGAAAGGCTTCATGTAGAGGATGGTGCATGAATTGAGTCTTAATGGAAACAATTCTGAAAGTAGGGGAGGGAGTGCATTGCAAGAATGAGAGATAGCCAGTACAATGGCACGTAAATGGGAAAGGGAGTGTCATTCATGAAAAGAGGGAAGTCAGTTTGACTAAACCATAAAATATATGGAACTGATTCCAGTTGCTCAAATGGAATTTCATGTTGAACACCAGAAAACATAGTGACTGGAAATAGTGATGCCTATGACCCCCAAGTTAACAGATTCCTAGATTGCAGTATTCCTTTCCTTTCCCTTTCCCCTTTCCCTTTTTCTATTCTGAACTTAAGAAACAAAACAAGCATTTCGATACCATAGTAAAATAGAAAAAAAGATGATTACTCATGAAATTGTAAATCAATATGTACAACTTGCTATTTCTTTTAAATGCATAATAAAATTATCAGATAACCTTATCTTGGTTTCCTTTTTTCCTTGCTCCCTCTTATCCTAGAGATGGCTATCATTAGACACAAATATGCATATATACACATACATACATATAAACATGTATGTATATATACATAGTGCATATACACATGTGTATAAACACATAGAGACATATATATACACACACATATATATGTAAAATTGGTCCATATATACTTCTGTTTAGCAGTTCTTTCTCTGGATGCAGATATCATCTTCCTTCACACATTCTTTGTAGGATATATGTATATGCATATAATACAGGTATAGGTATATGTATATATGTATATATGTGTATATATACACACATATATATGTATGTATATATGTATACATATACACATATATGTATATGTATGTATATATGTGTGTATATGTATGTACACATATATTATGGGCATTTATGATAGTCAAAATTACTTAGTTGCTCAAAGCAGTTCTTAAAACAATATTGCTGTTACTATATACAACATTCTCTTGGGAATGCTCATTTTTGTCTTCTTTATTTCATCCAAGTGTTTCCATGTAATTCTAAAATCATCGAGCACTTCATTTCTTATAGCAGAGTAGTATTCCATCACAATCATATACTACAACTTGTTCAATCGTTCCCCAATTGATTGGTATTCCCATGATTTCCAGTTCTTTGTTACCACAAAGAGACCTGCTACAAATATTTTAGAACATATAGGTTATTTTTTTTCCCTAATCATCCTTGTAAACAGACCTAATAGTAGTACACACACACACACACACACACACACACACACACACACACACACACACACATTCCTGCCCTTGGGAAATTTTTCTTTTACTGGCATTATCTTCTGTAATGTGTAATCCCCCTCATTAGTATTAAAATGTATCTTCATGCTATTTTGTTGAGTATTTATATCATTTTAAAAAGCCCTTCTCTGTGATAGGTTTACTAGTTGTTGGATTCCTTGTCACACATATACAAAGTGCCAATCCTTTTTATCCCCTTTTCCCCCTAACTTCAAATTATTTCTGCCTCTATACTGTGCTTTGTGGACTCTACTATCCTGAGGCCTCTTATAAAAGCCCTTTTCTCTTAGTATGGAAATAACTAAGCCCTGTTTGATCCAAGCTCTTTTGCAGGCTTTACAACAGTATGAAGTTCTTGCTTTGATTCAATAATGCACTAAACATTTCAATCCTCTTTGTCATTATTTTGAAGTCCTTTATGTCATGAGGAATGCTTTTGAGAAATATAAATTTATTTTCAACTGCTTGAGCTGACCAGTATTTTTAGTTACTGATAGCTTTAAGGAACTTTTAATATTTTCTTTCATTTAACCCCCTAGCTACATCATCATCATTATCATTAGCATCATCATCAAATGATAATCACTTCATCTCTTCATGTGGGATTTAACTGGTAGCGATGGAAAATTATTTAAGCCCTGCCCCTGTTCTTCAGAGGCTTACAAATGAAAAATACAAATGACATTAATATGCATATCTACAACAAACATGATTACACTACCTCCTCAAAGTACCTTTTCATTTTGTAAATATTATATATAGAACTGGTCCATCCTTATCTAGGGATATATGGCTTCCCATGGACAGAATTTAAGGTCCTAGAGTGAAGGAACTGCTTCCCTTTTATCTCTGTATCTATCCTCGGCCGTTAACAGAGCCTGGTACACAGTAAGCACTTTATAAATGCTTGCTGGTTAACTGATTGGTTACGCAAAGTCCCAAATATGTTATAAATCAAAATAGTAAAAAATGGCAAAAACTTAGGTTGCAGAGTCAGCATTGTCCATAATAAGACATCGGTTTGAAGACCTAGAGCATTTCTTTACAGGAGCACCAATGTACATTGCATTACAACTAATTTAACAATATCTGATTGACACCAATTACCATATGTTACTAGCCATTCTGTGAGCTATGGTTTGTGAAAACAATTCACTGCAAAGATCTATTGGACCCCTCTTTTACTGAATATGAAAAGTTGTAATCAGAGGAAATTTGCCAGGAAGGAGGAAACTTGGGAGGGCTTTGATAAAGGAAACAGAGCATTTGGGGTATGTAGAAAAGCTGTACAGAAAGTGTTTCTTGGAGGCTGTGGGATTTTAAGTGTAGGAGGATTAAAGCTAGAAATGAGAATGTTGATCAGAGTATAGATGTATGTATGTGTAGATTATACATTTTTTATTCCCTTTTGTTTTTTAATTGCTTACTTCTTAGAAATCCCTTAATAGAATAACACTATAGCTGTTTGTGCGTGAGTGTGTGTGTGTGTGTGTTTGTGTAATATATATGTGTGGTGTGTGTGTGCATATATATACATATGTATTTTTGTTCATTGCAACATTACATCATAAATGTGGGCAATTATTCTGTAATTGTGTAACACAACCCATTTGCACCTCGACCAGTTTAATCAGATTCAACAGCCATTTATTTTTATCCTAGTCATCTTTTTCCATGCATTTCCATGATTATTCCATGGAAATTCTACTTAATGTACTGTACTTCTTCAGATTCTTTTAATATTCTAACATATATCAGTACCACATTGTCATTATTCATCTGGTTTCCCTTACTTTAGACTACATTACTCACCCATCTGAATTATTACCAATATACCTCATCTGTCACTCATATATCTGTCATATAACACCTCATAATATTATCATAATATGCCACAGCATGATGAAACCTATCAGGAATCATGCTTGTTACTGTTGGGTCACTTATAATTGTGATCCTTCTAAGACAGGTCTTCCATTATTCACTATCATATAGCATCACTAAAAGCATAATCAAGTTCAAAAGATTGACTTTGACAGCAGGGAGTAGCTTGGGGTCATTGAGGACACCATGTTATTTTTCAAATATGATCTAGACGGATTGCATCATATTGAATTTGGGGCTAGGTTATTGTCTTTCAGCTCCTCTTCAACAGGTATCTACTGGTGGACCAACTCAACAGGGGTTCCATTAAAGTGCATGCGATGATCTAAGCAATATGAAATTTGTCCATTTTTTCTGTGTGGATGTTATGGACCACCTTTTTTGATTCACCATCGATCTCATTTAGATGTTATATAGAATTTTAGGGCTTGGAACAATCAACATCACATTAGCAATAAAGGCACATCTGGAAAACCTCAGTATCAATGAAGAGTCTTTCTTCTATTTGGACTCAGCACAATATGCCTTCTAAGATACACTGGCATATAGCTGGTCTGTATCTTCTCCCAATACCGTAATTTGTAGCATAATCTGCTCCCTTTTTTGATATCCTGTCCCATTCACTATATATCAAAATGAGACCTATAAATACCTCAAAGTTATTTTGCAATTTTCTCTTTTGTAGGGGCCACTATGGATAAGAATTTCATTGACGATGGTGATATCTTGCCATATTTAGCTAGGCTGGTCCATAGATAGCAGAAGCATTTTATCACTGAGGACACACTTGAAGATTTTCCCTACTGTAGTTAGCCTACTATTGTCAGGTCCCATGCCTAGAATGCCCTCTATTTATATCTCTGTCCAACTAAAATCCCATCTTCTACAGAAAGCCTTTTTCAATCCCTTTTAATTCTATCTTCCGCCTCTTGATTATTTCCTATTTTCCTGTATATAGCTTGATCGCATATATTTATTTTCTTGTTGCCTCCACCATTAGATCACAAACCTCTTGAGGAAAGAGATTGTCTTTTCTCTCTTTTTTATTTCTAGAATTTAACACAGTGCCTGGCACATAATAAGCACTTGATAATTTCTTTTTTTGTTGTTTGATTCATTGACTGATACTCCTTGCGAATCCCACCTTATGCCATGAGTAGCGATTAGTGAAGGGCTTTTATGGAAGCTAGCTATAGTCCTTAGAGTAGTGCCTGGAATATAGAAAATTTTGAATAAAAGCTTGTTGATTAATCAATTGATTGATTGTATCTGTGTACCTGTTCTTTCCTAGATAGAATGTAGGTTTTATGAGAGCAGGGACTGCTTCATTTCCCTTTTTGCCCCCATCAGCAAGCATTGGAACTAGCACATAGCAAATCCATAATAAGTCCTTAATTAATAACATTTTACACTTACTCTCTTTATGCAACAGTTATGTTTTGATAATCTAGTGCATCATCTTATATACTGATGATGCTTTGTCATATTTCAACTTCTATTTTAAAATATTTTTTGATCTGCATTTTGAAGGAAAAAGGAAGCATCAGGTAGTGGATAAGCGTGTTGGACTCAAAGTCAGGAAGCTCTACGTTCAAAGTCTGTCTAATATCTACTTGATACAGAACTATGGGCAAGTACCTCCCCTTCTCTGAGGTTCAGGCTTACTTACTGTTGTAAAGGCTTGCATCTGTGTCAGCAGAGGGAGTTTCCATACCAACAAAATCATATTTTGTAGGGGAAAGCTTTCCGATTGGCTGTCAGTAGATAAATTGTTCTTTGCTTTGCCTTTAATAAATGCACCTAAATTTAAGTGGAGAGTTTATACAGAGTAGGCCAAATAATGAAATCTAACTTAGAAATAATGATTTGTTGATTCTTATTGTTTGAGAGTATCTGTCAATGTCATCTACTTAAAATCCTAATAGAGGAAATACTGATAATATTTCTTAGCACATGGCACCTTAGAAGCATTGTTTATTGGGACCTGTGGTAAATAATGATAATCATTAGTAGCAGTGGTAGCTTTAGTAATAATGACTAAAAATAACATTTGTAGAACAATTTACATTTTCTAAAGCATTGTAGAGATCTTATCTCATTTAACCCACACAATCAACTTGTGAGGTAGCTGCTGATTGTATTCCCATTTTAGATATGAAGACACTGAAGTTTTGAGGTTAAGTCATTTGTCCCAGGTTATAGAGCTAGTGAGTGATACAACTATGGTTGTCATTTTTTAAGATTTGGAAACTGAAGCTTAAGTTTGGAAACCATAACACAGAAATACCAAATAATTTTCCCAAGGTCACAAAGCTAGTTGAGTGTCAAGAGTTGAACCCAGGTCTCCTAGTCTTGTGTTTTTTCCCACCGATCCCTAAGTGAAATTACAGAAATAAGTACTTGATGAGGGGAAAAGGCTCTTATGTCAAAATTGGAATTATCTTTTGTTCTTATTGATGACCCCAAGTCATTTGTACTCCTCTTGTACACAAAGGCTTTCAAGCTTCATTTCCAGCTGTTCAGCTGCACCTAGGTAATAACTCAGCTAAGAGCTTTTATTCTTCTTGAATGAATTATACTTCATGTGTGCTAAATTTTCTCAGGGCAGCCGACCATAAAAATTATATTATGTATCTCTCTTGTGTCACTTGTGTGAAAGTGGAGTTTGTCAAAACTGGCTGCTCAGCAGTTAATGGAAGCCTCCTCTGCATTTGATCCAGGGAGCCAAACTGTCTACAATGGTGGGTAAACAGGAGAAAATTGGAAAAAAAAAAATAAAAAAAAACCTCAAAACCAGCACAACAGAGACAATAATTATAAGTGAAGGATTGCGAATCTAAAATCAGGAAATTGATGGTGAAAGTCCACTAATTGCCCCATTTCCCTTAACTTAAAGGTGAAGCTGCTTTGTATGTGCCAAGACCTGAGATTATGGGACTGCATTTCCCTGGAAGCCCTTAATACCCATTGCTAAAATCAGCAGCAGATGTCTGTCTGACCTCTACCTAATTGAACAGGAATGTCAGCTGGAGGAGAGTCATCAATCTTCAAATTGTCTTGTAGAAGGTCTTAAGGATTTTTCACCAAAGGATTTCTGGTACATAGCCTAAGTGAGAATGGTGTATAAAATAATCCCCTGTAATGGAAAGAGCCCAGGTTTCCTTAAACATAGAATTGGAAGTTAGGAAATTCATGATTGAAAAGGTAATAAATATTCCCATACATACTCTTAACCTAATCTGTGACTTTTTTTTTTTTACAGGCTATGTGATTTATTTTGAGATAGACTACTTAATCTGTTTTCAAAATCCTTCAGATGAGAAGTCAAATACTCTGTTATGGTAATATTCTGAAGCCTGGTGGTTGATCACATCCCAGAGCCCAATGTGGAGAGGTGAATATAATAGTAAATTCCTTCCCTGAAAAAAACCCATGTCCATGTACAGAATGCCCTCCAACACAAATATACCCCACAAAATAAAGCTGTTCTTATGGGGGAAGGCAATGGTGGGGAACCTCATTGCCCAGAATTTCTCTCGTACTATCTAATTTTCATCCTGGAAAATGAAAATCAGTCGGCTTTCTCCAAAGGCAGGTAGTACTGCCTTCTTATCGGGAAATAGCAGGAGGGGAAAAGCTAATAAACATTACTCCTCCCTCCCTCTTTGTTTTTCCTTCAGATCAGCAATAGTTCTTGGCCATCACCAGAGTGTTTGGGCTATAAGCCTGGACATAGCCCTCTTGGGTAGCATTATTCTCATTACATCTACCCACATTATGTTGTTACTTTTCATTTCCCCTCCTCCTCCTCCTCCTCTTCCCCGTTCCTTTCCTCCCTTTCCTCCCCACCACCCACCCTGCCCCTGCATCTATCTGTATCTCTCTCTCCTTCTCTCTGTCTTTTGATGTTTCTCTATGTCTCTCTATACCTTTCTCTAGTTCTGTATTTCCCTGTCTCTATTTGCCCCTCCATTTCTGTCTTTGTCTGTCTCTTGTTCTCTCTCACTGTCCCACCTTGGAATGAATGTCTAGGACAAAAACAGTCACCTATCTTCCCTCCCACCCCAGCTTCCAATTGTATCAGAGAACTACAAAATTTTAGGACTACAAGAGACCTCAGTGTCCATCTAGTGCAGCAACACATACATGAAAAGGAATCACAACTACAAAAAACCAAACACGTGATCAGAAGAACTCCCATTAGGTGGCTTCTACCCCCGCTCCCTGCCCCAGGAAGCACATTCCATTTTTGCCTAGATCTAATGATTAGAAAGTGTTTCTTGCCATGGAGTCTAGATTTCCCTCCTTGTAAATTCCACCCACTACTTCTACATCTGCGCTCTGGGGCCAAATACCCTTATCTTATGGGATAACCACACAAATACTCAAATACAACTGTGATATCTTCCCTTCTCCTCAGCCCAGAGCCTTCTTGCTTCTAGGATAAACATCTTTTTTTTCCCCTAATATTAGAAGCCTGCTTCAAGGGTTTTTTTGTTTTTTTGTTCATTTTTTTTTAGAACATTTTATTGTGCCTTATAACCTGGAGCATGTACAGGTACATTGAATCCCTTCCCTTCTTCTAGAATGACACTCCACCTACATTTGGAACATAGATAGCAACCCTTGTCTGTTTTGCAGATATACAAATGCTACACATGCAGTGTCTGCCATTCCAAAATCTGTGGTGATCTAAATGTTTACTGAAATTTTTAATTATAAATATTAAAATTGAGCTAGCAATAGGTACTTAAAATTAAAACTATTTGAATCATAATCTACCTCCCAACCAAGACTGGGATATTTTGCATGCAGACACATTTGCAGAGACCTGATTCATAAGTGGTTGAAAGAATGTTGAGGCAAAATTGCTTACCTGCGCAACAGTAAAAGTTGGTGCCAGTCCTGCTTGGACAGATATACATGATACCAGAGACTCCAATGAAGAGAGAAAGAAAGACTTTGGAAGCTGTAGACATATAGGGGAAACTATGTCCTCAACAGGTCTTCTAGGTGGTGCAGAGGATAGATTGCGGGACCTGGAGTCAGGAAGACTCATCTTCATGAATTCAAATCTGGCCTTACAATCTGTATGACACTGGGCAAGTCACTTACCTCTATTTGCCACTGTTTCTTCATTTAGAAAATGGACTGGAGAAGGAAATGGCAAACCACTTCAGTATCTTTTTCCAAGAAAACCTCAAATGAGTTCAAATGAGGTCAAAAAGAGTTAGACATGACTGGAAATGACTGAACAACAACAAAAATTACCTCAACATGTCTCTCATGTACAGCTTGCCACCCTGAAGACTTCAAAGATTTTCCCTTGGGTGAATTCTAGGCTTTCTCTCTCAGTTTAATGTGCAATCTCATTTCCCTCATACACATTTTCTTCTATTTTCTAATCTATATATTTTATCTGATTTCTGTTTGCAGATTACTTGGATAAATGAAGTTTAGTAAATCAGTCAATAAACATATGAAGTACCTACCATATGCTAGAAACTGTGCTAAGTACTGGGGAATACAAAGAAAAAGATAGTCTCTATTCTAGAGTTTATGAAGTGGGGGTTGGGAGAGGTTGATTTGATCACATCTGTGCTTTAGAAAGACCACTCTGCAGCTGAATAGAGGATGGCATGGAACTAGGCTCTTTCTGATGATCTTTTGTGTAGCCACTGTTTGTTAGGAAGGTACCAAACCAGAAGTTTTAAGCTTACAGTTAGCTTGCCTATTAAGAATGACTAAAGAAAGTTTTTGTTCTGAAACTATTATATCCCTAGATCAGCAATATTTTGGAGATGGGGGAGTTAGATATAAATCTAGTCCAATATCGCTTACAGTGATAGATTAGAGAAAGAGCAAATGTCCAACCACAGCTCTACTCCTGCTCCTCAGAAAAGTAGAAATTGCAATCTCACTTAAAACCAAATGGACTAGATTACAGAGTTAACACTCTTTGCCACTTGTGAACCATATTTAGACACTCCCTTTCAACAAATACATTTTACATAGGTCTATATATTCTATATATGTGGAGATCAAATTCTGGAATGCTGAGGTGGAAGCATTAGCTAGAAGTAGCTAGAAAGTAAAAGAGGAAAAAATCCCAAATTACTTTGACAAGTCACAGTCCCTTTACACACAGAGGCTACCAAACATCTGAGATTAGCCAAAGATCCAAAGATTAAACCTGAGAGGTATGTTTGTTTAATTCACTGAACAGAAGGAGAGAGGCACTGTGATTTACTGGTGATTACTATAAAAAAGGAGTATCTTTTCATGAGCTTAAAGTAGCAAAGAAAAAGTTATGAGAGAAGAAACAAAATAAAATTAAAGCAAAGAGAAGTATAAGGAAGACAATGAGAGATATCAGTAGTGGTAATAGCAATAGCAGCCAGCAACTGAAAGAGGATATGAGGAGTGGACAGAAAATCATGCTAACAGTAGAGCAGAAAGAGATTGACAAAAGAAGTTGCTAAAACAATTTTATAATCTAACAGGAACTGACAACTACCTGTACTTCAATACTACAATCATTAAAAACAAGGCATTTCTAGTGTGTATTGGGGCTGGAGCAGGTGGAGAGAAGAGAGGCTGCAAGAAACAAAAAGCCACCTGTACAATATATTTTCAGGCATCTTTATCTGATGAAAATGGAACACTATCTAGTATAATTTAGAAGTCTGGAGGTAAACCTACTGTTAGTGTTCAAAGAGTTGAATATAGTAATATGTAGTAGGATGCACATAAGTGGCAATGTGATTCTGGTTTCCTGGCTGTTCCATGAATAAGACACTACATCTCTCAGCTTGGGGCATTTTCTCTGACTTCCCCCTGCTCCCACTCTACTCCTTCACACCACCTGCTGACACCTGTATTCCCTTGGCTTCCTTTAAGCTTCAACTACAAGCTCATTGTTTTCTGGAAGCCTTTCCCAAACCTTTTTAATTGGAGTGCCTTCCCTCTCTTAGTTATTTCCTATTTATCCTATATACAGCATGTTGTGTATATATTTGTTTGCATGTTGTCTCCTCTAGTAGCCTGTAAGCTCCTTGAGGGAAAGAAGCATCTTTTCCTTCTTTTTGTGTCTCCAGCACTTAGCACAATGCCTGGCACATAGGAGTGAAAGAAATGATTATTGGTAACCAATTACTAATGGGGGGGGGGGGGTAGAATATCCAGATTTGTTTGTTTTTCCCATTCTATTTCCAAGTAGAATCCCCACGGGGGATTGAAACACAAGGTTTGAAATATTTTGTGGATCTACCCTCCTCAGAATATAGTGCATGAGCCCCCACTAGTGAGTTTAATTTTAATATTTAGCCAGTGGACACAAATGACTTAAAGCAAAAGCATTTGCTGAGATAGTACCAGAACAATAGTAGCTACCAAAAAAAGTTCCTTTATAAACGTGGGGCCATTTTTCCATAACTATATACCATGTCAGAGGGAAGGGTGGACAAAGACAGAGACTATATTAGTAGAGAGGAACATGTAGACCAAATACATATGACCATGGTAAATTATATTTCTAGCAATATTGAGTCTAGATGTCCTTTCTCTTCTCATGGTATCCTTGTGCAGATCTTTCTGAGTGCAGCATCTCTTTTGGTTTGATTATTCATATGAGATTTCTAGGCCTATTCTTTACCACTGTTCAACTTCTGATGGCCTGGGAGCTAGCTGCTCATTATTCCATCAAGCTTATCTGATGAGCCTCTTTACACCTTGTAAAGGGGTAAGAAATTACAGACACTTATTTGTACTCTGTTTAAGACTTTAGTACTTTATCGTTTCTGTTACATGCCTCTTACTTTCTGTAATGCCACCTTTGATCTAGGAGGAAATCAACTGACTAAAGCTGCCGTGACTAACTCCTACACATTACATTATTAGCAATATAGAACTTTGTTTTTGTTACTGTTGTTTAGTAATTTTTGATTGTATCCAACTATGTGATCTCATTTGGGGTTCTCTCTGCAAAGATACTGGAGTGATTTGTCATTTCCTTCTCTTACTCATTTTACAGATGAGGAAACTGGGGCAAATCAGGTTAAGTGATTTGCCTGGGGTCACATAGGTAGTAAGTGCCTGAGACTAGCTTTGAATTCAGGTCCTCTTGACTCTAAGACAAGCATTCTCTCCACTATGATACCTAGCTAGAAGCAATGGATTCCAATTTCCCTCTGTTAGAAAGAAAGAAAAAAAAGAGATCATCAGAGCATCAAAGACAAAAATAGATGAGTGTACATTATCTTAAATGGACAAGCAAAGATGGTTACATTTGAGTATTAGCTAATCTAACCTACAAAATATCAAAAATCAGTAAAAAGAGATCTTTTAAAATTATTTTACTCCTCTAAATCAACTAAATTTGTGGCACTGCACTATATGATGAACCCACCTAATTTACAGCATATTATTTACAATTTAGCTGCTTTGAAATGGCTTAAAATCCAGGTTCCTATAAAATAAAATCAAATCATTACATTTGAAATATTTCACCATCACAGAGATTTCAAAGATATCACACATTTATCTATTGCTTGTGGAGGGCAAGCTAAAAAATGATAATACATACATATACTGTAGATACATGCACACAACACAGTTTATGCCATATATGTGCTTTATATACACATATGAATGTATATGCACATATATGCATATGTGTACATATTGTACATATGTACATATTGTACATGTAGACACATATATTATGAATATATACAAATGTGGACATTTTGCATACATATTTGTAAATGAACATACACATTTTCCTCAGTGTGTTTCCTTACTAGTTCAATCATCCATTTATACCATTGCTGAAAGCTCATTTGAGACTCCAGAATAACCTGATGATAAAAATGCTATAATATTTGTAAACAACCTGAGTTTTTGTCATCTTTCTTCATTTTCGTGTTATTCAATGGTTTCAAACTATGGACCAGCTTGTTTTTCAGATTATCACAACATTCTTTACAGATTAAAGGAGAAATCTGATCCATTATGTAGGTGGTATGAAGGAGTTTCAATTTTCTTGTCATTTTCAATGTTGTTTGTGCCTAGGATTTAATTAAAAGTTAAACATCAAGGAGAATTTAGAGCAAATTTAAGTCTGGTGTTATTTTAATAAAAATGTCATTTCCTGATCATGATGATAAAGTACATATAGGCTTTATCATAAGCTCTTTCTTTAGACCCAAGCAAATATGCTCGAAATGGTCAGGGATGCTCCCCCTTCATATTTCACACTCAGAAAATGAAAGTAAGATAGGAGTAGCAATAGCCTGGCAAAGGATCTGTGATTCATTATGTTATTGATGCAGAAATCATACCTAATGTTTTGAATACTTCTGTCAAGTCAGAGGACACAGATAGCAAAGGGGAAGATGATGATGAATTTCTAGAGGTATGAGAAAACCACTTGGGAAAAGAAAACTTCAGGTTTTGATTGGTTAATTAATTGTGCGGAAAGATAGCTATGTTTCACTGCCCCCAAAGGTCATTCAGCTGCACATGCTTCACTCCATCTATTATGAGAAAAAAGGCAAATGACCCAAAAGGAAGAGATATTTTTCAACAAAGTAAGTTCTACGTCCCCAGCTAGGATCACTACCCATTTGGGCCATTTCGAACATGGTCATTGTCTACCTTTGCTTCTGCCAAATCTTTAATATGTTACAACAATTGATGGAATGGAATAGAATGAAAAAAAGTATCTATTGAGTCTTTGCTAAGCACTGGCAATACCATTAGATAAGCAAGATAAACCCATTTTTCATCAAACTTACATTGAAATTAGGAGAAATAACACATGAGAGGTTTTAGCTATAAGGCAAAAGGAAAAGTCCAGTTGGCAATATTTATAATCAGTGACTGATCAGAAAAGGTTTATCATTTTAAAAGTCAGAGTAGAGTAGGCCTCTGCTTTACATCCAGTAGGGATAGAGAACAGAATGGAATTTATATATTACTTGTTATACGATATATTTTTCTTTTTTTCTTTTTTTGTGATCATTTTCTTTTTTTTTTAATTTATTTTTGACATGTTTGGTTTTCAGCCTTGATTTTCACAGGCGTTTGAATTACAAATTTTCTCCCCATTTCCTCCCCTCCCC
>CM053622.1:586193143-586219812 GCA_028646595.1 Phalanger gymnotis
GCTCTTTGTGGGTTGAGAGGTCTGGTACATGCCACAGCTCAGTATTCCAGGATGCCAGGCACTTTCCGCTCGTCTCCTGGTCTGGTAGGTCCACGTCTGGTCTGTTCGCGCTGTGCGCGTTGGGCTCAGCTCCGCTCCCCTCGGCTGAGGGCTGGGAGGTCCGTGTGGGACCGACCTTACCCAGAGACCTTCCAGACTGTCTTGGGGTGGGGCCCTGCTTCCCTCTGCCACTTTGTGGGTTCTGCAGCTCTAGAATTGGTTCAGAGCCATTTTTTATAGGTTTTTGGAGGGATTTGGTGGGGAGCTCACGCCAGTTACTGCTTTCTGGTCGCCATCTTGGCTCCGCCCCAATCATTTTCTTTATTTTATATTTTTTAGTTTTCAGCATTGATTTCCACAAGATTTTGAGTTACAAATTTTCTCCCCATTTCTTCCTCCCCCCCCACTCCAAGATAGCATATATTCTGATTGCCCCATTCTCCAGGCAGCCCTCCCTTCTATCACCCCCTTCCCCTACCCGCATACCTCTTCCCCTTACTTTCTTGTAGGGCAAGATAGATTTCTATGCCCCATTGCCTGTATATCTTATTTTCCCATTGCACACACACACAAAAAAAACCACTTTTTTTTGAGCATCTGCTTTTAAAATTTTGAGTTGCAAATTCTCTCCCCTATTCCCTCCCCACCCACTCTCCCTAAGAAAGCAAGCAATTCAACACAGGCCACACATGTATCATTAGTCAAAACGCTCCCATAAATAGCCATGTTGTGAAAGACTAACAATATTTCCCTCCCTCCTATCCTGTCCACCTTTATTCAATTTTCTTCCTTGACCCTGTCCCTTTTCAAAAGTGTTTGCTTTTGATTACTTCTTCTCCCTATTTGTCCTGCCTTCTGTTTTCCCCCTTTTTTATCCCCTTCCTCCTTTCACGTGGGGTAAGATACCCAACTGAGTGTGTATGATATTCCCTCCTCAAATCAAATCTGATGAGATCAAGATCCACTCATTCCCCCTCACCTGCCCCCTCTTGTCTTCCTACAGAACTGCTTTTTCTTGCCACTTTTGTATGAGAAAATTTGCCCCATTCTGTCTGTCCCTTTCTCCCTCTCAATATATTCCTCTCTTGTCCCTTAATTTGAGTATTTTTTTTAGATATCATTCCTTCATATTCAACTCACCCTGTGCCCTCTGTCTACAAATATATATGTATATTCCCTTCAGCTACTCTAATACTGAGGTCTCATAAATTACATACATCATCTTTCCCTGTAGGAATGTAAACAAAACAGTTCAACTTTAGTAAGTCCCTTGTGATTTCTTTCTTGATTACCTTTTCATGCTTCTCTTGATTCTTGTGTTTGAAAGTCAAATTTTCTATTCAACTCTGGTCTTTTCACTGAGAAAGCTTGAAAGTCCTCCAGTTTGTTGAAAATCCATATTTTGCCTTGGAACATGATACTCAGTTTTGCTGCATAGGTGATTTTTGGTTTTAATCCTAGCTCCATAGATCTGGAATATCATATTCCAAGCTCTTCAATCTCTTAATGTTGAAGCTGATAGATCATGTGTTATCCTGATTGTGTTTCCACAATACTCAAATTGTTTCTTTCTGGCTGCTTGCAGTATTTTCTCCTTGACCTGGGAGCTCTGGAATTTGGTGACAATATTCCTAGGAGTTTTCTTTTTGGGATCTATTTGAGGAGGTGATCTGTGGATTCTTTCAATTTCTATTTTACCCTGTGGCTCTAGAATATCAGGGCAGTTCTCCTTCATAATTTCTTGAAAGATGATATCTAAGTTCTTTTTTTTGATCGTGGCTTTCAGGTAGTCCAAGAATTTTTAAGTTATCTCTCCTGGATCTATTTTCCATTTCAGTGGTTTTTCCAATGAGATATTTCACATTGTCCTCCAGTTTTTTCATTCCTTTATTTCTGTTTTATAATGTCTTGATTTCTCATAAAGTCACTATCTTCCACTTGCTCCAATCTAATTTTTAAGGTAGTATTTTCTTGAGTGGTCTTTTGGACCTCCTTTTCCATTTGGCTAATTCTGCCTTTCAAGGCATTCTTCTCTTCATTGATTTTTTGCAGCTCTTTTGCCATTTGAGTTAGTCTATGTTTTTAAGGTGTTATTTTCTTCAGTATTTTTTTTGGGGTCTCCTTAAGCAAGTCATTGATGTGTTTTTCATGGTTTCCCTGCATCACTCTCATTTCTCTTCCCAATTTTTCCTCTACTTCTCTAACTTGCTTTTCCAAATCCTTTTGAGCTCTTCCATGGCCTGAGACCAATTCATGTTTTTCTTGGAGGCTTTTGATGTATGCTCTTCGACTTTGTTGACCTCTTTTGACTGTATGTTTTGGTCTTCTTTCTCATAAATGAAAGATTCCAAAGTCTGAGTTTGTATCTGTGTTGGTTTTCACTGACTGGCCATGCTCCCAGACAACTAATTGACCCTTGAGCTTTTTGTAAGGGTAGGACTGCTTGTAGAGTAGAGAGTACTTTGTTCCTAGCTTTAGGGGCCTTGTGCTACTGTTTTCAAAGCTACTTCTATACAGCAAGCTCTGCCACAGCAGCACTCCACCTCCTCGAAGAACCACCAACCTGGACTGAGACTCAGATCCAAGCGGGCTCTGCACTCCTGCTCTGATCTGTCACTTAATTCCTCCCACCTGATGTGCCTGGTGCCAGAAGCAACTGCAGATGTAGCTCTGGAACCATCCCCAGAGCTGCACCACTGCCATGCCCCTGGGGCCGGGGCCAACCAGCAAACTCCTTTCACTTGGCTCTAGCTGTTCTACCCACTAACCTTTTCTCTTGTCTTAGGTGTTTGTGGGTTGAGAACTCTGGTAACTGCCTCAGCTCAACAATTCAGGGCCCTACCACCTCTTCCACCTGGCTCCCATTCTGGCTGGTTCTGGCACAGCCCACACTGGGCTCTGCTCTGCTCCACAGGTCCATGTGATAGACTCCTCCCAGCAACCATCCAGGCTTTCCTGGACAAGAGCCCTGCTTCCCTCTGTTATTTTGTGGGTCTCGCAGGTCTAGAATTTGTTCAGAGCCATTTTTATAGGTGTTTGGAAGGACCTGCAGAGAGCTCATGCAAGTCTCTGTTCTCCAGATGCCACCTTGGCTCCACCCCCTATATATTTTTAACAAAACAACATTGTGAAGTAGATATTATTATTACTATCCCCTCTTTATAGTTGAGGAAAATGAGGCAATTAGAGGTTAAGTGACTTGACCAGAATCACATCATTGTTAAGCACCTGCCGCTAGACTTGAACTTCCTGACTCTAGATTCACCATTTTATCCACTACTCCACCAGCTGCCTCAGGCTTCAGCTGTGAAGGCATTCCAATGCATAGTGGAAAGTAGGCAAGTGAAGTTAGGGCAAAGAAGGGAAAGGCTTCCTTCAGTTTGTTCAGCTAGGCCCTCTAGAACCCATTGGCTTCCTCATAGTTTAAGGTGGATTAGAGAAGGAAAGAGAAAGAAATGTAGTCAATCCTCAGTTTGAGAAAGCTTAGACAAAGTTCAAGTTTCTTTGTCTTAGCTTATACACTTTTTGTGTCACCCATAACTGCCACTTACATGACTTCCTGCTCTGAAGTGCCCTCTTACATGATAACTTCTTGTACCACCTCTCTCTCTGTCTCATCCTTTCTAAAGCAATTTTTCATCCTTATCATGGACTTCATTCAAGATAATCCTTCCCTATTGTACCACTAATCTTCAAAATGTGACCCAGAATCATTAAGAAAAAAAAATCAGTAATTATCTGATATACTATGTTTAAGAAGGAAGAAAAGTATAGTGTGCATTAAAAATAAGTTATCAGTAATAAGTTGATATAAAAGTTATTGAGTTATTGAAATAACACCCTAGATACTCAGAAGACTTGGCCATGAAGAAAAATTAACTTCTAGTTAAAATATTTTTACTGGATCTTCACATAATATTCTGGTTATATTGACAAACTGTTTGCAAGAGTACAAATTCAAATTTGCATTTAGTTCATGTTCAAAATTTCTTATTTGTGGTTTTGTTTCCATGGAATGTATGAGGAACTTAATGGAATTGGATTAGAAAAGTTGAAATTGTCATTTCACTTAAGTTTTCCTGTGCTCAATATAATTATTCCCATTTGCCATTTGAAGTGTATCCAAATCTTTCTCAGGATGCCAAAATTTTTAATTGTTTCTGTCAAATCACACAATTCTTGAATTTTAGTTTCTATTTAGCTTACTAAGTAGACTATCCCAGATTCTTGAGCATGTGCCCTTGGCTCCCTATAACCACCATACAGAGGCTTCTGAAATATCCAGCTACATACTTATCACTCCTTCAGACCTGACTTTTTATTGTATGTATGTATGTGTGTGCTTTATATTTTTTAAAAATATTTATCATTTTTAACATTTTTCTTTCAAAATTTTGATTTCAGGATTCTGTCCTTCCCTTCTCTATCTTCACAAATTATCTGAAAAGGCAATTAATATATTAATTATATGTGTGAAATCATGTAAAATGTACTTCCATATTAGCCATATTGCAAAACAAAGGAAAGAAAGAAAGTGCATAAGGAAAGAGGAAAGGAAGAAAGAAAGAAAAATGAATAAAAAAGAAAGAAAAAGAGAAAGAAAGAGAGAAAGAAAGAAAAAGAAAGAAAGCAAGAAAGAAAAAAGAAAGAAAGGAAAAAGAAAGAAAAAAGAAAGAAAGAAAGAAAGAAAGAAAGAAAGAAAGAAAGAAAGAAAGAAAGAAAGAAAGAAAGAAAGAAAGAAAGAGGTGGAGAAGGGAGGAAGGAAGAATGGGAGGAAGAAAGGAAGGAAGGAAGGAAGGAAAGAAAAAAAAAACATTATACTTCAATATATACTCAGAATTCATCAGTTCTTTTTTCTGGAGGTGGCTAACATTTTTTCATCATGAATCTTTTGGAATTATCTTGGATCATTGTCTTTCATAGTTGATCGTCATTACAGCATTGCTGTTACTGTACACAACAATCTCCTGATTCTTCTCACTTCACTTTGCATCAGTTCATATAGGTATTTTTTTTTCCTGAAACCACCCCTCTTATCATTTCTTATAACACAATAGTACTTCCTCAAAATCATATGTAACAACTTTTTTAGCCATTCTCCCACTGATAAGCATCCCTTCAATTTCTAATTCTTTTCCAGCATCAGGATCTTATCCAATGTGTCCTGTCTTCTTGTTATATGGCCAATGTATTTAAGCTTCAGCTTCAGGATATGACTCCAGTGAATAGTCTGAATTAATTTCTTTAACAACTGACTGATTTGATCTCCTTGATGTCCAAGGAACTCTCAAAAGTCTCCTCCAGCACCACAATTTGAAAGCGTAGAATCTTTGGTACCCAGCTTTCCTTATAGTCCAATTAGTCCGAATAGTCCTATATAGTCCAATATAGTCATGCATTGCTACTGGAAAACCATAGCTTTGACTACATAGACCTTTGTTGGCAAGGTAATATATCCATTTTTAGTATGCTGTTCAGATTTGCCATAACTTTCCTTCTAAGAAGCAAACATTTTAATTTCATGGCTGCAGTCACCATCAGTAGTGATCTTTGAGACCAAAAATACAAAATCTGACACTGCTTACATTTCTTCTCCTTCTTTTTACCAGGAAGTGAGAAACCAGTTGCCAAGATCTTATTTATTTAATATTAATCTTCAAGCCACCTTTTACACTCTCCTTTTTCACCCTATCAAGAGGTTTCTTAATCCCTCTTCACTTTCTGTCACCAGAATGACATCTTCTGCATATATGGCACTGTTAATATTTCTCCCGGCAACTTTCACTCCAGCTTTTGATTACTCCAGCTCAGCATTTCACATAATGTAAATAAGGTGATTATAAACAATTCTGTCATATTCTTTTTCCAATCTTAAACCAATTAGTTGTTCCATGTTTGGTTCTAACCATTCCCTTTTGGACTTTTGGTACTCCTATCTCTTTAAGGACTTGCCACATTTTGTTGTGATCCACACAGTCAAAAGCTTTAATGTATTCAACGAAGTGGAAGCACATGTTTTTATGGAACTCCCTTGCTTTCTCCATAATTCAGTGAATGTTGGCAATTTGGTCTCTAGCTCCGCTGCCTCTTTGAAAACCAGCCTACTCTTCTGGTAATTCTAGTTTCAGATATTACTGAAAACTAACTTGCAGAATCTTACACAAAACCTTGCTGGCATGTGAAATGAGCACAATTGCTTAGTACTTTGAATGTTGCTTGGCATTGCTTTTCTTTAGAATTGGGATGTAAACTGATCTTTTCCAATCTAGTGGCCACTGATGAGTTTTCCAAATTTGCTGGCATATTGAGTGCAGCACTTTAACAGCTGCCAGGTTGGTACCAACTCCAGTATTACAGACCTCTCTTGTTGATCTCTGGAGTTGTGTTAGGCTGCATAAATGTCTCTCTCTGACATTCTGTTGGCTCTGCTGCTCCAAAATTTGATTTAAGGTGTTTTTTAATGTTGTTTGGATGAAAATTTTTGGTAGTGTTAATTTGGGTCCTGGCCTGTGCTCTGCCATCTTGGCTTCATTTGCTTTTAACTAAAGTCATTTACATAAAAATAAATTCATGAATTTCTATGTTATTTTTATTTAGTTCCATTCAATTTAAAATTTTTGAGCTTCTTTCTGGATGAGTTAGTGACTTTATTCATGGCCTTCCTTTACATCCTTAACCTACTCTTGTGCTAAAATAAACTTAAAATGAACATGTTCAAAATTGAACTCATTAATGTTGTCAAAGGCATCACCATCTTTCCAGTCCTTTAGGTTCACGATCAACATGTAATCCTCAACCCCTCACTATTTCTCATCCCCCATAGCCAATACCATTTACCATTATAACATCTCTCCCAAACTCCCTCTTCTGATCCCTGATTCTGCCACCACTCTAGTACAGGTCCTCAAAGCCTCATGCCTAGCCTATTGCAATAACCTACTGACTGTTCTACCTGTCACAGATTTCTTCCCATTCTAGCCTATGCACCGTTTAGCTGCCAACATGATTTTCCTAAGCAAATTTTCATCTATGCTCACTCCGCCCACACACATACACCCTCCACCATTAGAAAATCTCCAGTGGCTCCTCATCACCTTTAGGATCAAATCCAAAAACCTTCTGTTTGATGGTCAAAGCAATTCATAATCTACCATTCCCCATCTTACACCTTTTGTCCCTCCCTCCCCCCACGTAACTTTCAATTCAATGACACTGACCTCCTTCTTTAAACTCTGTCACCAAACTTTGGGCAATTTTGCAGGCTGTCTCTGATAACTAGGATTCTCTCTTTCCTCATCTCAACCTCCTGGCTTCTTCAGCTTCCTTCAATTTCTAGCTATAACCCTACTTTCTACAGGAAATTTTCCCATTCCTCTCAATTCTAGTGCCTTAACTTCTGTTTATGATCTCAAATCAATGATGCATTTCATATAGATATAGATAGATACAGCTACAGATACGTAGATATAAAAATGTAGATATATAGTTACATAGACCTTGTTTGTACATAGTTCTTTGTGTCTTATCTTCCCCATTAGATTTGGAGGTCCTGAGAGTAGAATCCATGTTTCTAAATAGTATTTTGTTTTTGTCCCAATTACACGTAAAGAAAGCTTTGAATATTCACTTTTACAACATTTTAAGTTTCAAATGTTTTTTTCTCTCTCCCTCCCTCCTTTTTCCCCTCCCCAAAATGGTAAGCAATGTGATATAGGTTATGCATGTGCAATTATATTAAACATACTTTCACATTAATTATGTTATAGAATGAGAATCAGAACAAAAGGGAAAAAACCAAGAGAAAGAAAAAAAGAGAAAATAGTATTCTTTGATCTTTCTCTGGATATGGATAGTACTTTCTATCACGAGTCTTTTGGAATTGTCTTAGATCATCATATTTTGAGAAGAGCCAAATCTATTAAAGTTGATCATCACACAATGTTGCTACTGCTGTGTACAGTCTTCTTCTGGTTCTGTTCATTTCACTCATCATCAGTTCATGTAAGTCCTTCCAGGTTTTTCTGAAATCTGCCTGCTCATCATTTCTTATAGCAAAATAGTATTCCATTACATTCATATACCACAACTTGTTCAGTCATTCCCAATTGATGGGCATCCCTTCAATTTCCAATTCTTAAGTAGGAACCATTTTTATCTCTTTTTTGTATCCCCAGTGTTTATCTTGGTAGCTGACAAACAGAAGGCACCTAATAGATGTTCATTGACTGACTGACTACATAACTCCTATATTTCACATCTTCACTTTATTCACTTACACTTCTCTTCACTTTGACAAGAAGCCCCAGGGAAGTTGTTGTTTAGTTGTTCAGTTGTGTCCAAATCTTTGTGACCCAATTTGAGGTTTTCTTAGAAAAATTCTTGGAATGGTTTGTGATTTCGTTCTCCAGCTCATTTTATAGATGGGGAAAGTGAAACAAGCAGTGTTAAGTGACTTGTCCAGGGTCACATAGCTAATAAGTGTCGGATGCTGTTATTTGAATTCAGATTCTCCTGACTCTTAGGCCCAGCAGTCTATCCAATGAGCCATCTAGCTGCCCCTCCCTCTCTAGTGGACTAGAGTACTATCCAATTGCATGCCATCTTCAGGAGGTGAAGGGGGGCAATTTAGAACTCAGAAATCTTAGAAAAGTAAATGCTGAAAAATATATATATATATATATATATATTTTAAAAAGTCACCAAGGATCCTTTTCTATTTTCCCATTGCAGATATAAACTAGCTGCTTAAATAATATCATAGGTTCTGTGTAATGAGAGAATTTCTAAGAGAGGCTTACAGGTCGGCTCCAGTGAGAGGGCATGTTGAAATTCCGGGACCAGTAGCACTGAAGTATAGGAAAAATATGATCTCATTAAAACAAGAAACAATCAAGCAATGTCCATCAGTGCCTCTATACAGAACACATATCTAGCTCTTTAAGAATACCAGCTGACCTCTGGAATTATGAGATCTTGCCATTTCCCTGAAAATAAAGAAGAATGTACACAGAAGCAAGTAGATTGTCGTAATGGTAAAAGTATAATGAAAGAAAGATGATAGTATGAGGGAGAGTACAATCCAGTAAGCAGTGGGCTAAATTAATTGTTTCCCCAATGGATCACATCTGTCATTTGACATTGACCAAAATGAATCTTTTCAGCCCATAAAGATTAGCCTAATAGTTTCTTGGCACTTGCTTTTTCACAATTTGTTCATATAGAGATAATGAAATGCATTCGGTTCAAATAAAGGCAAATCAATTGGTAGCGAAGGGCTTAGTAAAAAAAAATATAAAATTTCAAACGAGACTTCTTAACTTCATATCTGGATATGTTTGTATATATGTGTGTGTGCATGTGCATATGTGTGAATGACAGCAGGCCTGTAATGTTATCATTGTATCAAATTGCAGACTTAGCATTACACTTGCCTAGGCCTCTAAATGGTTAAATGACAGACATTATCACAAAGCACATATGTCAGAGACAAGACTTTACCATAGATCTTCTTGACTCCAAAGCCAGCCCTTTATCCACTATACTTTGCTGTTATGTTACTGACCTGCAAAAGCTGCACAAAAGACCCAAATCTTGTATTGATAACATTTGCCACTTTAATCTTTTGTTGTTGTTCAGTTGTTCTAGTTGTGTCCTACTCTTTGTGACTCCATTTGGGGTTTTCTTGCCGAAGATACTGGAGTGGTTTGATATTTCCTTCTCTAGCTCATTTTACAGATGGGAAAACTGAGGCAAATGGGTTTAAGTGACTTCCCTCAGGTCACACAGCTAGTAAGTGCTAGAAGACAGATTTGACTCACGAAGATGAGTCTTCCTGACTCCAGGCCCAGAGCTCTATCCACTATGCTGCCTAGTTGCCCTTTACCTTTATTCTAAGTAAGTACAATATGTCTTAAGTTTTATTTTCTGTTTAGGTTTCCATTTTCTAGGAAATATTCTCACCTAGATCCTTCCTTTCTCCTCTACTTCCCCACAAAATTCCTAGAGATAAGGCAGATACCGGTTCTTCTACTTAGTTCCTTCCTTGTTTCTCCCTCTTTAAGATCTCCTGGAAGGTCAAAACTGGGGAAGATATAACCTTACAAGACAGCAAGAAATCTCCAGTTCAGGTCATGAAATATGGCTACCTTCTGCTATCCTGTGGGAGCTTCCCTATCTCTCTCACCTGAATGGATATCAGGTCACTGGATCCAGATGTCTCTGGAGGAAAAAGTGAGGCTGGTGACCTTACACAGCTGTCCTTTGCTCAAATCAAAGTCAACTGAAAGTAATGGCATCATTTCCCTGATGCCATGGTCCTTTTCAAAAATAAAGGACAAATGCAACCCGTAAGTAGATCGAGCTGCCTGAAAGGGGTAGTTGGGTAACTCAGCTCGTACTCTCCCTCTCCCTCTTCCTCTCTCCATCTCCTCTCCAAAGGAAGGTAAATTTTGATGGCCAGAAGCTGCCCTAACTTGGGGTTTAGTAACTAAATTTATTTTTCTTTCCTTCCTTCCTTCCTTCCTTCCTTCCTTCCTTCCTTCCTTCCTTCCTTCCTTCCTTCCTTCCTTCCTTCCTTCCTTCCTTCCTTCCTTCCTTCTTTCCATTTACAAAACCTTAAACCCAGTTGACTCAGAAGATCATGAATAGGTCCTGCCCAAGCTCACTTAATGGCTGCATTTTGGGCCTTCCTGGTTTAGAGTCAACGTCAATAGTAATTGTTTCTCTTTGGAACAGCAACCCTGAGGGTCTTCCCCTCCCAGCTAGATTTTTTTTCTTTTTTTCTAATTAAAGGGGCCATCCCTTAACTCATTTCTTAAAGAGGCCTATTCACTTAATGGGCATTACCTCACTCTAAGTGAGTACATAAAAAGGCCTAACCCTAAAAGGGCCAGGGTCTCCCATTGCATCCTGGTTCATTTCCAGTCATCCTGATGAATATCACCTCACTAGATCCAGATGGCTCTGGAGGAGAAAGTGAGGCTGGTGACCTTGCACAGCCCTCCCTCCCTCAAATCAAAGTCAACTGAAAGTCATGGCATCACTTCCCTGGTGTCATGGTCCTCTTTGAAAATGAAGGACAAATACAACAACAATAACAGCAACAACAACCTGAATAGAAACCTACTACACACTACTTTTACATCTAGCCCCCAATGGACATAAATATCTTTTCCTCCAACAGAGGCATTTGGCTAGCTTAGTAATAGGGCAATGTCTCCTTTTTTGTTTGTCATTTATTTTCTGTGCCTTCATTTTTTTTTTTTTTGCCACAGGTACTTGATGAATCCAGACTGTAACATGACCACGTGTAAGAATCTGCAATCTCAGGCAGCTCTCCTAAATATGAAAGTTGCTTCTTCAGGGCTAAGAGCAAAAGATTGTTAGGCTGCTTGTCTTTACCTCAATCTTTTGTAGCCTTTAGTAAATGCCTTTAACACGGTAATCATAAGTCTGTGTGTGTGTATGCGTGTGTGTGTGTATGTGTGCACACACATGCATTTGTGTGTAGTCACAGTTAGAACTTCATAATTCAAGTCGAACCACTAAATAGTTGGTTGATAAGGCTATTTTGTGAGGTTCATAGTTGGGATTCCATTTGTGTCAGGAACTCCTAGTGAAGAAACTCCTGTCAATGTAGATCAGCCCCAGTTGTACAATTTATAGTGTTCTGATTTTCTTGGGGCACTAAGAAGCTAAATGATTTTGCTACAATCACATAACCAAAATGTTCTGCCATGTGGATGATGAACTTGAATCCAGGTCTTCTCTATAATACTGGGTGGCTCTTTATATAATTTATAATAAATATTTATAGGCAAAGAAAATAAAACACTTAGTAAATGCTTGTTGATTGATTGATCAACTGATAAAGCTCAAAGGGACCTCAGAAATCATCCAGTCCAACTGTCTCCTTTTACAGACGGGAGAACTGAAAAAACACATTGAGGGTAATAGAAAGAATTAATGGGGGGGGAGGTCATGAGATGAACCTAGATTTCCATTTAGTCAACCAATAAGCCTTTATTAGATAGACATTTGCTATATGGAGACACCAGATTAAATGATGGGCATACATACAAAGAAAAATATGAAGTAGTCCCTGACCTAAAGAAGCATATATTTTCACCACAGAAATAATCTGAATATGTATCTGAATACATTCAAAATGAAAATAAGGTTATATTGGAAGGAGAACATAAGAACACAGGTGGGACAGGGAAGGTTTTATGGAGACGTGGGTGGTTTCATGGAGAATCCGGTCGTTGAGATTAGCTTTGATGGAAACCAAGGATTCTGAGAAGGGACAATGAGGAAGGAAAGTGTTCTAGACATGGTAGATAGCTAATGAAAAGTCACAAAGCATCACACATGAGAAACACACATGTAAGCCAGTTTGGCTGGACTGTAGAATTCACATAGGCAGAGTAATGTGTAAGTAGACTGGAGAGATAGGAAGGGATAAGGCAGTGAGCAAAAAATTTAAATGCCAGACATAGGAGTTTGTATTTTATCTTAAAGGTAGGAAGAAGCCATTTAATTTATTGAGGGTGTGTGTGTGTGTGTGTGTGTGTGTGTGTGTGTGTGTGTTTGACACGTTCAAACCTACCCTTTAAGAAAATCCTTTTGGCAGATGTATGGATGGTGGTTTGAATAAGAGGAAGATGATATAGGAAGAACTACACATAAAAGACTATTACATGAAGTGAGGGGGAGATGAGAGTCTGAAATGAGGTGTAGATATAGATATGTACCAAAGAGGTTATGGAGATAAATAGCAGCAAGAATTAGGAACCACAGTGAAAATCTAGTGGAACTTAGAGTACATAAATTTGCAGTATATCCACTCAGCATCATTGGATGATTTCTTCTAACTCCCTTCAGCAGCTCATGAGTAGAAGCAGAGGTAACAAACAGCAGGAGTAATTCAGGACTGGGATTTGGAAAGGCATGATCAAAGATAGGATAAGGGAACAGGGGATTCAAGGACAGAATTTAGTATGCAGTTGAATTGGTTCAATAAGGAGTTGAGACTGAGAAGGAAGGGGAGTGTAACCAGAATGGGGGTGAAATCAAAGGAAAGCATTGAGTGGTAGAGGAATAGAGGTTTATAGTGTGGGTAAGGAACAGCTTTTGAAGGAATAAGGCAATAGGGAATAGGGAAATGATAGTAGATCATGATCAGATAACACAACTTCAGAGTTCTTAATCAGGAAAATGGAACACTTGTTAGTTAGTGATAGCAAGATCAAGGGTGTGATCCTCCCCATGTGTGACTGAAGTGAAGTGGAGAAGTAGTTTATAATAGTTGAGTATGCTGAGGAACTAACTGGGAGGTGAGGATATTTCAAGGTAAAACACCTATGTTGAAGTCTCCTATCATGAGGGCAAAAGTGTGAGGTGGAAAATAAGACTGTCAGCCAAGCACTAACCTCACTGAGAAAGAGATAGATGATACCCTACCAGGATGGGAATTACATATATGATAAACTTGGATGGAGGTAAGTGTGCTTTCCATTATTTTGTGTGTCTGTATATATGTAGGTTAATGTGTGTTATATACCAAAATTATATTATATAATATATAATTGGGACTAGGGTTGGGAGCTGTACCTTTGATTTCAGTGTTATAGTGAATGTCCAGGTGAGAAAACGCCCTCTACCAAGGTAGATTGGCACTTTCTCTGTAATTTTCTGTATCAAAGGTAGACTTGGACCCAGGTCTTCCTGGTTTCTTCCAGATTGGCTCTTTAACCACTACCTCTATCGATCAATCAATCAACATTTATCAAGCACCTACTATGTGCTAGACATAATGCTAAAAGCTGATACAAAAAGAAGCAAAAGACAGTCCCTGCCCTCCAGGAGCTTACAATGAGATGGGAAAGACAACATGCAAATAATATATTAAAAGCAAGCTATATACAGAATTAATAGGAAATAATTAAATGAGGAAAATCACTTGAATGAAGACGGGTTGGGAAAGGCTTTTTGTAGCAGGTAGATTTTAGCTTATACTTAGAAAAAGCCTGGGAGATTTTGTGTGTTTGTGTGTGTGTGTGTATGTAAAATGTGCATATATGTGCATGTGTATTTATGTTTGTATGCTGCATAATATAGTACATAGTGTTTGTATGTGTGTGTATATATATTTCATATGAAATTTACTTTCTTATTTCTTGCTTTTTTGTTAATGAGACAACTGTTTCCACACTACATTCCCTCAAAGAAATTTTAATAAAATCAGAAGTCCACAGTTTATTCAGTGTGTACATCATTTTGTTCTGTTTGTTTCATTTTATTTTGTTTGTGTTTCTTTACTATCATTCTGTAAGGCAGTTAGCTTCTCACACATACGACCTTCAAAGTTTCACCTTCAGAACAGCCAGGCTAAGACAAATTGACACAGCAGGCAGGGACAGCTTCTCTCTCTCGCTACGGCTCAAGAGCAGAAATGGACATTGTTTCTTTCAAATCTGTTAAATCACATCTGAGTTGATTCTCATGTGGATTTTCATTTTGACAAGATATATGGCAACAGAAGCACAATTATATTGATTTTCACATTTATTTCTATTTACCAAGGCACGACGGGCCAAAGCTACCTGATTTGATAACATAAAGCACCTTGTCACTCTGTCCCTAAGTATGAAAGTATTTGGGAATTGGATGCTGTCACATGCCACTGGAATATTTTATTGGTTCACTAGGCTAAGCACCACTTTGAAATGTACATAAGCAAAAAATTCTAGTCCTAATTTACTAGAAGGCATTATTTTATTTTCTGCTTCAGTGTAATTGTTTTAAATATACTCTGTTCTCCGTTAAAGTTTATGAAGTTATTTCTACCCTAGATAAATAGTTTTGCCACTATTGGTGATGTGTTTACAAAGATCCATCCTTACTTTCTTGCCCAATACTCATTATTGCATGTTGGCAAAACATCTATCTGAGTTAGGGGTAATATCTATGGTTGTATAGTGGGTTTTTTTTATTTGTTTGTTTTTTCTGTGAGAAGCTAACTAGCTTGTAAGATAATCAAACATTTCCCTCTAGTTGCCTTTTCATTGCTTTCTAATTAAATCATCTCCAAAGAGGGGTTCATAGCCCCCCAAGAAAAATGGTCACATGACCCCAAGTAATGTATAATCAGAGGATGAAAATGTGTGTTATATCAAACTCTTTCTATTACAACCAATCTTGAATCTTGTCTCCAGTACAACCATGCCCATATATATATCATAAGACTCTCCCATTCCATCCTCTTCCTCTGCTATTTGTGCTCTTGACTTCCCCCTTCTGATGTGGGCATTATATCCTCAGACCAGTTTTAACCTAATAATTACCCAGGTATGCACGACAACATCCATACAGTTATAATTGGGAAAACCCCCACCCATCAGCCCTGTTTTCTGACCATCCCCCATGATATCATAGTTGTGGCAATTAGTCTTTAGGGGATTGATTCTGCACTCCAGGTCAGTGACTTGTAAATAAGAACCCCAGCCCTGACCATTCATTTAATTTTGAATGGGAAAGAGTGAATTATATACAATTATTATATAGGATATTTATGTATGTTATTATATAGGATATTTAATATAAATTGTATGATACATATATAATACATATGCTATGTACATATTATATATAATATAATAATAATATATTATTATATAGGATATTTATATATAAGATAAGCAAATATGGGGAGATTGCCATCAGCAGCAGCAGCAGCAGAGCATCTAGGTGGTTCAGGGGATAGAAGCACCAGGTGCCAGGAAGATCTACTTTTAAATCTTGCTTCAGCCACTTACTAGATATATGACCCAGACCAGGTTGCTTAACCTTTGGTTGCCTCAGTTACCTCATCTATAAAATGAGGAAAATAAATAGCTACTATGTCCCAGAGTTACCATAAGGATAAAATGAGATATTTATAAAGTGCTTTGCAAACCTAAAAGTGCCATATAAATCCTAGATATAATCATTATCATTATCATTATCCTTGTGGTCTTTATTATATTATCTTTATGGATGAATTGGGACCTGCCTCATAGATTTTATTACATTTTATTTTCCTCCAAAACCACCCCTCTTCTCAACTTCTCTATTACTTTAGAAGCTACGACCATTCAGATTTGCAATCTCTGGGTAATCTCCAACTTCTCATCTTTTTTATTCCAAATATTCAAACAACAGCCAAATCTCATTATTTCTCTGGGCTCCAACATCTCTTGCATCTTTCTTTAATTCACGTAGTCACCACTTTAGTGGCCCCTATTTGGTATACCTGACTCAAGTTTTATCCCTCTCCAATCTGTCCGTCATACAAGCCACCAAAGTGAACTTCCAAAAGTGCAAGCCTGACTTTGTCACTCCCCATCAAAATAAACTCCAGCGGCTCCCTATTAACTATACAGTCAAATATTACTTCGTCTTTCTCCTATCCTTTAATTTTTTGTATAATTTTTATAATGAACATATTAGCACGGTAAGTAGTACACATACAACATTTATAAATAAACAAATATGCATATCTTGGGGGGCTACATGGTCAAAAATGTTTTACTTATAATGGCACACTATCAAAAGAGTTTGGTGATGACTGCTGTAAATAGTTAAATTAACAGCACTAGTATAACAAGAGCATTGAGTCAAAGGACCTGTGTCTGTCTCCTGCTTTAACTATTTACCATCTACAAGCAAGTCTGAGGAAGCAAGGACCTGCTTGACAAAGGACTCTATGCCATTTCAGATCCCAAGCCTCAGTACACCTAAGGTACCATCATGGAGCTCTTTGCTTCTGGGAACTCTGAGACTAGGACCTTTGCACTTTACTTATCTCATCCCAACTGGGATCTCACTGCTACAGGGAAATCCTTCCATTTTTCTTGGATTAACATTCTATCATTCTTTCCACAGCTACTATTACAAATCACTACATTTCTCAGACATTTCCCCACTACCTTATTTAAGGATGGACCTGACTCAAGCCAATACCCAGAGTGTTCAAGTTTGATGGTGGAATAGATCTTCCATGGCTCCCTACTGCCTCTCCTTCTTAGCCTCCAAATCTATCTCCCACCTACATTTCCAGCCTTATTTATTTGACTCACCTTCACACATTCTCTGAGCCAATAATATTGGCCTGGTCAGTGTTCCTTGAATACAAAATTTCATTTCCAATCTCTGTGATTTTGCACAAATAATCTTATGCATCAATAATATGTCTTTACTCTATGGAGACCACAATACTAATTATGACTTGACAAATATTAAACCTTAGATGTAATTGTTGAGTATATTACATGTTAAAAGTGCTCTCTCTAAAGTTATAGTTTTATTATTTTAAAGTCATTTATTCTTTTTTATATATATATCCTTTACATCACTGGTTTTCAAAGTGTGGTCTAAGGACTCCTAATCATCTTGGGGTTTTTAATGATTCTCTTAGGCCAAAACTGTTTTCATAATAATACTAAGATGTCATTTGCCTACTCTTTTTTTTCTAACTACATCTGTGAGTGAAACCAGATTTTCTTCATATACTTCAACCTAAATATCATATTATAACAGATTCAATGCAGGAGTAGATATAAGAATACAGCTGTATTCATTTCCAATATAGTAAATATTGACAGATATAACCCACATAAACAAAAGTTCTTTGGGGTCCTCAGTAATTTTTAACATTATAAAGTGTTCCTAATATCAAGAAGTTTGAGAACTGCTGCTCTATAGTATAGATGGATATTTATAAAATGCATGTACTATAGAGTACAGCTGCACATAGAAAATTGTTGCTTCAATTTTCTTTGTTGTTACATTGATTTAGTCATGCCAGACTCTTTGAACTCTATTTGGGGTTTTCTTGGTAAAGATCCTCTAGTGGTTTGCCTTCCTTCTCCAGACTTTTTTACAGATAAAGAAACTGAGGCAAACACAATCAAGTGACTTGCCCAGGATCATATAGATATGTCTAAGGCTGGATGTGAAATCAGGTCTTTATGACTCCAAGGTCAGCACTCTATCCAAGGCATTATCTGCCTTCCCTTTCCATTTTCTGCAGAGTTTAAATGACTCCTTAAAATGTGACTGGTATTTAGATAGTTGTGTGAGCAACTCAATTTTATTCTGTTTCCACAATGATAGTAACATATGAGTTGGTTTGGTAGGAAGTAGACATCATTTCTAGAGTTTAGTTTTTTATCTCTCTTTTGATCTCTCTTCCCATCCTGAAGAGGACAAGAGAATACCCTATGAATTAACACCTCTCTCTCTCTTTCTCTCTCTCTCTCTCTCTCTCTCTCTCTCTCTCTCTCTCTCTCTCTCTCTCTCTCTCTCTCTCTCCCTCTCACACACACACACACACACACACACACACACACACACACACACACACACACCCCTTATTCTCTCTCTTTTCTATGCCTTCCTATTAGAAAAGTGCCTGTGATTTCAAACCCTCTCAGGTAGGACCAAGAAAGGGTAGTGTGGATCTTATATGATTAAAATTATTCTTGGAGATTCTGTCTTTTATATGTCATTTTAAAGCTGTGTATGTTATTTGTTGGATTAATAGTTTACCTCATAGTGTATGTCTTCATAGTACAATCTGTGCTAAATTATTGTATTCATGACTGAACTAAGGATATCATATCCTCATGGTCATTACTAAATTTCTACCTTTCTCTTTTTATATATATTACAGGATTTATCTTAGAAGGAATAATATAATAAATGATGCTGGCAGTGATGGAACCCAACAGAACTTAGGATATAACAAATATAACAGTTGGTAGAAGTTGGGAGTTCACCCTGTTTTAAGGGTTTCTGGAGATAGATGCTGGAAGGAAGAGATCTAAATGGGATGCCTAACATAATAATAATGATGAGTTGATGATGATGATGATGATGATAATGGTATAACTAACATTTACATAGCACTTTAAGATTTGTGTGTGTGTATACACACTATCATATATACACACATATATGTCTATGTATGTAATTTTATCCTCACAAAATTCTCATCAAGAATCTTTATCTCCATTTCACAATTGAGAAAACTGATAAAGACTCATTAAATGACTTGCCTAGGGCCATACATCTAGCAACTGTGGGAGGTAGGATTTGAACAAAGATCTCCCTGACTTGAAGCATTGGAATCCTTTTACCATGCTACCCCGTTGCATAAGGGGAGGTACTACAACAGAATTTGTTCAATGGAGAGCATGAATGCCAGTTTCACAGAAGTAAAAGATTTGGGAATATGATTAGGTAGAGATAAGTAAGCTGTAGAGGACCTAAATGGGTACAGAGAATACATCCAAAGTAAAAATACTATAGAAAGTATGTGATTTTGCATTCCTTTGAGAAGCAGTTATTAGTACCTGAGTGAGTAGCATTTCCATAACACATATTTGAATCGAATTCTGCCTTATGATCTTACCATATAATGCATAGTTTCAAATGTGATAAGAATGAAACCTGAAAAAATAATTGAAAAAGTGTTTATAAAATGTAATGCTATAATGAAATTTGTTTATTGTATTTCTGTCTTTTATCAGCATTCTTGACCTGCATCCCATTTATCCTTCATAAATAATTCCAGACAGATAAACACATTATAGATAGAGATATGTTGAATATCTATATAACTTTCATTTGTCACCATTGTTGTGGACAGTTAGGGCTAAAACCTGGGCCAAACTGCTGCAAGGTAATTTGGAAGTCAGTATTAAGGTAACAGTCTTCAAATGTGAAGAGCTGTCATTTGGTAGAAGGAATAGACTTGTTCTGCTTGATCCCACAGAGCAGAAAAACTTTCTAACCTTGTAAGCAATCCAAGAGTGTCAATGGAGTCCCTGGAATTCTTCTCAATGGAAAACTTGAAGCCAAGGCTAGATCTGGGCCTATCGTGAAGGGAATTTTTAAACAGGGCCATATTTGGACTAGTTGGTTTCTGGGCTTCGTTCTCGTTTGGGGGTATTCCATCTTTTTCTTACTCCAATTCATATAATACAGAAATAGCTATATGAAAGCCTTTGTACTACAAGAGTCCTAGAAATAATTATGGTTACAAGGAGTATATGTAAGTTGGACAAGTGGGGACATTTTTTTCGCTAGATCTCTGATATCCCCAAACATGTTGATGTCCTTTCAAACATTGCGGTGGTTGTCAGCCTAACTCTAACCTTTACCTCTATCATCACAATAAAATTGAAACCCACAAAAGAGACACAAACTTGGTCTATTACTTCACATTTCCCACAAATTCATTTTCCAATGATGTTGAAACAGTGGGAAAATGTTCATTTTAATTTCTTCTTTTATTTTCCTATGTCTACTTCTAGGAAACTTATGAAACCATTAAGAAAGAAGAATGAAAAAGGTGGGAGAAGCAAAGGGTCTTGATGACATACAAGTTGGAATACTCAGTCTCCGAATAATAGAGCAGGTTCTATTATGTTTCTTCTTCAATGCTCAATAGATATATTTTGTATTGCATTAAATGTATTCCAATATATAACTTACATTTTAATTTATGCCTCTACGAATTCTGTTGAATATTTACACTTTAAAATGTTTCATTCTTTGTACCTACAGAAGGGAGAATTATAATCACTGACAGAAAGTTACTGGGAGGCATATTTTGCTTGAAAATTTGTTGAGACTTCTCAACAATTAAAGTTACTGCAAAAATGCAATTAATCACAGTATTAGGTATTGAGGTTTGATCACAAGAGAACATCAAATAGAGACTGAAAACCACAGGTTGAGAACATGACAGAGGAGATCCAAATTATGAGTCGAGAATTGGTTGTCTTAAATTGGGAAGGCCTTTCCAGTTTTGGTATTTTATGATCCAGCTGGAGTTGGTAGGTGGTACAGGCAGTAAGAGCTCTGGACTTGTAGTCAAGAACACCTGAGTCAAAATCCTTCCTAGGACACTTGCTAGTTGTATTACCATGGGAAAGTCAGCTAACCTCTCTCTATCTCAGTCTCCTCATCTGTAAAACAGTGATAATAATAACACTGAATTCACAGTGTGATGACAATTGAATAAAATAACACATAAAGCTTTTTGCAAGCCTTAAAGTACTGTAGAAATGCTAGGTATTCAACTTAAGTGTTTGAAAGTTACTGAGCTGAATGATTCTCAAGTAGTTTCCATCTAAGAAAACTAATTTGAGAGTCAAGCAACTCATCCTAAAAATAATTCTGACCTCACTTCCTGGAAGTTCAGATCTAATGACAAGCAGCAAGAAAGTCAGAAATGATAACTAGTTTGGTAGATACCCTCGGTTTTGGTTAAATCTTTTCAAACGAATAAGTGGTTAAAATAGCTCAGTGAAAATCCTGTCATCCCTCACCCTGTCACTACAAAAGAGTGAATATAATGATTATCTGATCTGTTAAAAGGAAAAAAAAAAAAGCTTTTAAACTCATTGATCTTTTTCACAATGGCTTATGATATTGGCTTTTAAGATGAGTCCATCTTATATGGGCGAGTGACAAAGAAATATCTAATATAGCTGCTGAATAGAAAGATGTTCAATACACTAAGGAAATAAATGGAAGAATATTGTTTAAAGTTCTAACAGTTATATTATTATATTCATGACATACTACAGGCCTCCAATTCAGTTTGGAACCTTTGGTAGTTAAGAGTTTATGTAATCCAATACCATAATTTCCACTTGATGGGAGATCTTGCAAAAGTCATTAAACCTCCCTCTGCCTCCATTTTGACATCTCTCAAAGGAGTATGCCAATGTATGTCATGCTAATGCTTGTCATCCATCTACTTCATAGGCACATTACAAGGGTTAACTAACATGGCTGGGAAGCGTTTTGCGAATGCAAAGTAATTAGGAAGAAATGCTAACTAAGCTAAATAACACAAAGAAGAAGATCACCTATTGCTTAATTAACTCACATTTTTAAAGGACTTGTACACTTAATGAATTTTCCCCCCATCTATCGTAATATGCTCAAACCTTGTTAGTATCCTTCCCTGACACCTTGCTCTCCCAATTTACATTAGAAGGAAAAGTTGCTTAGTGTACACTTTTTTAGTTTGAAAAAGAAATGAATACATTTTCATATGACAGATTTTTTTTCAAGACATAATACACCTGTGTAATTCATGTTTTTTTTTTAAAAAAACAGATTTTATAAGTATTTTTCTCTTTCCGTATGTGAACTTAATTTCCTTTATAAGGTATCTTAATGATAACATAGTAAAATATTCCATTAGTCAAAAAATAGGGGGGAATTTAGGGAGCCAGAGAGCAACTCCTTTGGTTTCTTCATGGGAATATCTCAACCTAGAGTAGGGTACTCACCTTTAGGGAGGAGAATAATTTAATTTCCCTTAATTTAATATTCAGCCATACACATTTTTCTTGTGGCTGTCAGGAGTGAAATTAATTAGTTTCAATAGTGGCTGGAGATTTTTTGTTTTGCGTTGTTTATTTTAGTTTTGTTTTTTCCCAATATGAACCTCTGTCTCCCAACAATGAGATTTAGACTCTTAAAAGTAATTTCCGGGGGGTGAAGCCAAGATGGCAGCTGGAAAGCAGGGACTAGCATGAGCTCCCCACCAAGTCCCTCCAAAAACCTATAAAAAATGGCTCTGAACCAATTCTAGAACTGCAGAACTCACAAAATAGCAGAGGGAAGCAGGGTTCCACCCCAGGACAGCCTGGATGGTGTCAGGGCAAGGTCTATGCCGCATGGAGCTGGGAGTGGAGGTGAGCAAAGCTGAGTGGAGAGAAGCCCAGCGTGGACGGCGTGGACCAGCCAGACCAGGAGCTGGGGGTGCCCTAGCACCCTGAATTAGTGAGCTGTGGCAGTTGTGAGACTTCTCAACTCACAAACACCAAAGACAACAGAGAAGAACTGCAGAGCCCACAAAATAGCAGAGGGAAGCAGGTCACCAGCCCAGGACAGCCTGGATGATCTCTGGGTAATGTCTATCCTGCATGGAGCTGGGAGCAGAGGGGCACGGAGCTGAGCCCAGTGTGGGCGGTGCGGCCCAACCAAACTAGGAGCAGGGTGGAGCATGCCTTAGCACCCTGAATCAGCGAGCTGTGGCAGTTACCAGACTTCTCAACCTACAAACATCAAAGACAACAGAGAAGGTTAGTGGGAAAAGCTGCTGAGGACAGGGAGTTTGCAGTTTGGCCACTGCCCTGGGGGCAGCAGAGGTGGGGTAGCTTCAGAACTACAGCTGCAGTTGCTTCTGGCCCCAGGCCCACCTGGAGGGAGGAATTAAGTGATGGATCAGAGCAGGAGTGCAGAGCCTGCTGAAGATCTAAGTCCAGTCCTGGATGAGGCTTCTTGGGGAAGGAGGAGTCTGGTGTGGCAGAGTTGGTACATCCCCCCAAGCATGGAACATAGAACTCTTTAGTCTACAAGCAGTCATATTCTGACAAAAAACTCGAGGGACAAGTAAGTTGACTGGGAACATGGCCAGGCAGTGAAAACGCTCCCAGATTCAATCTCAGACTCTGGAATCTTTCTTTGGTGACAAAGAAGACGAAAACATACAGCCAGAAGAAATCAACAAAGTCAAAGAGCCTACAACAAAAGCCTCCAAGAAAAACATGAACTGGTCTCAGGCCATGGAAGAGCTCAAAAAGGATTTGGAAAAGAAAGTTAGAGAAGTAGAGGAAAAATTGGGAAGAGAAATGAGAAGGATGAGAGAAAACCATGAAAAACAAGTCAATGACTTGCTAAAGGAGACCCCAAAAAATAGTGAAAAATATACTGAAGAAAACAACACCTTAAAAAATAGACTAACTCAACTGGCAATAGAGCTCCAAAAAGCCAATGAGAAGAAGAATGCCTTGAAAGGCATAATTGGCCAAATGGAAAAGGAGGTCCAAAAGACCACTGAAGAAAATACTACCTTCAAAATTAGACTGGAGCAAGTGGAAGCTAGTGACTTGATGAGAAATCAAGATATTATCAAACAGAAATAAAGGAATGAAAAAAAATGGAAGACAATGTGAAATATCTCATTGCAAAAACCACTAACCTGGAAAATAGATTCAGGAGAGATAATTCAAAAATTATAAGACTACCTGAAAGCCATGATCAAAAAAAGAGCCTAGATACCATCTTTCAAGAAATTATCAAGGAGAACTGCCCTGATATTCTAGAGCCAGAGGGTAAAATAGAAATTGAAAGAATCCAAGATCTCCTCCTCAAATAGATTCCAAAAAAAACACTCCAAGGAATATTGTCACCAAATTCCAGAGCTCCCAGATCAAGGAGAAAATACTGCAAGCAGCCAGAAAGAAACAATTTGAGTATTGTGGAAACACAAACAGAATAACACAAAATCTAGCAGCTTCTAACTTAAGGGATGGAAGAGCTTGGAATACAATATTCTGGAGGTCAATAGAGCTAGGATTAAAACTAAGAATCACCTACTCAGCAAAACTGAGTATCATGCTCCAAGGCAAAATATGGATTTTCAATAAAATAGAAGACTTTCAACCTTTCTCATTGAAAAGACCAGAGTTGAATAGAAAATTTTGACTTTCAAACACAAGAATCAAGAGAAGCATGAAAAGATAATCAAGAAAAAAGAACAAGAAAAAGAAATTGCAAGGGACTTACTAAAGTTCAACTGTTTACATTCCTACATGGAAAGATGTTGTGTATGACTCATGAGACCTCAGTATTAGGGTAGTTGAAGGGAATATGCATATATATATATGTATATATATATATACACATACATATATACATATATATGTTTATGTATGCATATGTATATGTCAGTGTGTATGTATGTGTATATGTATATATATGTATATATATGTATATATATATATATATATATATATAGAGAGAGAGAGAGAGAGAGAGAGAGAGAGAGAGAGAGAGAGAGCGCAGGTGCACAGGATGAGTTGAAGACGAAGGGAAGATATCTAAAATAAATAAAATCAAATTAAGGGATGAGAAAGTACTATATTGAGAGAGGCAAATGGAGAGAGATAGAAGGGGGTAAATTGTCTCTCATAAAAGTGGCAAGAAAAAGCAGTTCTGTAGGAAGAGAAGAGAAGGCAGGTGAAGGGGAATGAGTGACTTTTGCTCTCATCAGGTTTGACCTGAAGAGGTAATACCGTTCATACTCAATCGGGTATCTTACCCCACAGGTAAAAAGGAGGAAGAAGATTAAAAAAAGGGGGGGATGGTAGAATGGAGGGCAAATGGGGGTGGGGGTAATCAAAAACAAACACTTTCAAAAAGGGATAGGGTCAAGGGAGAAAATTCAATAAAGGGAGACAGGTTAGGAAGAAGCAAAATATAGTTAGTCTTTCACGACCTGAGTATTGTGGAAGGGTTATACATAATGATACGCATGTGGCCCATGTTGAATTGCTTGACTTCTTAGGGAGGTAGGGTGGGAAGGGAAGACGGGAGAGAATTTGGAACTCAAATTTTTAAAAACAGATGTTTAAAAAAAAAGGTTTTGCATGCAACTAGAAAATAAGATACACAGGCAATGGGGCATAGAAATTTATCTTGCCCTACAAGAAAGGAAGGGAAAAGGGGATGGGAGGGGAGGGGAGGGGGGTGACAGAAGGGGAGGCTGACTGGGGAACAGGGCAACCAGAATATACGCCATCTTGGAGTGGGGGGAGGGTAGAAATGGGGAGAAAATTTGTAATTCAAACTCTTGTGAAAATCAATGCTGAAAACTATATTATAAAAAAAGTGAAAAAAAAGTAATTTCCCACATATTAAGAAACTCAATTCTGTTTTAGGCAATAGTATGAGATCCAAATTAATCTCCTTGGTTCTTAGGCATTTGATGGGGCATGTCTACAGGTGTTAAGTGAAGTCCAGATATATAGATGCAGAAATATTTTTGATAATAATTTTGAAAATTGAATAATTTTGATAATTGAGACCAAGTATCTCTTTGATTGATTCAGATAATTGCCATAAGAGTTTACTTCATTGTATGTTTCTTTTTTTTGAAAGACTAAGACTTCTTTTATTTTTTAATATTTTTTATTTTTAATAAATTTTTAACATTTTAAATATTTTTTAATTTTTATTTAATTTTTATTTAATTAATTTATTTAATAATTATTAATTTAATTTAATTTTTAAAAATATTTTTAATATTTTTAGTTTCCAGCACTGAGAGTTTGAATTACAAATTTTCTCCCCATTTCTACACTCCCCCAGCTCCAAAACAGCATATATTCTACTTGCCCCATTCCTCAGTCAGCCCTCCCTTCTGTCACCCCACTCCCCCCCATCCCCTTTTCTCTTACTTTTGTAGGGCAAGATAAATTTCTGTGCCCCATTGCCTGTATATCTTATTTCCTAGTTGAATGCAAAAACTTTTGTTTTTGAACACCTACTTTTAAAACTTTGAGTTACAAATTCTCTCCCCTCTTCCCTCCCCACCCACCCTCCCTAAGAATGCAAGCAATTCAACATAGGCCACATGCGTATCATTATGTAACTCCCTTCCACAATACTCATGTTGTGAAAGACTCACCATATTTCCCTCCATACTATCTTGTTCCCCCTTTATTCAATTTTCTCCCTTGACTCTGTCCCTTTTTGAAAGTGTTTGGTTTTGATTACCT
>CM053622.1:586219912-586235348 GCA_028646595.1 Phalanger gymnotis
CACCTATCATCCCCCCTTTTCATCTCCTTCCTCCTTCTTTCCTGTGGAGTAAGATACCCAATTATGTTATTTCCTCCTCAGGTCAAATCCAATGAGATCAAGATTCACTCATTCCCCCTCACCTGTTCCCTCTTCCCTTCCTACAGAATTACTTTTTCTTGCCACTCTTATGTGAGGTAATTTACCCCATTTTATCTCTCCCTTTCTCCCTCTCGATGTGTTACTCTCTCATCCCTTAATCTGATTTTATTTTTTTAGATATCATTCCTTCATATTCAACTCAACCTGTGAATTCTCTCTCTCTCTCTCTCTCTCTCTCTCTCTCTCTCTCTCTCTCTCTCTCTCTCTCTCCATATATATATATACATATATATATGCATATATATATGTATATATATATGTATATTCCCTTCAGCTACCCTAATACTGAGATCTCATGAATTGTATACATCATCTTTCCATGTAGCAATGTAAACAAAACAGTCCAACTTTAGCAAGTCCCTTATGATTTCTCTTTCTTGTTTACCTTTTCAGGCTTCTCTTGATTCTTGGGTTTGAAAGTCAGATTTTTCTGTTCATCCCTGATCTTTTCGATGAGAAAGATTGAAAATCCTCTCTTTTATTGAAAGTCCATATTTTGCCTTGGAGCATGATACTTAGTTTTTCTGGCTAGGTGATTCTTGGTTTTAATCCTAGCTCAATTGACCTCTAGAATATCATATTCCAAGCCCTTTGATCCCTTAATGTAGAAGCTGCTAGATCTTGTGTTATCCTGATTGTGTTTCTACAATACTCAAATTGTTTCTTTCTGGCTGCTTGAAATATTTTCTACTTGATCTGGGAGCTCTGGAATTTGGTGACAACATTCCTAGGAGTTTTCTTTTGGGGATCTTTTTCAGGTGGCGATCTGTGGATTCTTTCAATTTCTATTTTACCCTCTGGATCTAGAATATCAGGGCATGTCTCCTTGATAACATCTAGGCTCTTTTTTGATCATGGCTTTCAGGTTCTCCAATAATTTTTAAATTATCTCTCCTGGATCTATTCTCCAGGTCAGTGTTTTTTTTTTTTCAGGTCAGTGCTTTTTCCAATGAGATATTTCACATTGTCTTTCATTTTTTCATTCCTTTGCTTCTGTTTTATATCTTGATTTCTCATCAAGTCACTAGCTTCCACTTGCTCTAATTTAATTTTTAAGGTAGTAATTTCTTCATTGCTCTTTTGGACCTCCTTTTCCATTTGGCTAATTCTGCCTTTCAAGGCATTCTTCTCCTCATTGGCTTTTTGGAGCTCTTTTGCCATTTGAGTTAGTCTATTTTTTAAGGTGTTATTTTCTTCAGTATTTTTTGGGTCTCCTTTAGCAAGTCATTGACTTATTTTTCATGGTTTTCCTGCATCACTCTCATTTCTTTTCCCAATTTTCCTCTGTTTCTCTTACTTGTTTTTCCAAATCCTTTTTGGGCTCTTCCATGGCCTGAGACCAGTTCATATTTTTCTTGGAGGCTTTTGATGTAGGCTTTTTGACTTTGTTGACTTCTTGCTGTATGTTTTGGTCTTCTTTGTCACCAAGGACAGATTCTACAGTCTGAGTCTGAATCTGGGTCTGTTTTCACTTCCTGGCCACGTTCCCAGCTGACTGCTCGACCCTTGAGTTTTTTGTCAGGCCATGACTGTTTGTAGAGTAGAGAGTACTTTGTCCCAAGCTTGAGGTGCTGCACTATTGTTTTCAGAGCTTTTTCTACACAGAAAGCTCTGCCACACCAAGAACTGCCATCCCAGGCCTCAACTCAGATCTGAACAGCCTCTGCATTCTTTCTTGGATCTGCCACTTAATTCCTCCCAGCAGGTGGGCCTGGGGCCTGGAAGCAACTGCAGCTGTAGTTCTGTAGCTGCACCACCTTTACTGCCCCTGGGGTAGTGGCTAAACCCACTAACTTTCTATGTTGTCTTTGGTGTTTGTGGGTTGAGAAGTCTGGTAACTGCCACAGCTCACTGATTCAAGGCACTATGGCCTATTCTGCCCAGCTTCTGGTCTGGTTGGTCCAAGCACAGTCCACGCTGGGCTCTGCCCTGCTCCACTCTCAAATCTGTGTGATAGACCTTACCCAGCAACCATCCAGGCTGTCCTGGGCTAGAGCCCTACTTTGCTCTGCTATTTCATGGGTTCTGCAGTTCTAGAATTTGTTCAGAGCCATTTTTAAAGGTGTTTGGAGGGTTCTGGGGGAGATCTCTAGGCAAGTCCCTGCTTTCCAGCCACCATCTTGGCTCAGCCCCCCATTGTGTGTGTTTCTATGTAAGTGGTTGCTCTCAGAGCTCTCAGCTCACAGATGGTAAATGAGTTAGGCAACAGGTCAGCAGAAGATTACAGGTATCTCTCTGCTGAAACTAGTGGCAAGACTTTGTTGTATTGACCATACTTGGTTCTGGGTCTCATTTCTAGGTTTTAGTCCCAGGGAAAGTAGAGCACTAAAACAATAGAGCTTGTGGCCACAGCGGGGTGGGGTCCTTGTCACAGTTTTAGGTAGGGAAAGAGTGCTTTTGGTCATTCACAAACAAGAGCACAGGCCAGGAGAGTAGTAAGTACATCTCTCCTTAAATCATAGCACCTCAGAAGAGTCAATAACTTACATATCCCCAGAATTATCTCTGAAAACAGGTGCCCCAAAAATATGAAGCTTGGTATAGTACCCCCTCCACCACAGAAGCAGAGCCCCACTTTAGCACAGAGTTGAAAGTCAGTAAGTAGACTGGAAAATGTACAAATAGAAAAAAATGATCCTGACTATAGAAAGTTACTATGGTGACAGGGAATATCAAAACACAAACTCGGAAGAAAAAAATCAAAACTACTATATCATCAGCCTCAAAGAAAAATATGAATTAGTCTTAGGTCATGGAAGACCTCAAAAAATTTTTTTAAATCAAGTATGAGTGATGGAGGAAAAATTGGGAAGACAAATGAAAGTGATGCAAGAAAATCATGAAAAAAGAGTTAACATCTTGGTAAAGAAAGGATGGAAAATACCAAAAATAAAAAAAAATACCGAAAAAAACCCTTAAAAAACACAATATGACAAATAATAAAAGAAGCCCAAAAATCCATGAAGAGAAAAATGTTTTTAAAAGTAAAATCAGCTAAATGGACAAGGAGGTACAAAAATTGACTGAAGAAAAGAACTCCTTAAAAAGTAGAATTGTCCAAATGGAAACAGAGGTACAAAAACCCATTGAAGGAAATAATTCCTTAAGAATTAGAATATGGCGAGTGGAAGCTAATGATTTTATAAGACATCAAGAAATAATAAACAAAACCAAAACAATGAAAAAAATAGAAGACAATTTGAAATATCTCATTGGAAAAACAATTGACCTGGAAATTAGATCCAGGACAGACAATTTAAGAATTATGGAACTATGTGAAAGCCATGATCAAGAAAATAGCCTGGACAGCACTTTTCAATAAATTATCATGAAAAACTGCCCTACTATTCTAGAACAAGAATGTAAAAAATAAATTAAAAGAATCCATTGATCAACTCCTGAAAGTAATCCCAAAATGAAAACTGCCAGGAATGTTGTAATCAAACTCCAGAACTATCAGGTCAAAGAGAAAATACTGCAAGCAGCCAGAAAGAAACAATGCAAATACCAAGGATTACAACCAAGAATCTGAGTACAATCCTTGATGGGGAAATGTAGGCACTAAATGATATAGAAGATTTTCAAGCATTCCAGATGAAATTAATAAAGCTGAATAGAAAATTTGATCTTCAAATTCAAGACTCAAGAGAAGCATAGAAAAGTAAACTGGAAAAAGAAATCATAGGAGATTCAATAAGGTTATACTATTTTCATTTCTACATGTGGAAATGATACTTGTAAACCTAAATATTTTCTCATGATTAGGGCAGTTAGAAGGAGTATAAATAGAGAGAGGACATGGATATGAGTTAAATATGATGAGATGATTGTCTAAAAAATAAAATTAAAGTATGAGAAAGTAGAATTCATTGGGAGAAGGAGAAAAGGATAGGTAGAATGGGATAAATTATCTGATAAAAAAGAGGCATGAAAGAACTTTTATAGGAGAAAAGAAGAAGAAGGAGGTGGAGATGGGGAGCACATGAACTTTACTCTAATTAGAATTGGCTGAAAGAGGTAATTATGTACACACTCAGTTGGGTATAGCAATCTATCTTACCATACAGGAAAGTTGGAAAAGAAGGGGACAAGGGCAGGGGGCTGCTAGATTGGAGGAGTCAGAAGCAAAACACTTTTGAGAATGGATAGGGTAAAAGTGGAGAGGAAGGGAGGGAGCGGGGAGAGAGAGAGAGCACAAATGGGGAAAATAGGATGGAGGGAAATACATAGTAATCATAACTGTAAAAAAAATTTATAGCAAGTTTCTCTGATAGTCATTTTTCAAAAATATAGAGAACTGAGTCAAATTTGTAGAAATAAGAGCCATTTTTCAATTGGTAAATGGACAAAGTCAATTTTCAGATGAAGTTATCAAAACTATCTTTATATAGTCATATGAAAAAAGTGCCCTAAATACCTATTGATTAGAGAAATGCAAATTAAAACAATTGTGGGATGCCACCCCCTACCTACCAGATCAATTAATGACATAAAAAAATGACAAATGTTGGCAGGGATGTAGGAAAGCTGACACGGTAATCTACTGTTGGTGACATTGTATACCAATTCATTCTGTAGAGCAATTTGGAACTGTGCCTAAAGGGCTATAAAACCATGCACACACTTTGACCAAGTAATACTACTACTAGGTCTATATCCCAAAGTAATAAAAAAAAAAAAGGAAAAGAGCCTATATGTACAAAAAAATATTCATAGCAGCTCTTTTAATGGTGGCAAGGAATTGGAAATTGAAGGGATGTCCATCAATTTGGGAATGGCTGAATGAGTTGCATATGATTGTGATGGAATACTATTGTGCTATAAGAAATTATAAGCAGAATGCTCTTGGAAAAACCTGGAAAGACTTACATGAATTGATGCAAAATGAAATCAGGAGAATAAGGAGAACATTGTAACAGCAATATCATATGATGATCAATTTATGAATGACTTAGCTACTCTTAGCAATACAATGATCCAAGGCAATTCTAAAGAATTTACGATGAAAAATGCTATCCATCTCCAGAGAAAGAACTAATGGAGTCCAAACACAGGTCAAAGAATACTTTTTTTAAACTTTATTTTTCTTGGTTGGTTTTTTTGTCTATGTTTTCTTTCATAACACAGCTCACATGGAAATAGGACAGATGCTTTCTGGGTTTTGTTTGCTTGTTTGTTTGTTTTCTCCATTTGGGGCACCTGCTGCAACAAGGGAGAAATGCTTTTTCCCTTGAATACAGTCCTGTGATTTCATTGGTGAAAGGAACTCCCAATGCAGAAGTTCCCTCTACCAGTGTGTATAATAACTACTATGTAAGAAAAAACATCATTGAAAAAGTTGACAGGTCAAACTTATCTATAAACTATAGAACTTCCTCCCATTCAGACTAGCACAAAATTTCCACCTCAGATGAATGGACAGTCTTGCCTGGGGACAGCCACTGACAACCCTGCTAAACACCAGCATGGTAAAGTACCTCAAAACAGTTTGGTGTCAGGATTCTGTTACATTAGCAAGCATGTCCAATACTAAAGAGGATGTTGAACACCATCCCCTTACTGCCCTTCCCTCATCTCCAGTGCAATTTTGTGAGTAAAACCAAAGCTTTAGTGATTGATAGTGATAGGGGTAATTATTTCATCAAATGACCTACAAAAATGACCATTGTCACCTTCCAGTTCTGAAACTGAACTACTCTAAAAACTTGAATATTGAAAATTTGGAAAACTTTTCATACAGTCAATCTCCTAGAGTCAATATGGGACCGTGGAAATTGCAGCGAACTTGTAATCAAGACGATTGGGTTCAAAAATTTTAATCTGACAAGTAGTATTTAACCTTAACCAGTATGAATCTTAAATTCAGGATGCCCCACACATGTTCCAGGCTATTTGAGACTGATCCTTCATAGAGATGGAGGCAAAAAGCCAGCATGCTAGGTATTTACATGTACCTGACCCCAAGTTCTGCTACTCTTTCTTCTTGAAAATTTCGATGAACTTAGTGTTTGTTGCTTCACTTCTAAAATAAGGATAAAACTGGCACTTTTACCTACTGCACAATGCTACAGAAAGAAATTATGTAGTACTATATAAAATGTGTATGTACATATATGTATATAATATGTATATATACACAAAGGATGTGTATATATATACATATATGTGTATGTGTGTGTGTTTACTGAGAGGGAGAGGGAGGGAGGGAGGAAGGGAAAGGAAGAGAGAGAGAGAGAGAGAGAGACAGAGAGAGAGAGACAGAGAATGAGAATTGAGAAAATATGTGATATATCTTGGCATAAAGGAATTCACATTTCAGATCATAAGAGACAATGTCATGAACAAAAAAAGAAATGCATATGACTGGAAGTATTATGCCCTAACCCCATTTTTCCTGCAAGCCCTGTAATTTTTATTGTGCTCTTTTGCATAGTGCATTGATTTTTAGAAATGCATATGTTGCTTTATAGCAGAACTGATTGTACAAACAATTAGGAGGGGGTGGTGGAGCAGACAACATTTGAACCTCATTCTCATCTGAAGTGGTCAAAGGAGGGAAGAATACATACACACATAGCTAAATAGAGAAATACATTTAGTTCGATAGGAAAATAAGAGGGAAAGGAGAGAAGGGTGAGGGGGCAATAAAAGGGAGTTTAGATTAAGGGAGGGATTCATCCCAAACAAAATAAACTCTTAAGAAACAAAGAAAACAGGGATAAAGGAAAAGAAGCAGATTGTACCCAACCCAGATCACTGTTGTTGAGTACATGCCCTTCTCTATCACCACCTGCTTCTACTTTATAAATAAACAAAGAAACAAAAAGAAGGAAAAGTATAAAAGAACAAGATAGAGGGAACTATACAATTAATGATCATAAGTGTGAATGCAAAACTAATGAAGCTAAAATTAGAAGGGAAGCAGGTAAATGGAGGAATATCTTTGCAGCATCTTTGTCTCATAAAAAGATTGCTTGATAAAATGTCTCACCTTATTTTTATAGTAAACTTGGAGAGATTTATTTATACCTTAGTACAATTAGATGAATTCAGAACTGGGCAAATGCCTGAACTCAAGACTCTTTAGAAATGGCTCCATATCAATTCAAAAATAAATCTCTAGTGGAGTAACACAGGGATACATGCCTGACCCTATTTAAAATTTTTATTGTTAATATTATACATATATAATATATATACGTGTGTTTTTATGTGTATGTATGCATATGTGTATGTGTAAATGCATATGTATGTATACACACGTAAATATACAAATGTAATGTTTATATATGTATATATACCATATATATGTACATGTATGTGTATATACCATATGTATACATACACACATATATAGCATGCTTATCAAATTTGTAATAACAAAAATCTGTGGAGGAAGAATGATCATGAATGACAGAGATAGGATCTAAAATCATCTTGAAAGGTTAATTAATGAATGCAATAAGAAAAAAATAATATGAATAAAGGTAGTTTTATACTTGGGTTCAAAATATCAACTGCCAACTGCACAAGTTCCAGAGTTGGGAGAAATGCTTAGAAGTCAGTACATTTATTTTTCTTTAAGATCTGGAGGTTTTAATTCATATTAGAAAGTCAATATGGATCACCAGTGTGATTTTTGTCATTCAGTTGTTTTCACTAACATCCAACTCCTTATGACCCCATTTGGAGTTTTCCTGGCAAAGATACTGGAGTGGTTTGTTATTTCCTTCTCCAGCTCGTTTTACAGATGAGAAAACTGAATCAAGCCTAGTTGAATGACTTGCTCCCCGTTACACAGCTAGTAAGTGTCTGAGGCCAGATTTGAACTCATAAAGATGAATCTTCCTGAGTCTAGGCAGGGTACTCTATCCACTGTACCACTAGCTGCCTCCAACAGTGAAGAAAGATTCTGTGATCTTGGACTGCATTGAGAGGCATAGTTTACAGTAGTAAGGAAGTGATATTTTATTGGTACTAATCAGCCAGCTTCCGTAGCATTGTATACAATTCTGAGAAAGACACCTCAGGAGTGACATTCACAAGTTTCAGAATATCTAGAGAAGGACAACTGGGATACTGAAGAAACTTTAGTTTATGCCAGGGGTGTAGAACCCACAGTCTCAAGGTCTTCAAGTGCCTTCTAGTCTTCAAGTGCATCCCTTTGACTGAATCCAAATTTTACAGAACAAATCATTTCCGTGAAGTTTGAATTCAGTCAAAGGGCTGCACTTGAGGACCTAGAGGACCAGATGTGGTTTCAAGGCCACAGGTTCCCCATCCCTGGTCTACATCTTATGGGAATCAATTAAATAACTCAAGATATTTATCTTTGAGAAGAGAGAATCATAAGGGTCACTATAACTATCTTCAAATCCTTGAAAGGCTGCCATATGGAAGAAGGAATAAACTTGATGTTTGTCCCAAGAGGCCAGAATAAGTAGGAATATTCCTAAAAGGAACTTGGATGGAAGTAACAAAAAGGAATATTTAGATTTGATGTTGGGGAAAAATACACATGCAATTTCTTAACAATGAGAGCTTTCTGAAAGTGAAATGGAGTACCTTGGCTGTCATAGGAACGCTTCAATGTTGTAACCCTTGTTATCCAGCGTAGATGAATGTAACATAGCAAGTGAAGAAAGGATTCTTTTAAAAGTATGAGTTGGACCTGATTCTTTGATTATGTGATTAAGTTATAGGAAGCTATCTTGGAATTTGTTGATATGTTGGGGAAAAAATTACTTTCTCCTCTTCATAAACTCTGAACTGCTGCTAACATGGTTCTGTTCCTAGGAGAAATACTTTGACTTCACAAATTTCCTTCCCGCCTCATCAGAGATGAAGGAGCCATGGTCTTTTCAAATTTTTTTAAAAATGTATTTTTTTCTGTACCATACAAGTACTACTTCTATTCCTGTTAGGAAACAAAGCAGATTGCAGATTAATTGAGCCCTAACTCTATTGCCAAAACCTCATGCCACCAGGTTAATTGCACTATACTACTCTCAGTCACAGAGTTTAGGTCTGTTATCTTTCTATGCTAACTGTGGATTCCCTCCTTCCCTCTTCCCTCTCTGTCTCTCCCCTCTCTTCCTCTCTTCCTGCCCCTCTTTTCCCCTCTATTCCTCTGTGTTTTTTTCTGTCTTCATCCACTGTTCCCTCTATCACTCTTTTTTCCTTGTCCTCACCCCCAGTTAAATACTAGACAACTATTAGAGGGAAAAGGAAGTCATACAAGTAAATATACAAACCATGCTCAAAACTGTTCTGGCAGTTTACCAAAGAGTATCCAATGGCCACTCCAGGCAGACACTAGGTCCAGCTAAGTTTCAAGAACCTTCCCTCTACCTCACTTCTGAAAAGTTATTAGATCATGCTATTGAACCTCTCCTCATTTTTCAAATGTTCAGACCAGTAATTTTCCAATTCCAGCTCCTTAAGAGGCCACCCTGTGTTACCCTTGCTTTGTTTCTATGTAAATATAATCTCATTCTCAAACTTCACTGACCAGCCCTTGATCTCCCAAAATGCTTGCAAAAGTTCACAATTCCTGTCATCCTTTATTCTCAGCCATAATGAAAATACAATCAGTACTTGACTGGGAAAGCTATGGGCAAAATAGGAACCTAGGAACCAGTTTATATTCACATACAACATTGGTCAATGCACTCTATTAATAAACCTTAAACCCTTCTCTCATGGAATGGGTAACGAACATAGTTGTGCACCTATATTATTAAAAAAAGAGAGAGAGATAGATCTGTTGTCCTCCAAAATCACACAACTGATCAAATGAATAGGAAAAAAAAGATATTACATACATACTGGCAACTACCTTAGCCTATATTGTTTTCCCTTGTTTTTTTTTTTTTTGTACCACACACACTCTATTGTATCTGGCCTCCCCAGTCTTGATTTGATCTCTTTGGTGACTTAGTCTAGCTTATCAGTATTTTTTTCTCTTCAGCCTTAGATTTGCCACTGCCTACTACACAACTCTGTTTCTATTGTGTCACTCAATGTTACCTATCTCCAAAGTATGCCACCCAGGGATCTCTTTAAGAGAGATTTATATATACCTGTCATCTTGTTTCATTCTGGCTAATACTATAACTCTCAACTTTCTTAGTGAGAAGGACTTTTGTTTGGCTTCCATCTTGTGAACCCAGACTGTTTTTCTCTGGTGCCCCTGTAAGAGGAACTTCCATTGGCCCTTCATCTTGTCTCAGTGGTCCTTTATCACCTCTCACCTGTACTATTAAAATAGCCACTAAATTGGTCACCCGACATCTACTCGCTTTTCCCTGTTCAGCCTATCTTTTAAACAGTTACCACATTAATATTTCTAAAGCTCAGGACTCAGAGGGAGCTCTTGCCTCGAGGATAAAATATAAACACCAAGATACAATTTGACCCTAGAGTCTATAGAGAGCAACTTGAGTTAATTGAGGCTGGAAGTGACATGTTCATATGTGAACTTAGTAAGATCACTTTGGCAGTTGGTATGATGAGAAGCTTGAGGCAGAGAGTCCAAACAGGAGGTTATTATAGTAATTTAAGTGAGAGATGATTGGGCCATGAACTGCGGTGATGAATGTATGAGAAAAGACTAGAGATAAATGCAAGAAATGACATGGAGATAGCAAGAGCAAGATTTGGCAAATGACTAGATATGAGAGGTGAAGAAAAATGTCAGGTCAAGGATATTAGCAAGGTTGAGAAGGTAGGATGACTAGAAGGATGTTAATATGTTCAGCAGAAATAGGGCAGTTTATAAGAGGAATGTGTTTTAGGGAAAAGCTAATGAACTCTCTTTTGGGCATGTTGAGTTTAAGATGTTTATGGGATCTCCAGTTGAAATATCCAATACGCAGTTAGTAATACAAGATTAGAGTTCAAGAGAAAGATCAGTCTGCATGGATCAACCTGAGAGCCATATGTATAGAACTTAGGATTAAAACTGGGAAAGATGATGAAGTAATAAAATGAGACATAGTGAGATATAAGAAAAGAGGGCCCAAGAGAGGCTTGTGATACTCTCAGTTAGTGAGTGTGATATCGATGATGTGCCAGAAAAGGTGACTTAGAAGTTTCAGACAAATGGAATAATCAAAAGAAAACAGTTATCAGGACAAGCCAGAAAGGAGATAAAATGTGTCTGAAAGTAAAGGGTGCTCAGCAGTATCAAATGCTGCAGAGGTGAAGATGGATTAAAACTGTCTGATCAGGCAAATAAGAGATCATTGGTGACTTTGCATAGAGCAGTTTTGATTGAATGTGACTCAAGGAAAAGGAGGAGGCTGAAAATCTAGACTAGAAGGTTAGTGGTACTCTATGGAAATAGGGAAGTTCAGAGGAGAGGTGGGGAGGGGGCATCACTCACTCTCTCACTTTCCATGGCACTGGATCACAGAGTTCTCCACAGTTGTGATCAGAGGATGGGGTATTGAGAAGCTACAGGAGGGGTAGTGGAAATTTGCCTCAACAGCTTCTATGGGCCCCTGAGTTTCATTAAATCATAACCTTCCTGGCCTAAGGTGAGGATGGGAGGATGTATATCATCCTTTGAAGCCAGTGTAGGCTAGATGTAGGAGGGAGTGAAGTGGGGGTAGTCATGCTGAAGACAAGCCCACTATAGTATATAGTAGTATACATAGTAGGCTATAGTAGGGAAAGCAGGACGTGACTCACCTTCCTACTCCCAGAATGATTGATCACTCAACATTTTAGGTCAAACCATGACACTCTTGGGATTATTCCATAGCACCCCAAAGATACACAGCCCTACCATTGCTCTAGACAATGTTAAGGGAAGTGGAATAATGGTTGAATCCTTTTGTCCTGAAGGGCCACAATCTACACCTCCCATCCTACAGCTGTGAATCGAAGAACCTTGATAACAGCACAAAAAAAAATAATGCACAATTTGCTTTTGAAACTGATTTTCCCTACTCTATCTTTTCTAAGAAAAATGTTGTCCTGGAATTGGGGTTGACATAAGGAAGAAAGAAGACAGGTATCATGCATCATATATCCAGTAAACAGGTTGCTATAGCTTCCTGCAACATGCTTGAATGTGTTGGATATGAGAAAATTGACCAGTGGGTCAGAAATTGAAAATTGTTTTGTGGAGTAGTGTGAGTGAACAACTTAAGGTTATATGATAAAGTGCTAAGAATATTTTTTTCTGTTTATTTCAACCTTTAGAAAGTGAGATCATTGAAGAAGCAAAGCACCAAAAAAAAAAAAACTGTTAAAATAGAACTTAACCTTTGCTTTGGAATACATTTAGAGGGAACCTAAGATTTTACAACTGACATGGACTTAAGGTTTTCAAAACTTATAGAAAAGTTTCAAAGTTTTCTATATTTTCTTTGGTAAAAGGATAGACTTGAAGATAAAATTATATTTTACAATACCTTTACAAGAGGGGTGTGTGTGTGTGTGTGTGTGTGTGTGTGTGTGTGTGTGTGTGTGTGTAGTTGGGAGAACTGAAACATTACTAGTGCATCATGGTGGCAAAGAATTAAAAATTTTATAGTGGGTGATACAAATTTAAAAAAATTAAAAATCTTAACAGGAAATGAAATAGCTCAAAGATTCAATTATGAATTCAGTAAGGAAACACAAGGAATCTTAAATATAGAGAATCCGAAAGAATATTTCAAGGATTTTTGTTATATAAATCTCATTTCACAAATCTAACATTAGTTATATTTATTACCATTTCTTTTAATAGGTGCTTCCTGTTGGGTCACAGAAAGAAACTAAAGAGATGCTAGGGACACTAGTCCTACCCAGGAGAATATTACCTTATTCAGGGACAGTCACAGATATAGTATTTTGAAGTTAAAAAACAAGTCATAAAGCAGTCAATCACCCAGTCAATAAGCATTTATTAAACGCCTACTATATTCTCATTTGTGCATATAAAGAGAGCTTAGCCTTGGCAAGGATAAAGGCCATTATTGTACATCTATTGTACATCGTTAACACGGGCAATAAAAGAGCAGTTAGAAAAGTAGTTATGGGATCACAGTTCCAGAGACGAGAGGAGACTCAGAGGTCATCTAGTCCAACTCCTTCATTTTACAAATGAAGATACTGAGGCCCAAAGAGATTAAATGATTTGCCTAAGGTCACACAGATAGTAAAAATCATTACATTATACCACATCTCTTCCTGTTCTCTTATATAAAATGAGGAAGACCTTGTCTCTCCAGTATACAGCATAGTATCTTCCGCATGTTATTTGAATAATTAATTCTTATTGGATTAGATTGGTGGTAGTTTGACTAAATGTTCTTTAATATTTTCTAGTTATAATTATCAGCACCATCATCATTTATATAGAACTTTAATGTTTAGAAAGCACTTTACATATCCTGTTTAATCCTCACAATAACCTTTTGAAGTAGGTGTTGTTATTATCCCCATTTACATATGAGGAAACTAAGGGTAAGAGACATTAAGTGGTTTGTCCAGGGTCACACAGTTAATAAGAAACCAGGGTAGGATCTGAACTTGTGTCTTCTTCCTGAGTCCAAGTTTAGAACTTCCTAATTGCTTATGGAATTTTATGGTTGTATTTTATACCATAGAAATAGAGCAGTTTTCACAAGGTTGCTCCATTTCCTACAGGTTATATGGGGACTTACAGAGATATCTTGAAATTATATTGGATTTGGAGCAATGATCTCTAAGGTTCCACAGCATTACATTAGTGCATATTTTTCAATAATGCGGAAAAATGTGGTAAGGAACTGAGAAATAACAGAAATGAGGAAGTCAAAAGAACGCAGGAAGATTTGCTTGAAATTATAAAGGGTAAAGTAACCAGAGAAATAACACACAAAATGAGGAAAATAACGTAAATGTTTAAAAGCATCAAAAAGCAGCCAAGATGCAATGACTCATCTTGGCCTCAGAGAACACCCTCCCTTCTCTCAATAGAGAGGATGAAGCCTGATGAACTAAACATTGGATACATTGTTAGAACTGGTGGTAAAAATTGGAAAGTGACTGGTGTAAAAAGTTGTTAATGTAACATAAAAAAAAAAATTAGGAAAAAAGTGTTGAAGTTAATAGCTATGCCTTGGCTGGTAGCTGGCCATGTACCAGACATTGAATCAACCCAGGAAGAGATCACAGAGTTGTTTGAGACAGAATCTGGAAGGGTTCATAGAGAACATACTAAGGAATATGAATTACTTAGCATGCAAAAAGTAGTTGCAAAAATTTGTTGTGTTATTTCAGTTGTGTCCAACTCTGACCCCATTTGGGGTTTCCTTAGCAAAGATACCAGAGTGGTTTGCCATTTCCTCTTCCAGCTCATTTTACAGGGAAGAAACTGAAGTAAACAGAGCTAAGTGACACTCAGCTAGTGTCTAAGGCTGGATTTGAACCCAGGTACTCCTGACTCCAGGGTCAGGGCTCTATCCACTGTGTAACCAAGCTGCCACTCAGGAAAGTAGTTTTTCTCAGAAAAACAAGAGTCTCCTTTAGACTTTAAAACAAGCTCTTATGCCACAGAAATATTTTTTGCATTCATATTTCAAACAAACTCTGACACACACACACACAGATAATTTAAAAACCTTTCAAATGAAATCAAATTGATTATATTCTTATCAGCCAAGGGAAGAATGAGTACGGGGGTCACAGGTTAGTCTTGTGTTCTAGGCGTGATGGAAGAAGGAATCAAAGAACAATCAAAAGACTGAGTTGCCAAGCTACAGTGGCAGAGTCAGTGTAGGTAGGGTGCAAATTCTGACCTAGTGTGTTCCTTCATCACACTTGCCTCTTCTTCACTTAAAAAATGGCTCAGGGGCAGAGCCAAGATGGAGGCTGGGAAGCAGTGACTGGCGTGAGCTCCCCACCAAGTCCCTCCAAAAACCTATAAAACAATGGCTCTGAACCAATTCTAGAACTGCAGAACCCACAAAGTGGCAGAGGGAAGCAGGGCCCCAGCCCAGGACAGCCTGGATGGTCTCTGGGTAAGGTCTGTCCCATACGGAGCTCCCAGTCCCCAGCTGAGGGGAGCGGAGCTGAGCCCAGTGCGCATGGCGCGAACAGACAAGACGTGGACCTACCAGACCAGGAGACGAGCGGAAAGTGCCCTAGCATCCTGAAATACTGAGCTGTGGCATTTACCAGACCTCTCAACCCACAAAGAGCAAAGACATCAGAGAAGGTTAGTGGGAAAAGCTGCGGGGACTGAGTTTGCTGTTCGGCCACTTGCCCCTGGGGCAGCGGAGGTGGGGCAGCTTTAGAACTCGGCAGCAGTTGCTTC
>CM053622.1:586235848-586257952 GCA_028646595.1 Phalanger gymnotis
CCAGAGTGTACGCCATCTTGGAGGGGGGGGGTGGAAATGGGGAGAAAATTTGTAATTCAAACGCATGTGAAAATCAATGCTGAAAACCAAACATGTCAAAAATAAATTAAAAATAAATAAATTTTAAAAATGGCTCAGATCTGGAGGTTTTAGAAGTTGTGTTCCATGATGGAGGCCATTGGCTCCAAGCTGCAAACAAGTTGGAAATCATCAACAAATAGGAAATCTGAAGTAATGTAATATCTTGTAATTTTTATATGGAAATTCACAAAACCATCTCACATATTCAATTTTTTAACAAAGCTTCATCTTTTAAGAAGTTTTTAAGAAAGTGCCATTAGGAGATAAAGAGAAAGAGAAGATACATCCTTTCTCTCTTCTCCATTTTACTCCCTCTGCCATTGGATAGGAGTGAATCATCAAAATGTTGTAACTCATATGGACATTGTAAGCAAAGACCATTTTAAAAAACAATTTAGCATCTATGTTCTATGCAACTGACCTGCTAGAGGATTAACTAGTTTAGGACTAGGCCCTGATTTTTTTCCAGATGTTCCTCCCCCAGCCCACCTCATGCATAGAATGTGAGCCTATAAAGAAACAAATCTTTGGAGATGGTGGACAAACTGTTCTGGCTAGGAACAGTAAATATTCTGTTCACAGTGCTAGGGATATAAGGTCAACGATCACACATAACAGGAATGGGACTCTTTAGGACTCAATTCAAGTCAATAAGCATTTATTCAGTGCTAACTGTGTCATAGGCACTGTGCTAAGGGCTGGGTACACAAATCCAAGCAGAAAAACAATTTCTGCCCTCAAAGATTTTATATTCTAATGGGGAGAGGTAACATAAAAACAAAACAGAAGGGGAAAGGGAGAGGATTGAAAGTACAACATGGAGACATTTTAGACAAATTCTGGCAGAAGAATCAGGAGTACAGTCTGGAGGGAGATGAAGACATAGATGGCCAGAGTATAATTGTTGAAATGGAGGTTCTAGGAGAAGCCAGCCAAGCAGTTGGAGGAACCCCAGAGATTATTTCCAATATGTGATGCCCAGGCTCAGAGTGAACTTCTAGGGTGCAAAGATTTCTAGATCACTGTAGAAAGAGTTGGAGAAGAGAGTCAAGAGTGCAGTCAACACTAATATAGCCCTTTACAATTTTCAAAGGTTTTTTTGTTACACTATTTAATTGGATGTTCATAGGAAGTTTTCTGAGACAGATATTATAGGTACTGGTATCTCTGTTTCACAGATGGGGAAACCAAGGGGCAAAGAGGTTAAATAACTTGTCAAAATTTGCAACTAATAAAAGACAAACTACTTCCCATTTCATTGACTCATGGGATTACATGTAGGGCTAGAAAGGACCTTAAAAGCAATTGAATCTCACCCCTTTATTTTATAATTATGAAACTGAAGCCTGGAGAGATTAAGGGATTTACTCTGTGTCATGAGTCCAAGGCAAGATTTGAACCCAAGTTTTACTGACTCAATTTAAGTTCATACCCACATTGCTTTTGATTTTCAGATCCCTGACTTTACTTCTCAAAATCACTTCTCCCAGAGCTAGCTCTCTAAGGAAAACCCTCAGAATGCTAAAGAGAAGTCTTTTTAAAAAATGACAACCAATTAAGCTTCCTTACAGAATCAAGGACCCAATTATGACAGCACCATGGAGGGTACTCTACCCAGTTCTTTGGCTAATGAAAATTTCTCTTGAAGACCATGGTTTGTTTAGATTTACAGAATCACAGAAGCACAGAATGACAGAGCTAAAAATACTGAAATCATATAAACCAACCTTCCTTATAATTTTATATGTGAGGAAACTAAGATCTGGAGTAAGGAAGACCTTGCCTTCAACACCCACTAGTAACATGGCTCTGAGCAAATCAATTAACTTCTCTGAGCTTCAATATTATAGGGGCAGTGGAATTTGATCCATTCTAAGGTCCCTTGCAACACTAGCTCTTTGATACTATGATTCTACAAAATGGGAAATGATTTGCCTAAGTCCACCTATGTACTTAATAAGTAACAAAGCTATACTTCAAATTGGTGCTGACCCCAAGTCTAGGACCCTTTGCTTGCTGTACCATAGAAGCCTGCCAGATTCTCACATTATTATAAATTATCACAGCAGGACCCATTCTGGAATAAGGATAAGCCAATGAAAACAAGAGAATGTGGTCAGGGAAGTTTCTGATAAATTTCTGAAATAAAATTAGTGTTCCTGTTTTGTTTTGTTTTTTTTACATCCCCTCCATCTCAGGCAATTCTACCCAATAGGCATGCACTTGCAAAATCTCTGAAATGAAAGGGAGCCAGGCCCTTTTGAGGATGTTGCTGGGAGACCTAAACTGGGAAATGCAAGGGTGGCACGATGTACTTTAAGAAACTCAATTAATGGCTCTAACCACTAAGTTGGCACTCTGTAAATCCTCTAGCTCCATAGTGTTTTGATTGTTGTTTCTGCACAAGGGTCAATTGAATTGTTAAATCATGTGATTATTTCATGTTCACAGGGTTTTAAGAGTAAATGTGTTAACTGCGGTGTCCTGCACATATTACAGCTGTGCCCTGAATACTTGAATTCCTTTTCTTTAGTTTCAATGGAACGCAATCTTTTTTTAATAATTCACCCTAATGCAAACCATGTTTTGTTATACTGCTAGATTATTTAACGCTAAAGGAGGTTGAGTGGAGGTGACTTATTTGTATTTTGTGAAACACATTGTGATGGGGGGAAAGTACAACCCAAGGTTATTTGTTAAAAGTGATATCATCATGATGTTACTGGTATATAATGAAACCTTTGGAAACTCTAAATTAATTCAACATCAAAGTCTAAATACCCAATATATGAAGCTAAAAATGATGAAAAAGATATATTTTTATTAATAACTTGTTGCTTAGTGAAAATGAATCGGTTAAGTGGTGGACACTCCATGTTTCAAAGACTGAATCTACTCAGACAACCAAAGTCCTGTATATTGAATTTTACAGAAGTATAATTGACTAACCTTAAAAAATCAAGTTTGTATATATTTAAAATGGTAAGACAGCACTAAATGGGGAGAATTACTGATCTCATTTCTTATTTTTTTAGAGGCAGGTGTGGCACAGAGAAATGAATATGGAATACAGAATCAGCTTGCAAATCAGACCCAATTAGAGGTTTGACCAAATACATATCATTTAAACTCTCAATAAATCACTCTCTCAATCAACAAACATTTATTAAATGCACACCATGTGTCAGGCACTACTCTAGGTGCTAGGGATACAAAAACAAAGAGTCTCAGTTTCCTTACCTTTGAAATGGAAGTGTACAAAAACTGTAGTATCTACCTAAACAGATTGTTATAAGGCTTCAATGAGATGATGAAAACGAAGCACCACATACCTGTCAGTTATGATTATTATCATTATTGCATTAATATTTTTATTTTCAACATTTACAAATAGTACAAATTCTGACTCAATATCTATATTTTAAGATGAGTCCTAGACCTTGAGAGCTAGAGGGGAGAGGACAAATTAGCTAACGTGCTTTCAATGCTTTGTAATCCCCAAAGATCTCTAACCAGGCTGTTATTTTTATGAGAGCATGAATGTAAGGTCATCTATAATGAAGAGTCACACTATTTCAGGCATGGGGGCCATTGTCACAAAGAGGGTCCCTGCCTTGCCCTCCCACACTCAGTCCATATATTACATGTTTGGAGGGCACAGAAATTTACTGATTACTTTTTATGGCTTCTTTTAGTTTTTCTTCTCTGACCCTTCTACCCTAACTTCTCATTAAATGGAAGACATCATCTTCAAATTTCCCAAATTTTATTTTAACAAAAATAGAAAGAAAAGGGGTAGAGGCAAATGAGTGACATGTCAGTACTGCTCTCTCTCCCAGTCTTCTCTAGACCAGAAGCACAATAGAGAAAAGTTATATTAGTGACTGCACCTGCTCTTTTGTACCAAAAGCACAAAGTGTCATGAGATGCCTAGTGATTTTTCACTAGGAATTTCTGCCACTTTGGAGACAGCCTTTCAGGCACATTAGGAATATTATATATGCCAGCAGAATCTAATCTTTTTGAAGAAAAGAACCAGTTTTTGTTTTGTCTTTGTATCCTCATTGATGAGTCCGGTGCCTCCACATATCGGATACTTAATAAAATATTTGGTGAACTAGGTTGAAATGTGACCATAATTGTAAAATTAACATTCCAATAAGAAGGTAATGATTCAGTTTCCTCAAGTCATCCTTGTATTTCTACAACCCATGCCCACTTCTATCAGTCCCTCTACTTCCCACTCCAGACTAATGAATTGGGCCTATATTTTCCATGAAGACTCCTCTACCAAGCTCAGACTTAGTTCCTTTTCTTAATTCAGAAGTTCAGATTTACATATGAAGGCTGATACTATAAGCAAACTGGGAGACCAAGGGACACTTTACCTGTCAGATTTATGGAGAACAGAGGAATTTATGACCAAACAAGAGATAGAGAATATTATGAAATGCAAAATGGATAATTTTGATTACATTAAATTGAAAAGATTTTGCACAAAGTCAACGCAACCAAGATTAGAAGGGAAGCAAAAAATTGGAAAAGAATTTTTACAACCAGTGTCTAATAAAAGCCTCATTTCTAAAATATATAGAGAACTGGGTTAAATTTATAAGAATACAAGTAATTCCCAAACTGATAAACCATCAAAGAATATGAACAGGCAGTTTTCAGATGAAGAAATTAAAGCTATCTATACTCACATGAAAAATGCTCTAAATGACTACTGATTAGAGAAATGCAAATCAAAACAACTCTGAGGTGCCGCATCACACCTATCAGATTGGCTAACATGACAAAACAGGAAAATAATGAATGTTGGAGAAGATGTGGGAAAATTGGAACACTGATGCATTGTTCGAGTTGTGAACTGGTCCAACCACTCTGGAGAATAATTTGGAACTATGCCCAAATGACTATAAAATGTGCATACCCTTTCACCCAGCAATACCACTTCTAGGTCTGTATCCCAAAGAGATCATACAAATGCAAAAAGGACCGACATGTACAAAAATATTTATAGCAGTTCTTTTTTGTGGTGGCCAAGAATTGGAAATTGAGGGGATATCCATCATTTCGGAAATGGCTAAACAAGTTGTGGTACATGAATGTAATGGAATACTATTGTGCTATAACAAATGATGAGCAGGGAGATTTCAGAAAAACCAGAAAAGACTTGAATGAATTGATGCTGAGTAAAGTGAGCAGAATCATAACATTGTACACAGTAACAGCCATAATGTACAATGATCAACTTTGATAGACTTATCTCTTCTTACCAATGCAAGGATCCAAGACAACTCCAAAGGACTCACAATGGAAAATGCTGTCCACATCCAGAAAAAGAACTATGGAGTCTGCATACAGATTGAAGCATATTATTTGCTCTTTCTCTCTTTCATTTTTTCTTTTTTTTTGTTTGTTTCTTCTTTCTCGTGATTTTTCCCATGGGTTCTAATTCTTTATTACAACATCACTAATGTCAAAATAGGTTCAATATGAATACATATATAGAGATTATATCAAATTATACACCATCTCCCAGGGGGGAGAGAGGAGAGATGGGGAGAAAATTCAGAACTCAAAATCTTATGTAAATGAATGTTGAACACAAAAATTAAATTAATTAAATTTTAAAATAAACATTAATGCAGAAGTTCAAGTTAGCCAATTGTCTGAAGGTCAGGTCACAGTTTTCCTGGTCTATTATCTTCACCATACTAGAAATACACAACAAATGGAAATTGCTAGGCATCTCTAAGGGTAATCAATCCTGACAGCATACATTACCTTGCCAACAAAGGTCTGTATCATCAAAACTATGGTTTTTCCAGTAGCAATATATGGCTGTGAGAGTTAGACTATAACAAAAGCTGAGTGACATAGAATCAATGGCTTTGAATTGTGGAGCTGGAGAAGACTTTTGAGAGCCCCATTGATAACAAAGCGATCAAGTTAGTCAATATTTAAGGAAATTAAATCGACCTATTAATTAGGTCAAATACTAAAGTTGAAGCTCAAGTATTTGGCCACATATAAACAAGACAGGACTCCTTGGAAAAGACTCTGATGTTAAGAAAGATTGAAGGCGACATGAAAAATGGACTGCAGAGGATGAGATAGATAAATAATACTACAGAAGCACCTCTCTTATTTGACTTTTAAAATCTTTTTGAGCTCCTTGAAAAAAGGGTTTTTTGGGCTTGAGACCAGCTCATATTCCCCTTTGAGTTTTTGGATGTGGGTATATTGACAATGTTGTCTTCTCCTGAATTTGTGTTTTGATTTTCCCTGTCACCATAATAATTATCTATGGTCATTATTTTTCTTTGTTGCTTTTTGCTCATGGTGTTTGTCCTTTTTTGGCTTTTAAAATTTTTTCACTGCTTCTGGGGCACAAGGGGCATTGTTCCATGCTTCTTGTTTTGGGGGCTAGGGGTCTGGTCACTGGCTTTGTGTGCTGGAGTGTCAGGTACTGGCAGCTGGAGGGTGTAGGGTCTGGTAACTTAGCTGGTGCTGAGCTAGAGCTGCTAGTGGTGGCTGGCGTGTGACTGGTTTTGGTACTTGCCTGCTCTACCACCTTGGGGTTCAGGATCTCCCACTGGTTTGTTGAGGTGGGCTTGCTGCAGGCTTGCCATCCTGTACTAGTCTCCTTCAACCACAGCAAGAAGGACATTTCCCATTAATCCCCCTAGTCTCCTAAGCTAAAAGACTGCAGCACCCAGTTTTTCTACTGGTTCCACTGTCCCAGGATTTTTCCTGGAGTGACATTCTCTGGGTTTTTTGAGGTCAATAAGGGAGAGTGAGAGGAATTATTGCTTATTCTGCCATCTTGGCTCCCAGAACACTACTGGGGTTTACTAAGGAGAGAAGTAAAATGGTCAGAGAAAAATCACTTTTACAACTTTGTGGAGAATAAATTATAGAAGGTAAAGATAACACAATGAAACCAATGAGTAGGCTACTGCAATAGTTTGAAGTGAAAAGTAACGAGACTGTAAACTATCATGATAGCTGAATATGAGTAGAGACCAATCGACTTTCTTTCCTTCCTTTTTGACTAAGAGCCTGTAATGGGTCCAGAATTTTTCCTAGAATCTCTGAAAAAATGTAAAAGAAGTTTAAGGTAGAGTTCCTACTTTCATGGAGCTCAAGATCAAGCTTGGGAGGAAGAGGTAGATATAACTAGAAAATAACTAGAAATAACAAGAAATAACTAGAAAAAAATTCAGGCACTTCTTCTAACAAATGACAAAAGACAAATCAGAGGCTAAAGCTAATCAGTCAGGCATGGATGATTTATCATAGATACCAAACAGAAGGACAGGAGAAAGATTAAAACAATGTATAAAGTAAAACAAACTGAAGGACGTGTGGGTGATTATAAACAAGCTAAGCTGTCAATCAAACAACCATATTACAAACTAGAATTGAAGTTGCACTTTGCAACAGAAAAAGTGATTATTGAATTAACTTCATTTAGGGAGCTAAGTGCCTCAGGCTATGTTCAGTAATTCTCTTGTTGTTTTGTCACATAGTAAAATTCCATCTATTTCTATCTAACTTAAGGGGGAAAGCACACATATTAAGTATATGTACATTTTTACACATGCATATATACATACAAGTAAATTTATCTATATATGTGCATATACATCTATGTACTCATATATTCATGCAAGGATAACCTGGTTATCAAAGTTAACATGGCTAACAAAGATAACATTTTGGGGGGGGCAGGCATGAATTTTATTATATATATATATGTATATGTATACATATATATAGTATATTTATATAGAATAATTACCTATTTAATTCTTAAACAATTTCTGCTTGTAAAAGCACAAGGTTACTACTGAGACCATGGCATTCCATTAACTTCCTCCTACTATCAATGTTCTCACTTTTTGTTAATATCTGCTAAAAAAAAATGTCTGCCTTGTCTCTTTTATTTTACTTTTAATTTATGGAATAAAAAGCATTTCCATAGTATAGTACAACAAAACAGATGATTGCATACACAACTATAAATCTACTATGTACAACTTGCTATTCTTTTTAAATATACAAAAAAATTATCATGGAAATTTCTTTTTCTTCTCTCCCTGCCCCCACTTCCAAGATGGCTACCATGGGACAAAAATAGGTCAGGGGTGTGTGTGTGTGTGTAAAACTATTCTGTACATACTTCTATCTATCAGGTCTTTCTCTAGATGCAAATAGCATCTTTCTTCATATGGCCTTTATAGTTAATTTAGATATTTATAATAGTCAAAATAACTTATTTGTTCAAAGTTGTTCTTAAAACAATGTTGCTGTTACTGTACACAATGTTCTCTTAGTTCTACTCATTTTGCTCTTCATTATTTCCTGCAAGCCTTTCCATGTTTTTCAAAAGCATTGAGCTCATCATTTCTTATAGCACAGTATTCTATCACAATCATATACCACAATTTGTTCAGCCATTCCCCAATTGATGAGCATTCCTGCAATGTCTAGTTGTTTGCCACCCCCAAAGAGAGTTGCTATAAATATTTTAGAATATATATGTTCTTTTTCTTTAACTAACCTCAGAAATAGACCAAGTAGTGGTATGGGTGGGTCGAAAGGTATAGGTAGCTTAATAACTCTTTGAACGTAATTCCAGATTGCTCTCCAAATGGTTAGATCAGTTCACAATTCCATCAACAATGAATTAGTGTCCCAATTTTTCCACATCCCCTCCAACATTAATCACTTTCCCCTTCTATCATTTTAGCCAAGCTGATAGGTGCAAAGTGATATCTCAAGGGTGTTTTAATTTGAATTTCTCTAACCAATAATGATTTAGAGCGCTTTTTTTCATATAAACTGTTTTAATTTCTTCAGAAATTTGCCTGTTCATATCCTTGACCATTTGTCAATTGGGGAATGACTCATATTCTTATAAATTTGACCAGTTTTTTTATATATATTTTAGATAAAAGACCTGTATTTGATAAATGGTCTGTAAAAATAATTCCCAAAATTTTCTGCTTTCCTTCTGATCTTGGCTACTTTTGTTTTATTTGTTCAAAACCTTTTTAATTTAATATAATGAAAATGATCCATTTTAATCTAACTTTGCTCTCTATCTCTTATTTATTGAAAAATTATTTTCCTATCCATAAATCTGTTCCATGTTCTTCTAATTTTCTTGTAATATATCTCTTTATATCTAGGTCATGTATCCATTTTGACCTTATCTTGAAAAATGGTCTTTTGAAGTATTAAGTTAATAAGGTCTCAAAGAAGAAAAAAATAATATAGTGTATATGTGTGTGTGTGTGTTATATTCCACCAGAAGAAATATAACAAACTAAAGAGCATTCCATGTGACATGAAATATTTATAAATGATAAGGTCTCATGGGAATTTTCCCACAAAGATATTTTAGCATATTACACTAGTTGATGTCATTAAAGCAAGTTACATACTGTTACCTATTACAGATTGTATGTGCCTGTTTATATGTACACATGTTTATGTTTATATATATGTATATATGTGTGCATATATATATATATATACATACACACATATTATATATATACACATACACATGGCTAAATTAGAGAGATATTAAAGAAAGGAAATCCTACAGAAATGGATTAGTACTCAATATAGTATATCTTTTCATTTGACTGATAATATGTAAAATTATATCCTCCAAATAATAATTCTGTACAAGAAACACATATTGTCTCCCTCATACCCCACCCCAAACAATTTGATCTAGTAAAGGCAAATGGGACATACTGGAAATAGAACTAGACAATTAATTAGGAGTTATGTGACCTTTGATAAGTCACCAAGCTTCTCTAGTGGTCTGTTTCCTCATTTGTAAAAAGGGGTTAATGATCATGATATTTCCTACTTCATATATTTATTGTGAGCATAATCCTTTGTAAGCTTTTGTTATTGTTGTTGTTAGGAAAGAGGCTGTTCCTAATGATCTATAAGATTGTTACCAGCTCTAATATTCCATGGAGTTCTTTATAGTTTCTAAAATATCACTTTTAAGCTATGTCCATATATCTTAGGCAAAGCAAAGTGTGCAAATATAGTTGTCCTCACCATTTTTTCCATTTGAATCATTTTGAATCAAAATTCCATTTTCCATTTGAATCAGAAAAAAGTAATTATATGAGAAGTTGCATTGCCTAATAGGGCTGAAACTCTTAATTTATTATGATATTTTGGCCCCTAATGGTAATAATTTGTTTCATAGTATAATCATATTTTTATATTTAAAAATCACCAAGGTCATATATATATATATATACATACACACATATACATATATACACATGTGCCTACTTTTTTATGTGCACGAATCATGAAGAAAAGAGCTATATACTCAAGGTTTCCAAAATAGACTTTTAAGGAATTTAACTTAGCTAGAGTGTTTATTTTAAAAACTACTCTCTCCATTAGAAATATTAGGAGTACACGGCTACATAATCATAAAACTTTAATAAACAGCAGCCATTTACTGAATTAGCAAATCTAGACCAAAAGCCTTGCAGGGAAAGTATCATACCATCATGTACCTAGAGTTTAAAATAACTTCAGAGGTCCAACCCTCTCAGTTTTCACATGAAGAAACTGAAGTTTGGGGAAGTAAAGTGACTTACCCTAGGTCACATAGTATGCATCGTATGCATGTCACATATTTGTGACATATCAGAGAAGCAAGTTATTATGGTCTCTGTGATTCTATTATTTGTACTGGACTCTATACATTCTTTGCCCAACGGAGAGTTTCCACTTCAAAGCAACTCTCTTCTTTATGTACTAGTTAAGAGCGAAATCTATCCCTACCTGAAAATTTTACTTATTTAACCAGAATTCTTTAAGGGGCCACTATCCCCTTGGTTTAATTTAGGTACTTTTGAGAGCACATTTTCCCTTCTAGGTTAGTGGAGCATTTGGCAAATTCCTGCTGCAATGAACTCAGTGAGACCCTGGTGGTCTAGCAGAATGGATGGCCTTCCAATTCATACCCAGGGAATAATGTACATTCCAGGAGAATCTGTTTTATGCAGGCTGTGTATTTATTGGAGCAATGCAACAGATGTACAGTATATTATACCTTTTACTATATTTCCTTATGCTTAATTGTAACTTGCCTCTAGAAAGAATATTTAAAAACATAACAGTGGGGGAAGAAAGACATTCAGAAAAATAATCCTGATCATAAGCATGCAGTCTCTATAGAAACCATGATGTTGGAAAAGGGTTTGCCATTTCAATGATCAAGCTAATGAAGGTATCATTAGAAGATCTCTCTTCTAACAGTGATTTTTGCACATATTACATTTTTATGGGTTGAGCTGTTACTTTGCTAATTTAGAATTTTACACGTGAAATGTTTAAAATCAGAAATTCCTGCATTCCATCGGGGAGAAGTATGTAAATGCAGAGAATTTGAGATAAAATTTTGCCTATTAAGAGCTGAGACATTATGTTGTGGGGAGAAATTTTAATGAGAGCATACTTAGAAAGAACTGAATGTTCTACCTTTGCAACATAAGGTAGACATAACCCAAGTGTTACTCAGGTTTAGTTATAATCTGTGAGAACACGAGTGTTACGTTAGCTAGGGAAAACATTCTCAGCTCCAGAAAACAACAGCAACATATGGAATATTACGGGTGAGAATTAAAAAGGAAGAAAAAAAAAACCCAGTCCCTACCAACAACAAATAAAAGGCCATGGAGTTCAACTATGTATTCTAGCTACGATGTACAACTATACCTCTCTCAAATTCCATGACTCAATGACAATGAAGATTCTCTTGCCTTTGCTAGGAAATGTGTAATCCTCCACCTGGAGAGAAAGAATGCCAGCCTCTGTGGATTCCCAAAGTAGGAGTCACGGACACACACCTAACTCTGTGTACATACAGAAGTAATATGTTTTTGAGTTAAGGCTGGTCACTTTGCCTCCTAGAATAATCCTCAGGAGGCATGTTCGGTCTCTCCCTTCACTTTAAAAAAAGCAGTGACTGGTGGCAGACTTTGTCTCCTCTCCTGAGGACTAGGTGGAGAGGGCTATGCATTTTTTTAATCTGACCCTTAAGCTTCACAGAATAAATTCAAATAAGCATGTTTCTATAGATTTACCTAAAATCTATTCGTCCAGTTTAGCCTTGATACTAGCAAATGCCTTTTTCATTTTCTAGGAATAGTGTGAGCTGTGTTTTAATTGAATTTTCATTTCAAATGAGTAAACTTTTTTTTAGTTGGATATTGGATGTAGTGTGAGTGTGTGCATGTGTATTCTGCCTCCTACAAACTTTTCTCTGAATAACATTTTTGGTAGCAGGAGGCATCATATTCATTGGTTTTTCTTGACCAAGTGATATGAATGCTGCAAACTAGGAGCAGATACAAATGAGAAGTAGAAAATGAACCAAATTATGTGCTTCTGATATATAGCATTCGGCCTGATGTCACAGAGAAGATATTTTAAGTTTCTCATAACTTGACTTTCAAAGTGTCTGATGCTATTACTTCTCTTAGTTGACATGCAAGTTCTCCCATTACACAGAGGGTATTTGCATGGCTCTTTGTCTTGGAAATAAGTGTAAATCCTTGTCCTCAGATGCTTCTCAGAAATAACAATAGCAAAGGCACGTTGTTAAATACAGCTCTCAGCTCTCCTGTCAATTCAATTAAGGAACTCTACATCTATTACCAAGTAACAACATTAATATTAATTAAAGGATATCCATGGGCCACTTGCTAAGGAAATGAGTACCCTAAAGTTTGGCTTAAAGTTCTGCTTATACAATGCCATATTTCAACAGCATACATAGAAATTGAAACATTCTGGCTACAGCCCTGGGAGAAACAAAAGGAATTGATTCTCTGTGTCCTTCACTTCACATTCCAAAGAAAAGATGTGTAGCTTTGAAATATAACATTTCCATTTAGGAAAAAAAAAATCTTGAAGTGTCAGTAGTGAGCAGTTGGCAGCAATACATTTACTATGAACTTGCCAATGACTCAAATGACATCTACTCAAAAACCTTAGTCATTAGGAGGTGAATCTCTGTGGCAAAATGGCACCATTGACTGTAGTTTGTAAATGTTGGAAGGAATTCCTGTTAGTGGAAGATATATGAATCTAAATGTTGTTCAAATCAAGTTTCCATGCTCCAGATTAAGAATTCAGACTTGCACGTCCATGTCGACCCAAGAACTAGAGTCAAGAGCTATAGATTTTCCTCTTGGGGAAATAATTTTTACTATCCACTGTAACCTAAAATCTACCCTTTTCTTTTTACATTTGGTTGAATTTTATTTTTAATTTATGAAATAAAGCATTTCCATAACATAGTATAATAAAAGAGATAATAGCTTATGAAATTGCAAATATATTATGTACAACTTGCTATTCCTTTCAAATATACATCAAAATTATCATGTCAATTTCTTTTTCTTTTCTTCCCCCTGCCCTCACCCCAGACATGGCTATCATTAGACACAAATAGGTGTATATAATCTACTCTTAATGTCACAAATGATATGCATTCAGTGACCCAATTGGGCTTCAAACACAGCAGTGAAGCATAGCTTTGTCCTAGGTACACATATATGTCCTCTGGATGAGGACATGAAAGAGAAACATGCCTAGGGAACAATGTAAAGTCAGGACAACTCATACTCCTAGGATTCTGTCCTACCAAAAACCCCCCTCTCCCTTTTAAACTGCCAGTTGTTACTTTCACTGCTGTATTGGAAGGTATTGGCGGGGCTAGCTTCTCTACTCTTTGGTCACTTTCACATCTTAAAGTAGTTTTGCTTTCTGCTGAGCCTCTTCTGATGCCATCTGCTGGTAAGGTGTTCAACTAGTTATCTGTCTTTTCCTGAAGGGAAAAGATAACAGCTCTTTTAACTCACTGCTCTTTTGTGAATCAGAGTCACAGCCACACTCAGTCATCAAAGGGAAGCACTTTCAGGTTTAAGTTGTTTTATTTTTTTAACTTCTTTGTTTGTGTCTGAGCTGATGCCCTTTGAGGTCAGTCAGGTATTCCGCCTTTCAATTTCCGTAGTCTGTCTGGTTAATAGCTTAGGTCCATGCAAGTCCCACCAGGAGTTTTGTTTGGCAAAACTGGATCTTTTGGGTCAATGAGTCTTTGCAATCCTTTCCTACAAACACCAAAATCATTGTTTTCTCTACAATAAGAACTTTTAATTTTCTAACAATGGCTTGAATTTTGGGCTGAGTTCCATACTTAATCTATACTAAGAACTCTTTGAAGTTAGTTTGTTGCAAATAAAATAATAAATTTTGGAGTCAGATTCATCTCCTCTTTCTGTGACATATTATCATAACTTGAGCAAACCATATGCCCTTTTTACCTTAGTTTCCTAATTTGGCTCAGATAACCTCTAAGATTTCTTCTAGCTCTAAATATGTGATACTTGGATTTACTCCTACAGGCAATGAACAAGAAGTCATAGCTTCAAATTCTCCCAGAAGGTAAGATGATAATTTTAGGATTGGGATTGACTTTTGTAGTCACTCATGTCTTATTCATCACCTAAAATTCAGGACTGGTGAGTATACCTTTAAGAACTAAATTAGTTCCACCTGCCATTATTGATGATGATGATGATGGCATTTATGTAGTGCTTTAAGATTTGTGAAGAACTTTGCATATGTTATCTGATTAGGTACAACAACCCCATGAGGTATGTAGTTTTACTAGGGATAGTAAAGACAAAACTGAGGTGGAAAGAGATTAAGTGAGCTAATAATAATATTAATAATAGTTAACATTTAAATGGTGTTTACTATGTGCCGCACATCATGTTAAGTGCTTTGCAATGATTATCTCATTTGATCCTCACAACAACTCTTGAAGGTGGTAATTGCAATTATTTTCCCAATTTATAAATGAGGAAAACAATGTAAACAGAGGTTAAATGACTTGCCCCAGTTTATACAGAGGGTAGCTGAGGCAGGATTTGAACTTGGGACTTCCTGATCCCAAGCTCAACATTTTTTCCATGCACACAGGCACTTTATTGTAGAATCTTAGAGTTAGAAGAGACCTCCGATGTTGAACCTGAACCTGAGCAAGAATTCCCTCACAGAGCTGTAGAATTACAGGATCTCAGGGTGGATGGGACTTCAGAGGTCCTCGGGTAGAACCTACACTGAACAAGAAGTCATGTAGCTTTTGATTAAAGCCTCAAGTAAAGGGACAACCATTTCCTTCTAAGGACTTGGATTTTTTCCCCTTTTCCCTTTATATCAAGCCTAAATCAATTCTTTATAAATTTTATGCATTGTTCATGGTTCTACATATTTGGGACAAAAAGATGTATAACCTTTCTTCCACATGGCAAACCTTAAAACATTTAAAGACAAGAACCATGGCCACTCCTGCAACCCTCAAGTCTTCCCTTTTCTAAGCTAAATATCTCTAGCTTCTATGAGTGATCCTTATATGCTATAGTATTGAGGCCTCATCCCTCCTTGTTGACTTTTTCTGGACTCTTTTAAGCTTGTAGGTGTCCATCCTAAAATATAGCTCCCAGGACTAAACATAATATAATAGACATGAATGACCAGAGGAAAGTTCTTTGTGTACATTGATCACCTCTTGTTTAAATAGGAAGATGCACAATGTGAGACTTGACCTAAAATCCTTAAGACTAAACATCTCATGCTCTATAGATTGAGCTAGCCACGGACTTTAAAGTGAAATGAGTTATCATTTTATAATGGAATATTGCAAAGCTGCCCCCTCTATACCCATTAACCACTCACTACACACACACACACACACACACACACACACACACACACACACACACACACACACACACACACACACACACCCTCTACCTGCACTGGAAAAACATCTTCTCAGGACTATCTGATTCAGAAATCTTAATCTTAAGCCTTAATGTTTTAGGTTGAGCAAGGACCAGTCTTTCCCTAAGAATATCAGCTCAGCTAAAGAGAAAAAATGACCTAACTCCTCAAAGAGTAGAGATAGAATGATAAAATGTTGGAGCTAAAGAGAAGATAGAGATGATTTACAAGGTGATTTCAGACATCCTCTGGTTCAACCCTATCCAAATCTTGAATTCATCAATAATATTTCTGACAACTGATCCTCAAACCCTCTACATTTTTCAGGTGAAAACACTTAGTGCCAGAGAAGTTAAGTGCCTCCTCTGTGTCACATAAAATGAAAGTACAAACATAATTATGCAAGCACATCCAAACCTACACAAATAATGGGAAAAAGACAATTCAGAAAGATATTTTCCAAAAGAAAACAAAAAACAGTTCATTACTCATTGGATTAATTTAGCATATAAGAAACCAGACTTCTGAATATTGAAAAACTGTCATCCTGGAAAAGGTAGAGAGAAGAAAAATTGCCTTTAGTTGCAAGGACAATCTTCTTTTTCAAGCAAAAGATGAACATGTCTAGTTAAAGCAAGATATATATTGACTTGAATCCACCAGGATATGTTACTTCAAACTGAAAAATTCAAGGGAAAATGACTGTTCAACTGTCGGTTAGTGAACTGAGGTTTAATCTGATGAGTGACAAATCAGTCTTGTGGAATAAGGTGGCTGTAAGAAAGAGAAGAAAAAAAAATGACTGAAATCATGTAGTTTTTAAATCCAGACATTTTTTTTTACTCTGGTCAAATTTTCAACATGATTGAAAGGCAAAAAATGAAGGAAAATCAGGAATGATTCTTAATTTTAAAAATATAGATTTATGGTTCAATGACTGTAGATTCTTTTATTTCAGCAATCTCTAAGATATTGACTGAAATGGTATTGGCTAAATTAAAAATAATTGAAAACTAGAAAAAGTAAATAGCAAAGTAACCACAACTGTGATGTGTGAATTGAGATTTTCAGAGAAGAGAGACAAAATTGAGTTCCCGAGTCTGCAATATTGAGGTGCAGACTTGGATCTGAGATGACCCTTACCTCCCAAGAAGTAGCCAATCAACAAGCCTTTACTTGAGAAGTCAGACAAGAGGGTTATCTACCTCTCTTTCTTTGCCACATGTTCAGTCCAATAGCATGTAAGAAAATAGGATGGTAGATAAGCAAGTGAAGAAGACTGAGAGAAATGTGTCTTTAATTACAGTCACTGATGAAGGTTCAGAGGACTAAGCTTATCATGTAACAATAATTAGGAGCTCTATTGTAATCATTCATGCTTAGGCACTGGGAAATCTTATCCCCTATACCATGATGATGACATCACTTTAAATCTCCTTGAAGAATGCCACAGATCTGCCATCTTGTCCAAAATGGCTACATTCATGGATCTATAAGGTGAGGCAGTTCTTCATGGACTGAAAATCAACTTGAAGATCAAGATCACTTATTGCCCCCAAAGTGAAATTCAGTTGACAATCGAATATGTTATTTGAAGAAAATCATCACCACATTCTATCATCTCATATGTGATTATCAGATGAGAGATTTAAAGGTGAAAAAAGGCTAAAAATGGAGTTTAATAACCTTTGGGAAACTAGCTCTGGGTATGGTTTCTTTGAGCCCCAGACTTACTCCTCTCCTAGCTCTACTTCAGATTCTCTAGACCATGGATGGGGAACCTGAGGCCTTGAGGCCACATGTGGCCTTCTAGGTGCTCAGGTGTAGCCCTTTGATTGAATCTTCACAGAACAAATTGACTTTGCCACCATTCCTCAGCTGACTTCTTACTCTCAAGATTCACTCAGTGCCTGTGCCTTCCTCACCCTGAAGCATTGCTCTGCCTCTGCAGCTCCCTTCTCTCACTGGTGAGCTCCTCCCAGAACCTTCATTTTTTGAAAGACCTCAAGACATCATCCAGGCCATCATACTTTTATGTCTACTCTCCTTTTCACTTCTTTTTAAAATATGTTTGTCTTCTCCTATTAGAATGCCATCTCCTTGAGGTCAGTAAATGTCTTTCTTTTTATTGGCATTCCTATCTCTAGTGCTTAGCATAGTGCCTGACATAGAGTAAAAGCTTAATGAATACTTGTAGACTGACAGACTGCTGGAAATAAGTACAGACATTTTGGTCTGACTGACTTCTCCCAGCCATCAGACAATGTGCAGCTTGATAGCCAAGGGGTAAATAGTATGAACCATTCAGAGGGAATACTGTGGTTCCCTGTTACAATGAAGTAAAGTACTGTTATTTGAAATCTGAATTCAGAAAAATCCTTGGTCTTGTTTTGGCCACTTACACTGAAATTTCTGCTAGAGTTTTTAAACTACCTGTAGACCAGGATGGGTAGGGAAGAAACCAACACATAATGCATATGTATTTTAACATCTGAACCATTTCTGCCATTTTAAAAATGTCCAATTGAAACCTTATTTCTATAAATCTATTATTGCCTTCTTGTGATACTTTAAGGAGTGTGTATGTGTTTCTTTTATTTTAATAAAAATATTCCTGGATGAATGCCAAGTAAATGTTTATCAGACTCAAAAAAAGAAGCCTCCTGATTTATTATCACCTAATCAGGTTCATGTTCCATGAAGACAAGCAACACAAAGGGAGATGAAAACTATTAGAAGCCTAAACATTAAAGTTAATTTGTTCATTGAGATCCAGGATTAGAAATAATATCCAGGCCCCACATTGTCTATTGACAATTCTAGCACCACTAGGGAAGGGTATTTGTCTGGCTAAATATACAAATAATAAATCAAATATAGAGCCTGCTTGGGAGAAAGCTTGGCATATTCCTATGTATATATGTATATATTCCTATGTATATATGTATATATACATGTATATATATACACACATATATATATACATGTATATATATATATATACACATGTATATATATATATATATATATATATATATATATATATCTTCCTTTCCCATACTCTATCACATTCTATGATCCAACCAAATTTCCTTCTCTCTATTCCTCACATACTGTACTCTATCTCCCATCTCTGGATCTCTGTGCCTTATATACCCCTCCATGGCCTTTGCCTGAAATTTTCTTCCGCTTTATATCTTTCTCATAAAATCATTCTCTTCTTTCAAGGTATTCTACACAAAGTTTTTCCTGCTCTCTTCAATTTCTACTCTTCTTCCTTATTAACTACAGTTTATGTTCCATTCATTCAGTTTATATTCCTTCAGTATGTACTAATTTATATATATATTTTTCTTCTGATAGAATAAAATAGCTAGCATTTATATAGTATTTTAAGGTTTGCAAAGGGCTTTACAAATATTAACTCATTTGATATTCATATAACCCTGTCAACCCTGTGAGGTAGGTGCTATTATTATGCCCTTTTAACAGATAGAGAAACTGAGGCAGATAGGTTAAATGATTTGCCCAAGGGTCACACAGTAAGTGTCAGAGACTAGATTTGAATTCCAGGTCCAGCAAGTTTCTGGAGAGTAGGGGTACTCTTTTATTTTGTTTTGTATTTATATCCCATACATAGAACAATCTCTATTAAGAAGTCACTCAATAAATTCTGGATTGATTGATAAAAGATTTCAATAATGATAGGATGCTTGACAAAAGCATAGACATTCTCAAACATACCTGCAATGCTTCATTTTTTTTCATAAATCACATGTCACAATATTTTCATTCCTTAAATCATGTCAACTTAAATCTTCCTTATCAACCTATTCAGGATCAATTTTTGTCACTTGTTGCATTTCATATATTTGTAAAATTATTACATCTAGCTAAAGTGTGGGTCCAACTTATTCTTTTGATAGGATATTTAAAATTAATAATACAGCCAATTTCTAAACCATAAATGTCAGTCATTAAGAAGTCATATTTTTCCAAAAGCAATTATGATGGCCATGATTCCATCAAGATTGAAAATAACGGTCTATTTTATTGTGACTTCTCTAGTTCGAATATATTTTAAGGGATAGTCATAACAAGCTACTTAAGCAAATCTCTTCTAACCTTTGCAGTATAATTATGTGACATAGGAAGCCTCTTCTATCCCACCCCCACCCCACTCCTACCTCTTTTTTTTTTTCCATTGACTAACCTAGGTTTCATTTCATAACAATCCCCTTTAGTTTTCTAGTTCTTCTGGATATAGAGGTGGTGTGGCACTGTTGGACTTGGAGAATGGAAGACTTGGGGCCAAATCCTGCTTCAGACACTTGTTATGTTTGAGTGATCTTGGGGAACAAACTCTCTGAATCTCCTTTCCTATAAAATAGGGGTCATAATAGCAGCTACCTCACAAGGTTCTGATGAGGATCAAATGAGATAATGCATGTAAAGAGTTTTAGAAATCATTTTTATGTTTTTCTGTCTCTGTCTGTTTCTATATGCACAAATATGTGTACATACATATATGTTACTGTTAGCATTATTACAATGAAAAGCATAATCATTTTAAAAGTTGATGACATTTAAAACCAAATTTTAGAAGTTGGCGCCAACCACAGCACTTTTGGTCTGTGCTCCTTGGACTTCCTACCCAGTTTCCTTCTGCCTGGTCTTGCCCTTGACTTTAACTTAATTCTTGTTTATCTGCCATGGATTTATCCAACCAAACTTCAGTTTTCTGTTTTCTTACATTTAATTGTGGGATTCTTTCCATGCACAGTCCTCCCTACCCCCTCCTTATCTCCATCCCCATCTCAGCTTAGTCATTCACTGCTGCTAAGGAATCCTACTACACCTCCATTATCAACCCACTATCCTGCTCTCCAGGGTGGCTCTTTCATTTCTTCTTCAAACCCCATGACTCCCCTCTCTCCATATCTCAGCTGAAGAAATTTGCCTTATATTTTACAGAAAAAATTGAGTCCATTCACTGTGAGCTCCCTCTTCTCCCCTCATTGTCTCCTGATGTCTTCTGCTACTATCTCTTCCTTCATCCCTGTCTCAGATAATGAAGTCATCTTATTGCTTACCAAGGTCAAACCCTCCACATGTTCAAGTGATCCCATTCCACCCCATTTCCTCCAACAGATAGCCCTTTCAGTCATACCTACACTGGAAATTATTTTCATTCTCTCTCCACTGGCTCATTTTCCACTGCTGAGAAATATGCTATCGTCTTGCCTATTCTGAAAAAAAAAAAACCCTCACTTGAGCCTTCTATCCCCCCTATCATCCTATATTTCTTCTGCCTTTTGTAGGTAAACTCCTTCAAAAGGCTTTCTACAGCAGATTTTTCCACTTTTTCTCCTCTCACTCTCTTCTTACCATCTTACAGTCTGGCTTCCAGTCTTATCATTTCCCTAAAGCTGCTCTTTCCAAAGTTAATAACAGTATCTTAGTTACCAAATCCAATGGCCTTTTCCTTGACCTCTCTTGAACTGTTCGCACAGCTGATAATTCTCTTCTCTTTGATACTCCCTTCTCCTGGATTTCAGGGGCATCAAGCTTGGAACAAAGTACTCTTTACTCTATAAGCAGTCATATCCTGACAAAAAACTCAGTCAAGTAAGTTGGCTGGGAACACTGCCAGGCAGCAAAAACGGACTCAGATTCAGAGTCAGACTTTGGAATGTTTCTTTGGTGACAAAGAAGACCAAAACATATAGCCAAAAGAAGTCAACAAAGTCAAACACCCTACATCAAAAGCCTCCAAGAAAAATATGAACTGGTCTCAGGTCATGGAAGAGCACAAAAAGGAGCTGGAAAAGCAAGTTAGAAAAGTAGAGGAAAAATTGGAAAGAGAAATGAGAAGGATGAGAAAAAACCATGAAAAACAAGTCAATGAATTGCTAAAGGAGACTCAAAAAATACTGAAAAAATTTTGAAGAAAACAACACCTTAAAAAATAGACTAACTCAAATGGCAAAAAAGCTCCAAAAAGCCAATGAGGAGAAGAATGCCTTGAAAGGCAGAATTACCCAAATGGAAAAGGAGGTCCAAAAGACCACTGAAGAAAATACTAACTTAAAAATTAGATTGGAGGGGCGGAGCCAAGATGGCGACCGGAAAGCAGTAACTGGCGTGAGCTCCCCACCAAGTCCC
>CM053622.1:586258452-586288018 GCA_028646595.1 Phalanger gymnotis
AGACTAAAGAGTTCTATGTTCCTTGCTTGGGTGGATGCGCTGCCTTACCAGCACTCCTCCTTCCCCAAAAGCGCCTACCGCGGACGGCTTAAATCTTCAGCAGGCTCTTCACTCCTGCTCTGATCAGCCACTTAATTCCTCCCACCAGGTGGGCCTGGGGCCAGAAGCAACTGCAGCCTAGTTCTAAAGCTGCCCCACCTCCACTGCCCCAGGGGCAAGTGGCCTAACAGCAAACTCAGTCACGCAGCTTTTCCCACTAACCTTCTCTGATGTCTTTGCTCTTTGTGGGTTGAGAGGTCTGGTACATGCCACAGCTCAGTATTTCAGGATGCCAGGGCACTTTCCGCTCGTCTCCTGGTCTGGTAGGTCCGCGTCTGGTCTGTTTGCGCTGTTCGCCCTGGGCTCAGCTCCGCTCCCCTCGGCTGGGGGCTGGGAAGTCCTTGTGGGACAGACCTTACCCAAAGACCATCCAGGCTGTCCTGGGCTGAGGCCCTGCTTCCCTCTGCCACTTTGTGGGTTCTGCAGCTCTAGAATTGGTTCAGAGCCATTGTTTTATAGGTTTTTGGAGGGACTTGGTGGGGAGCTCACACCAGTCACTGCTTCCCAGCCGCCATCTTGACTCTGCCCCCCAGGCAGTTTCTTAATCTAGGTGTTCGTTAACTTGTTCTTCAAAAAATATAATTCTATTTCAACATAATTGGTATTTTTAAATCATATGTAATTTATTTTGAGGATTTAAAAACATTTTATTTTCTGGGAAGAGGTCCACAGACTTCACTGGATTGCCGAAGTGACCAATCTCTGTCTCTGTCTGTCCACCTGTCTCTCTCTCTCTCTGCCATTTCCTCTATCTCAGAGGAAATAGCTTTCAGACCCTTGTGTCTCCTCCTTCTCTTATGGCTAGTCTGTAAAACAAATCCTTTTGAACTTTTTCTGCCCTTGATATAAAATTATTTCTTTTAATTATACCAATATCAGCTGTGAATTGCATTATTTTAGCCAGGCCAATACCCTGTGAACCTCTATCTCTATATGGATTTTATTCCAATTGGCCAATCATCCCATATCCTCACAGCAATGAGACCTGAGAGAAAGGGAGAAGAGAATGAATCTGTATAAAATATAAACTACATAACCTGACATTTTGATATGCTTCGTATTATTTCACTTCATGCTCTCTCTGCTTCAATCAAACAGGTACATTAGCTATTAAAGAACTCAGCCTTCCTAACTTTACACAGGCTATTCCTCCATGCCTGATATGAACTCCTTTCTCACATGCACCTCTAGAACTCTTAGCTCCTTCCAAAGGTCAATCCAGGTGCCTCATCCTACAGGAACATATCCTGATTCTCCTAGTAAGGTTTTTTTTTTCCCTCCCTCCTCAAATCATCAAGTATTTACATCTATGCATAAATAGTTCTACTGTCTGAGAAGACAGACTGCTTTGTTTTTTACCTTTGTATCTTTTTCACCTGGCGCAGTAACTTGTTCAATAAATTTTGTAGAATTGAGTTGAATTGAATAAACTGGTGCCCTATATCATTTTAGTTTGTCTACTTTTAAACATTCCTCATAGAGGTATTATACAGCTGCTGTCATGCCTCCAGTCAACAAACCAACAAACATTTATTAAGCATCTAATAATAAGTTTAAAGAAAACTAAGAATTCTAAGAATCAGAGATTAATCCATTAACAATCATTGAGACAGCTAGGTGATGCAAAAGACAGAGTGTTGGGTCTGGAATCAGGAAAATCTGAATTCATATCTGGCCTCAGATGGTTAGTCATTGTCTTTCTTTCTCAAAGAAGACCAAAATGACATCACTATGCTAGAGTCAAGTTCCAGTGTGTCCAACTCTGAGAGGACAGAGGAATACAAGCTCAGAACACTCTACCACAGGTCAGGCAAAAATAGTCTGTGTGAACGTTTGGCATGGATTCTCTAAATTTGCATGTCCTGCATTTCCTTTGAGCTGTTTCAATTTTTCTTTGCTCATGGAACACAGCATCTTCTCTGATGTAGGCACACTATGCTGAGCAGTCCTGTGCCAATGTCTCCTGCTAGCTATATGACCCTGGACAGGTCACTTAATTTTTGTCTCAGTTTCCAATGTAAAATGGTGCACGTGTGGGAACAATAAAAGCATCTTAAAGGGTTGTTGTGAGGATTAAATGAGATAACATTCATTGTTGTTGAGGTCTTGACATTCTGCAGAATTGGATTTAAGTGAGTCAGAGTTGCACAAAGTCATCAGCCTCACGTTCTCTTCCAAAGACATCCAATTCCATCAGGATGACTGGCAATGTTTTGGGATGCAGGGAATTACTTTGGCATCTTTGATGGTTGAACAAGCTCTAAGCACTCCATATCACCTGTTTCACCTGCCTTCAGGGCCTTTGTAAGAAATTGTTTTTATCTGCCCATTCTTCTGAGGGAAGTCTTTCTGTTCTTGGGGTAGATGTCTCCCTAACTCATTGACAGGATTAAGTCCTCATCCTTGTTTAGCCTGCCTCCTGAAACTGTTTTACTGGAGTGTGACCCTGTACATGATACAGCTTCTTGAAGCCACAGGTGAGAGCTGGGTGACAGGTGGACACCAAAAAAGGATAAACAGCCCTTAAAATGGTTCACCTTAGAAGTGTTAGTCTTCCTTGAATATCCCAAAACACCTAGTATGTAGTGGGCCCTATTTAAATGCTTATTCCTTTCCCTTTTCCATTTATTAAGCACCTATTATGTGCCTGAAATTTTGCTAGGTACTGGATCTTCAAAGATAAAAAACAAAACAGTGCTTACCTTTAAGGTGCTTCCATTCTAACTAGGGAAAACACACATGCGCGCGTGTGGGCACACACACACACACACAGAATAACATGCGCAAAACAGATGAAAGGTAGCCTGGGGGAATTTTGGAGGGTATTACTTGGCCAAGTCCTGAAGGAAACTGGAGATTTTAGACTAGAGAAACTTAAGATGGTTAAGTAAAATTCTAGTCTTGAACATTTCATAATATTTAACACTTTTCCACACTGTTCATTGATCATCAATTCCTTGCACTCTTGTTACATTTCCATTTTGGTTCATAGTATTAGTCTTCTGATCCCAAATTCTATCTCTAATATTCTCTACTGGTATGACCTTAGGCAAATCACACATCATCTCTGGGCCTCAGTTTCCTTATCTGAAAAATGAGAAGGGTTGGCCTTTAAATCCCTTTTTGCTCTAAATCTATGATCCTACATCTTGTTCTAATATTCTCGAGTTTCTGCAGCCTGATAAAAAGTGACTTCTGACTGCCCATTTAACTCCTCTGAAAATTTGAAATAGGAATGATTTCTCCTGGACCAGCATGAATATTTTCTCTGTATCTTCCCAGCAGGTTTCATAAAATATCTTATGATAACCAAGGAGCTAACCCATAGTTCACTATGTCTTTTTTGCTTGAAGCTTAATTGCATCCTCTCAGCAGGATCATCCCTCATCATTGATTATCTCCCTCCCATTACTCCCTAGTGATTTATTCTGGTCATGCCTTTAAGGAACAGTACTTTTTTTCCTCCAGCTATTTAGACACACTCCAACAATCAACAATGCAAACTCATTCATTCATAATGATTCTACCGGAATAAACATTAACTTCAGATTTCTCTTTGAAATACAGTTATTGGGTTGTTTTCCCAAAATCTTTCCAAATGAAAGATAGAAAAAACAGATAAGAATATTTATGGTTCCAAATCTTTATTTCTCACTGAAAGGGGTTACATTTTCTCCTCCTCAAGCCCAGGCTAATTTGCCTAATACTCTCTTTTCAAATATGTGTACAAACATACACATATCCATACATATAGGCACATATATGTGTATACATACGATATCATTGGGAGATGTCTTGAGTATGAATTGGATTTAAATGAGGCACAGCTGCACAGTCCTCAGACTCTCTCTTCCAGAGTCATCAAAGTCCACTGGGAAGACAAAAGTTAGGATGATGGGCCATTGCCCAGGATGCAGTGGATGACCTTGCGACCCTTGTGGTTTTGATGTCTGACCAGTTCTAAGCACCTGCTTCCGCAGCATCTGCTTCAACCACTTTAATGGCCACTGCAACAAATTGTTTTCATCTACCCATTCCACCAGGGTGCGGGGAAGTCTTCACATGTTTGGGGTAGATATCCCCCTAACTCACCAACAGATTTGAGATCTGTTGGTTACCTTTGACCTGGTTTGTCCTGTTGTGTTGGTAAGCAAAATGAGATCCTTAGCACTTAGTTCAACCAAGTGCCCTTGAAGAGTTTGGGTTTTGTTTCCTTTGAGTAATTCAGTGTATTTCATTGAGTCTTACTAAGTGCTAAGCCACAGGCCCAAACCCCTATTAGGTGTAAAACCTATGTGGGTGTGGATTGGCAACTAAGGTGGGGCCCAAGGTGGGGCTAAATCCAGGGACAGCCTAGTTTACATATCTGGGACAGCAGAGGCTTTTAGACCACATGGGTTTAAGTCACCTCTTTGTGACGATTCTAAGTCATGTGGGTGAGTCAAATGTGTGACTCACCCCTGACCCTGAGAAAGATATAAAACCAGGGGTTGGCCTTCTCTTCTTTGGAGCTCTTTCCCACAGCCATGGTGGCTCACGTGACTCTGGGCCAGCCCTTGTTCTGAGCTCCCAGGCTGAACCTAGATGTTGGTAACCATGAATCTGTATTTGGTCTGTCTGTTGATGTTTGTAATTTGTTTGTAATTTGCTCTGAAGTTCAGTGTGCTGGTCTCTTTCCCTGAACTAAATGAATGATATTTGTACGCTGAATTAAAGTAAGCTTGTCAACCCCTTCACATAGCTTTCCTTAGTTAAGCAGATCAAAAGAACCTGTGCTTTTGCAGCATGCTTATTGTTGGGGTTGTGTTGGTCTTATACCCCCACAACAGCTGCTAGCCAGATTGTTGACACACCTGTCTGCTGAGATGGTTTTACCATGTTGTGGACACTGCTCCTGCTACAGCTTCTTGGAGCCACCGGTAAGAGTTGGTGACTGGTTGGACACCAAAGATGGAGAAGCAGCACTTAAAAGGGCTCAGCAAGCTCTCACACCAGGGGTACCAGTCCTCCCTCGATATCCTCTGTTTCCTTCAGATACAGGCACATAATGGCTGTATATGCATGTATGTATGTATATATATATGAAGATATATATAACTATGCTTCCTTCCCCCATCTTTTGGCAGTTGAATAGGACCAAAAGTAATGACTTGGAGTATGTCTTTATGTCTGTATGTATATGCATATTAGAAACATACATGTGTATTTGTACATGTAACATTTAATATGAAACTACATATGTTAAAATTATTTTATTTTTAATTTATGGAAAAAAACAATCATTTCCATGACATAGTACAATGAATGTACATGAAACTGCAAATCTACTATGCAGAACTTGCTATTTCTTTCAAATATACAACAAAATTATCATGTAAATGCATTTTTTCCTTCCCTCCCCTATGCTCCCCCCAGAGATAACTACCATTAGACACAAATATACAAATTACATATATGTATGTGTATATCTATATATCTATATATATATATATATGTATGTGTGTATATATGTGTGTATTTTTGTGTGTGTGTTTGTGAAATTATTCTATACATAATTCTATTCATCAGTTCTTTCCCTGGATGCAGATAGTGTTTCTTCATATGTCTTTTATAGTTCATTTGGGTGTTTATAGTAGTCAAAATAACTTATTCACTCAAAGTTGTTCTTAAAACAATATTGTTGTTACTATATACAAAGTTCCCTTGGTTCTGCTCATTTTACTCTTGATTATTTTATGCAAGTATTTCTACGTTTTTCTAAAATTACTGAGCTCATCATTTCTTATAGCATAGTAGTGTTCCATCACAATCACATGACACAACTTGAAACTATATTTTAAAGTTTAAAAAGAGGAAATTATTTAAAATTTTGAGAAATATGTGAAAATAGCTAGGATGAATGAGCACACACACAGTTGGGTCTGGGACTGCTGGGTATATAGTAAGGTCATATTAATCAGTACAACCTTTTTCAAGTAAGAGTCCCAAAAACCCTCAAGTGGGTTTCCTCTGGAGGTCAAATGGGAAGGTAAAATGTTGCAGATCAAAAAATGTCCAGGGTGAACACATAAGGCCAGGAAAAAAGGGAATACTGATAGGCAAGAGGCTACCTTTTCCACCACAAAGTTACCTTCTATCTGTTCCACATGTGGTATGTGTGTGTGTGTGTGTGTGTGTGCTGCTTCCTTTAAGTGCTTAATTTTAAGTATTTGTTGGTTGATTAGAATCCTTAGTTTCCTTTGTATTTCATAAATGTTTAATAAATGCTTATTGGTTTGTTGATTTAGAAGCATTATAGAAACTTATATATTATATAAACATTATAGAAATTATAGAATCATTATTCCTCTGTGAGGAGTCAGTTTAAAAGTAGAAAGAAGAAGAGGCATATTGCATAAGGGCCCTGGGACTAGGGAAGACTTTTCAGGTTACCAGGATGGTGGTATTGGCCTCCTCATATTAAAGGTTTTGTAGCAATAATGCCAACAGACCTCTGTTGTCTCAGTTTCCTCAATGGTCATAGTGTGATAACAATAGTACCTACCTTCCCAGGGCTGTTATGAAGGTCAAGTGAGATAATATTTGTACGTGCTCAGCACAGTACCTGGCACATAGTAGGTACATAATGCTTATTCTTTTCCTCCTTCTCCAGTGATAAGCTTCCAGCTGAGAGGTTCTTGGAAGTAGAGAAGAGCAGGCTTGCCTAAAGCAGAGAGAGCTTGTTACATTCAGCCTTATGTATCTCAAGGAGACTTCGGATACTAGAGCTTTTAAATACTCCAACAACATTGAAAAAATATTCTGAGAGAAGTATGGTCTCCCACTTTTAAGTTAATGATTTTCTACTTTTAAAAAGTGACTTTGCCTTTAAAAAAACAAATTCTTTTTACCACTAAAAAGAGACATGGTTACATCAATATTAGTATTAGTATTATTATCACTCCAATTATTTTCAAGTGAATACTATAACTTCAGAGTAGCAATTTATTTAGGTTTCAATTCAATCTCAAAAGTACGCCTTTTCAATTTTTTCCTTTCAAATAGCATAAAAATGACTCAGGTGTTTTGAGTTTTGAGTAATGCATTTATCCTAGAGAGGCATTCTTGACCATCTAAATACTTCAGTGGCTCCATCAGTTTCTTTTCTATGCCTCCTGAACTCCATTAGCACAAATGTATTCCTTTTGAAAAAGCTTTATATAAAATAGACATAGAATTATCTACCTGTGAGTATACATGGTCCACTCCACTTAGGTTGAGAAGCTGGGAGGAAGGAGCTTTAAAACCACCCAAACCAAGTACATGCTTTGCATGGAGGTGGGGGAGGGGAACGAATCCAATTGCTTTGATAAAAGGGAGAGGCCATATATTGTGAAGGCCCTGAAACTGTATTACCACAGATACAAGGGTACACATAAGAAAATTTCTTGTAAGCAAAATGTGGAGAAGATTGAAGAGCTCTATATCCCAGACTTCAAACTATGTGATACAATGTAAATGAATCTATGCCAGGCTTTTGACTCTCTCATAAAACGCGAGATGGTAATGAGAGCTTTCTTTACAAGTAGGAAAAATCATCTGTTAGAAACTTTACTCTGGGAAGTGTAACCCCCAGCAATTTTTTCACGATGATATGAAATAATATCTTCTAGTTTCTTAACAGATAATAAAAGACTCTGCATTGAAACTGTTTCATTTCTGTGCTCTTATGTAGGACAGGATGCCCAAGAATCCTATTAAAATGCCTGAGGATCTTATATCTTAAATGAGTTTACATTGCTTCGTACAGCTTTCAGGTTCCCGTGTTGAAATTTCAAGCATACAAGGGTACCTTTATTATTAAATCTCCAACAGGGAACCTCACCTACATTACAAGGTAATGCTTTTACAGCTTTTGTATTTATATTGAGAGTATGGAATACTGTGTGAAGGCTTGCGAGCTATATTTTCATTTCAGGAGAGGCAGAAAGAGGGAAGAGTTGGTGATGAACACAGCTTTGTGATGTGTGTGTATTCATATGTGTGTAGGTATGCATATGTATTGCATTCTCATATGCATACTTACATAAGCATGTATAAAACGGATTTTATACAACATGTACATACATATTTTATACATATATATGTGCATACATGTCAGTTCATATACTATTCACCCTCAAAAACAAACAAAAAGAGGTTGTACTCAGTATATCCCTACTATGTGACTTCCTTTTTCCACCCAGGCTACTTTAGGGGAGTGGTTGGGAAGGGTAAAAAAGAGAACTTGAAAAAAGAAACAACACTTGAAGAAAGAAACCCATTTAAAGATCTAGGTACACATTTAAAAATTAAATGTCACATTTATTACTTTCAAAGAGAATGACTAGTGGTACAGTCTCATGCTTTAGCTACACATTGGAAATTACCAGATAGAAAAATAAAGCCAAGGTATAAATTTCCTTGATATGTTTTATTAAAAACAAATTCTATCTTATTCAGAAATACTTTTTTGCCACCTACTCATGTGAGAAATATGAACTGCTAATAACAAACAAACATTGTTCTTGCCCTTAAAATCACTGACTTGGGCTATTCCAATTTTAGTAGAAGGTTCTTTGAAACTAGAAAATAAGCAGAATTATTATCAACTATGTATTTAATTTGAGTATATTAGATTATTAATTTTAAAAAAGCTAATCCAATGATAATGTAGAATTTTCACATATCCACACATTTTAATTTATTAAGGTTTTTTAATTAGCTTTGACTCTTTAGAAGATCTTTCATTAATGGAGGTATCCTTTCTACTAATGTTCTTAACCCTTCTAGCTTTCAAGAATTGTCTAGTAACAAAGTGACATACATTGCCAGCCTCGCCAAGTTCAGAGAAGCTTAATCCTGAAGTTGACTAACTGAACTTGGGTAGGCTGGCAGTGGGTGATAGACACCTTGTTACTGGGCCAATAACCAGAAGCATTTCCCAATAGCCAAGAGCTACCAGACTTTGAAGTAAGAGCATACACTTAGAATTGAGAGGGATCTTGGAGGACATGCATCTAGCACTATCACTTTAAAGATGAGGAAATGAAGGTCTGTAGAAGCTATGATTTGCCTTTGGTCCCATACAGAGTAAATGACAGAAACAGGATTTAAACCCACACCACCTGACTCTAGCCCCAGAGCTCTTTCTTTACCATATTATGCCAACTTTACCTGCACAACCTTCAAGAAACCATAATATAATAAGGCATTTAAGAAGGAATTCATTCCTTCTTATTCCTCTTCATTCTTCTCTAGGCTATACTACTGGCTCATCTTCATAGGACTTTCTCTATAATGCCATAGAAATCTCTTCATCCTGAAAGTTCTCTCCGCTCCTGAACTACATCTCACATTGGAAAAACCCTTCATCCCTGTAGCCTCTCCCTCTGATTAACTGATTTTTCCCAGAACGTGCATTCGAAGAAGGAGACCCAGTTTAACTATGTCCTCATTCCTTTTGAAGCCATATTGTTGATGCATCTCTGCAGGATTTTCTCTACCACATTCCTTCAGCCAGTACCCCTCCCATTCCCCTAAGCACTTTTTAGTTCTCTTTTATGCATTGTCCTCCCTCAAAAGAAGGAAAGATCCTTGAAAACAAAGAATATCTTTCTTTCTGCTTACATTTTTTCTTCTTAGAACTTTGCACAGTGTCTGCTTCATAGTAAGCATTTGATTTGACTGAATTTTGGAGCAGACAAGTTACCCAAAGGGGAGAACAGTGGCAAAGTCTGGAGAGTCAGGATTAGATTAAGGAGGGAAGAGAATGACGCCTGGTTTGAGACTTCCTTGAAAAGGAAGATACAAGATGAACTCAAAAATGGGAGCAGGGGACCACAGGGGCAAAGAGATTTTTCCCTTTGAGAAAGAAGTTGAGGAATGGTGGTAAATCTGACTAGGCAGCAGTGAATCTGGGAAAGGGGTGAAGGCTGCTCACACTGGGTACTTAGAAGTTCCAAGAGGAACTCTCCAATAGAAGAAGGAATGGTAGTAAAGCAGAGAGATCTTCAACAGTGAGAAGGTGGCAGGGGAAAGAGGGATTTTCCAGGGTGAAAGAGTAGCTAAGGCATAATGGTGAACCATACATAGTCAGGAGCAGAACTGGTAGAAAAGCAAAGGCTGCTGTAGTAGGAATAGCATTGGACTAAGAGTTTGAAAACATAGGTTCAATCTCTGTTCTCCCACTTACTAGCAGCATGATCTGGGCCAAGTCACTGAATTTCTCTGAGCCTCTATCCATTTAGTGACAAAGATTTGGATGAGATGAATTCTTGGGTTCCTTCCAGTTCTGAAATCCTATAGCCTTGAGCATAAGTGTAAAGGATTATAAGATAAAATGTATAAAGTTATTATACCTTTTTTTAATATGAGAAAGATTACTTAATTTTTTAAAAAAATATTCTTCATAGTACTTGGGGAACATAATTTTCTATTATCTAAGATAGAAAACTCTGAGAAAGCATTTTTCACAATAGATGAATATATGGTGGGAAAACTTAGTTGTGGTTATAGTATGTTGTGTGATTATATTAAATTCATCTTGTGTTTGCTTATACGTCCTATGCCCAGGATGTCCCACTGGGTTGATTCTGCCTTTTATGATAAATAGAAGGCAAACTTCAGAACTTTTTGACATTTTTTGGGTAATCAGTGTACTCAGCAACTTCTTACTGCAGATTTATTTCTATCATGTCATTCCTTTGTCTTGTTCATATTGGCATTGAATAAGATAAACCAGTCAAACCAGGGATTTCTGCTCTCCTAGATCAGAGAAAGATAGAACAAACCTCTTGAAGTCCAAATACCATTGGAGGAAATTCTATGGGAAGAGATACAGAAATGGAAACTGAAAACAGCTATCAGTGCAGGAGCTCCCTTTGTTCTAAGAACATCTCTCAATCTATTAAAGAAACAATCCATATAAACAAATGTCATCCATTTGTTCAGACAACCCCCCAAAAAAAACAAGTGGAATTTTCTCAAGATCAGTATTCTCCAAATGTCTCAAAGATCTGTTTTCTTTTTGTGTGCATGTATGTCCTCAACAATTTATTTTTTACATAAGGGTCACATGATCAAAAAACTTCAGAGACCATAGTTCTAAGTATCTAGATGGCTTGGGTTTTCAGTTAATGGGGAAAACCAAAATCGAAGAATGTTGTTCCTTTGTGCATACACAATCAGATTTTTGGTTTTTTTGTTTGTTTGTTTTTTGTTTTTTTTTAACTTTAATTTTTTTTTAATTTAATATATTTAGTTTTCAGCATTGATTTTCATGAGAGTTTGAATTAAAAATTTTCTCCCCATTTCTACCCTCCTCCCCCACTCCAACATGGCATATATTCTGGTTGCCCTGTTCCACAGTCAGCCCTCCCTTCTGTCACCCCACTCTCCTCCCATCCCCTTTTCCCTTACTTTCTTGTAGGGCAAGATAAATTCCTATGCCTCGTTGCCTGTGTATCTTATTTTCTAGTTGCATGCAAAAACTTTTTCTTTTGAACATCTGTTTTTAAAACTTTGAGTTCCAAATTCTCTCCCCTCTTCCCTTCCCACCCACAAGATCTGTTTTCTAAAAGAGCAAGTTAATAGCTTTTGATTTTACATGTCCTTAATTTCCCAATAAATCTCTGTCACCATTTGGCAGCTTTCAATAATCACAACTGAGAAGAAACTGAAACAGATGGACCTCAGAGTCTTGCTGAACTACTCTCACAACTGCATACCAACTACTCTGCCCTAAGCCATATTTTTGGGGGGGGAGGGAGAGAGAGAGAGAGAGACTTAGAGACAAAGAGAAAGACAGAGACAGAGAGAGAAGGAGAAGGAAGGAAGGAGGGAAGGAAAGAGAGAAAGAAAGAAAGAAAGAAAGAAAGAAAGAAAGAAAGAAAGAAAGAAAGAAAGAAAGAAAGAAAGAAAGAAAGAAAGAAAGAAAGAAAGAAAGAAAGAAAGAAAAAGAAAGAAAGAAGGAAGGAAGGAAGGAAGAAAGAAGGAAGGAAGGAAGGAAGGAAGGAAGGAAGGAAGGAAGGAAGGAAGGAAGGAAGGAAGGAAGGAAGAAAATTGAGTAATGAAAACCATTCTCTTTATCCATACATAAACAAAAGTCTTCTGTTGAAAATTTATGGTGTAAGCAGTAACTTGCCCTCAGCTCAGAGTGAGGAGAAAGTCTTTCCCTGTCCCCTTTCATCATATTCTCAGCAGCCATTGTAAGACTCTGCTACCTCTCAAGGGACAAGTTGTCTCTGCTAAAAGACAGCAACTTTGCTACATCAAGATTCCAGCTAAATGCTTTTCCAAGCCTGCTCATTACCAATGCTAGGAGCCTAACTTTTCTTTCTTATATCTTCAAATTTCATGAGAGCAGGGACTGTTTTTTTCTCTTTCTTTATACACCTACCACTTAGCCCAGTGTCTGGCAAAAATTAGTCACTTAAGTAAATATTTGTTGACTGACCATTTCGGGGCTCTTCAGGACTCCCCATATGCTGAACCTAATGAATTCCTAATTTCCCACTTCATGTGGTTCTACTTGTTTGCCTTTTATACATTGTCAACTTGGCAGCTTTGGAAGTGTAGCCATTTTTTTAAACATCTTGCTTGGGGGTATTATGAGGCTAAAATAATAGATGTAGATCACTTTGCAAAACTTAAAGTGTTATATAAATTCCAGGAGTTATCATCATCATCATCATCATCATCATCATCATCATCATCATCATCATCATCATCTCTATAATGAAGATGAAGATGATAATTTCATTCCACCTTGAGTCTCTAGCACTCCTTAGCTCAAGCAGGGTTTATAGAGCATTACAAGTGTGCTGGTGAATGTTTAACAACCAGGCTGTCTGGGAAAAAATGCAAGCGAACATATTTTTAGGTTAAATCTGTATTATTGACACTTCAAGTCTAGGTAATCAATTAAACAATAAATCAAACAAGCCCCATTCTGTAGTGATTATCGATTTCTGAGGTGTAAGTGGTCACATTGAAAATTTAACACTCTCCCTACCAGCACACCCCTGCTTTTGCCTCATGTATATGTCCTCTTCTCCACTCACACAGTCACCACATTAATTCATGTTATCATCACCTCTCTTAGACTACTGCAAAAGATTAATTATCTCTCAAGTATCTCCCCACTCCAATAAATACTTCATATAATTGCTTAACCGATTTTCCTAAAACATAGGTCTGACCACAAGTCACTCTCCTCCTCAAAGAAATCCAGTAGTTCTCTAGTGCCTCTATAATCAAATATAACTTCCTTCATCAAACATTTAAAGCCCTTCATAACTGAGTCCCACCCCCTCACCCCTCTCTAGACTTTACACATTAATGTCCTTCATACACTCTACAATCCATCCATTTTGGCCTGCTTATTCTTCACACATGACATTCCACCTTGCATCTCCATGCTCTTGTACCACTTGTCCCTCATTCCTGGCATGCTCTCTTTTCTCTTCTCCACTTCTAAGAATCTATGGCTTCCTTCAAATCTCAGTTCAAACTTCTGTAGGAGGCCTTTACCTGCTTCACCCTCAGCTACAAGTGATTTCCCCTCTAAGGTGATCTTTCATCTACTCTGCTTCTATCTTGTATGTAGCAATTTATACAATATTGTCTCCCTATTAGAGTGTAAGCTCCTTTAGGTCAGGAATGGTGCTGCTTTCCATTGTATCCTGAGCATCTCGTGCAGTATTTGGCACATAGTAAGTGCATACTACATGTGAGTCAACTGGCTGATTGAAAATAAAATTGAATCAGCCTGAATAAAAATCAAACTAAGCTAAAAATAAAATCCTATAAAAATCTTGCTGTTTCTCTAGTACTTTCTGATGGAGGTACTAGATTATATATCCTAGATAACTATCCTAAATAACTTTTCGTGGATCTTTGTTGCAAGACAATCAATCAATTATTGTCCAATGTGGAAGTCAATATACCATTTAAGGTACTTTCAAGTGGGTCAGGTGTCAAATTAAAGCCTGCAAGAAGAAATGAATCAAGATGATTTGTATCAGTGCTTTTCCAAGAGGCACATTCTACACCCCCCTGCCAGGGGTCTTAAACTACTCTTTTTCTGAGAAATATTTTTGGCTTCTATCATTTTGTCTTAGTGTTCTCATCATAGGAACACTCCATCTCCAGGGTTTTATGCCACTACTCTTCCAAGAAAAAAACAAAACACAAAATCTGCCTCCTTGATTTTGTTTCAGTGTTATTTTAAGAGGTATATTCAGTTACAGAGAAGTCACAAATTGGGACAGTGAATGAATACTGCAGATATAATTCAGTACTTTTGCCTAACTACAAATGTGTTTATCCCTGAGAGAAGGTAGGTATATTGAATTCTATCTTTTTTTTCTGAGAAACAGTTAGTCTTGGGGGAAAAAAACCCCACTATTTCCCACAGAAAGAGAAAAGGGAGAGAATTTCTGGTTGCTACTAATTTCCTGTTCTCTACATGGGAATCCTTACTAATCCTGTTAAAATGAGGCAGACTGAAGTTTTCACTAACTAGAAATCAAGACAACGGTGTTAGTCCCATAGCTGGGACACTACTTCTCAGTCTTTAAAAAGAAGAGAGATGAAACTTGAAAATTAAACAAAAACTTATGCCAAAATAAAGTCCGCAAAAGTCTTCTGGGTTCTATAACAAAGAATCTATAGGCATGAAGTCCAGATATAAATCATGCCAATTTATTGAAGCATTTTCAAATCAATGTAAGAGCTAAAGTTTCCCTTTAAAGTTCTAGCAGCTTCATGGAATAACCCTCCACAAAGTTTTTATATATGCATCTCCCTTTAAACGGCCTCAAAGATAAAATTTTGTCTTACGCACATACATACACATGTGTACACATGAACATACACACAATAGGGAATTAATATTTATTTTCCAAAAGGATCAGAATAAAATTCCCTTAAATACCATTAAGATATGATTTGTTTACCAAAGTTATATTTACCCACATCTTTTTTATGAATCCAAATAAATTAAATTCAGTACTTATTGATAATATATTATGTGCCAGCAATATGCTTTTTATTATACAGGATCTAGATGAAATAAATTCTGACTACCCCAAACCATGCCCCTTCTGAGCTGGCCATCATCCTGTGAACTTCTTTCTCACAGGAAACTTGGCTATCACCTCTCCATACATACCTTGAACCATATTGGGCCCCAGTAAGTGAATTTTCATTTTATTTTGCCCAATTCTAGACCTTTACCTCACTTTGAAGACATCAGCTCCAAATAATAACCCTGCTCTTGTAACACCACCTTTTAGCACCTCCTTTTTGAGAGGATTTCTTACTATCTCTTTCAGGCCAGAAGGCTACAGCTACTTAGGGTATCTCGTGCCAGCCTACCCAGCTTGGACCTGCTCCATTTATGACCTAGGGAATATTTTCCCTCCTTAGGCAACCTGGTACACTTCCATAGCTCATAGGGCTGTTGTGAAGATAAAATGAGTAAACATACTCTGTAAATTTTAAAGTGCCATGTAAATGCTGGCTATCATTATCATTATTATTATTTTACTATGTCAGAAGCCTCTACTGTCTAGGTGCATACCGTAACATCAATGTTACTAGCAGCTGTTGTGGAGGTGTAAGACCAGCAACACTACCACGCAGGAAGGCTGCTACCACAAGTTTTTTGATCTACTTTTCTAAGGAAAGCAACTTTAAGGAGTTCACAATTTCACGTTAATTAAACATACATATATCATTCACTTAGTTCAGGGGAAAAAGTCGGCACCCTGAACTTCAGAGCAAACACAAAAAGAAATTACAAGCAGAAATTATATAAACAGAGCAAATAACATAAATCAGCAGACAAGGCTTCTAACAGTCTGTTCATAGCAATATATACATAGTTACCAGAGAGAGAAAAGCACCAACATCTGAGTTTTCAAAGCTGGGGGGCTCCTTAACAGCTACCGAGAGTCTCATCTGGCCAAATGAGTGAGCCTCCAAGCAACATGTTAACTTCCCAGTATATATAGGCTTCTTCAGGGTCAGAGGGCATCACAACCATGTGACTCAAACTCACATGACTTAGGCTTTCTTACAACTTAAGCAAGTCATCAAAAGACTCTGGATTCAAACAAAGACTCTTGATTCAAACAAAGACAAGACTCAGTCAAAGGCATTTGATTGCTTTAGTCCTGAAAAACACTCCAAAAGAAAAAAAAAACAGCAAAAAGTTCCACTTTGCTTGCCATTACACATACATATACCTTGATTGATATAAAAAAAATACTGTACGCTCTGTAGAGGAAGCAGTAACTCTTTAGAACGCAAACAAAGATCAGAAATCCCTTAGCTCTTAGGAGATTATACAGTTTTCCAAGGCTTGGTGTATTTCATACAATTTCACCTATAAATAGGGGTATCTATAGGATAAAATGATCACTAGAGATTCCTTTTTTTCATTTTTACTCCAGGCGAGATTTTTATTATCATTTATTGTTTGGCTCTAGGATTCTATGATACAGACCCTAGGCATCCTGGGTTGGTTCTTCTTCCACCACAGGGTTGTTGTAATCCCAGATGCTATGGGAAAAACCTGAGTAGCTTGAGTTAACTTTTCCCCAAGGCAGCTTTACCTGAAACCATAGTTCTAGGCCTTTTTAACAAAAAGTATATAAGGACTGTTCTATGGTTTGATAAGAGGACTTTTCGGACTTAAGGAACTTCCATCCAAGCTGCTTTTCCCTGAGGTAAGGTAAGTTGATGTTTTTAGTAAAGCAATATTCTTTTTGAACCCTCAGGGCCATGGAACCCCACTGTAACCCATTGCACCACATGTGGAACCCCTGAAGACAATTGTAAACTTAACAATGATTTAAAGACATGTTTTAATACATAATGCATAGGAAAGATCCACAGTTTAAGGAAAAGCATATTTGCATATATATATGTATACACACATACATACACACATATATCTTTGAATATATGAGTATATATACATTTCTATAGATACATCTATCTCTATATCCATATATAGATATAAATTCACAAAGACTGTACTCCGCTATGAGAAGTAGCAATAACCATTTGTTATAGAAATATTGTCAGATCACTTCCTTCTTTGGTGTTTTTGTCCTGTCATCCTTATACGTCCCTAGTGTAATCTAGCTTAATTAGGTCTTGTCAAGGTTTCTACAAACTGGGGGTTGGGATTGTGGGGGTTTGTCATTTTTCCCCCCTTCTACTCTTATTGCTTCATGAGGCAACATTGCTGGGTGATTTAATGATTATAATTCTTAGCATTCTCTATCTTTTGTCTGTCATTCTTTGTTTTACTGGAGTAGAAAAGGGGCTATAAGGGAATTTCTAGGAAGCTAGGTGATACAGTAGTAAAGCATCAGGCCTGGAGAGAGGAAAGTTCATCTTAGTGAGTTCAAATTCAGCCTCAAACAACCATCCATATGACCCTGGGCAAATCACTTCACCTTCTTTGCCTTAGTTCATCATCTGTAAAATGAACTAGAAAAAAAATGGCAAACTACTCCAAGTATCTTTGCCAAGAAAACTCCAAATGGGGTCACAAAGAGTCAGACAAAACTGAAAATGACTAAACAATCAATATAGGAATAAGGTCAAGAAAATTTGGAATTTTCTTTGTTTCATAGATTGTTATGGCTAAAAATTCTATCAACAGGTGAACAGGCAAAGATCTCTTCTGAACTCAGACACATAGATCATCAGATAGCAGACACATTCATTTGGCCAGATTGTAAAAAGACTGGGGAAGCAAAATCACTCCCTTACCAAAATGAGGCATTCTAGAAAGAATGTTATGAAGCACACCATGCTATACTATTTAATACACATTTTAATACTATTTAATATATAGAACTTAAAGTTATACTAAATTAAATTATTTTTACAGTGAATATAAGTTTTGTGGTAGGCAGAAAACTATTAGAATAAGGCAAGTAGAATAGTTGGAATCCTCTTATGAGGAAGTAGGTTGAAGGTTACTAAAGATGTTTAGCATGGATATAAGAAGATTCATAGATTCATTGAATAATAGATTTTGAGACTGAAGGAATATTAGAGGCCACTAAGTCTGATGTATACATTTTAAAGATGAGAAAAGTGAGGCAAAGAGGCTAAATGACTCACCCAGGGTCACTAAGATGGTATCTGAGCTGTGATTAGAACCTGTCTTCCTGGTTCCAAGTCCAGCATTCTAACCACTATGACTTGCTGCCTGAATTCATGGGAGGGGGGGTGTAAAAATACTGGTCTTAAGTAATTAAAATAAGATACTTGATTGCATGATTTCTAAGCTACCATCTAGGTCTAAATTCTTTGATTGGGGATGGCGGTGGACACCAAGAGTTAGGTGAATAGCATAAATAAAAGCATAGAATAGAAACGAGTATAATTTATGTAGAACACTATGAAAACAGCTATTTCTAAGTCAGTAATAGAGGGTAAGATTAATCTTTCTCTATTCTATAGTTTCTTCATAGACTAGAAATATACCCATTTCAAATAGAGAGCTCCTCCCTAGCAGGTGGCTCAATCATTTTTGTACATATGGGAAAGGTGCATAGGAATGTGACATATAAACTATTTCTCATTTTTCTCCCAGAGAAAATGAGGTTCCCATATGGTTACTAATTACTATTATGTTGCCTACAGGGTTCTATCTAACACATATTCTTTTCCTTTTAAAAAGTCAGCTACATAGTTTTGTTCATAACTTTTTGGCAACCTGATTTCCCAAATTCAGGTTCAAAAACTTAACTAATTGTGCAAAGTAGAATTTGAAGCACATATATACAATACATACACACACACACACACACACATATATATATAAAGAAAAATAAAGCTGATAAAAGCCATAACTTTACCTGAGATTTTATTTAATATGTGTTGCATAATTATATTACTTAAATGATTTATGATTTCACTGGGTATCCACCATCAATAGATTTCAATCTCTTTATAACTTAATAGCTGAAACCTGAAAATAATCAGGTATATATATATATATATATATATATGTACATACACATTATTATACATGCTTAAACATGTTTAGGGGGACCAGTAAAGGCATAAGATATATATATATATATATATATATACATATATATATATATATATACTATTTAATATAGTGTTTGTGTATGCATACATATATGTGTGTATAATAAAAATATGTATGTATGTATGTATAATCACTGTATATAATACACATATGTGAGATAAATAGTAGGGAGAGAAAGCTAAGGAATGTTTCACATCTAGGAGCCAGTCTTCTAGTGATAAGCTTCCACTGAGCTTGTCCTTAGACCATAGCTGATCAACAGAGCTTTCGGCAGAGGCTATCTACCTTGATGGGACTTTCCAGGATTTACAATTTACTGGCAAAATCTTTAAGAACAGAGTTTTCTTCTCACATGATGTTAATAGTGTTAATGGAAGCTAACATTTATATAGAATTTTAAGATTTTCAAAGCACTTTACCAATATTATCTGATTTGATCTTTATGTATGATGACATAAAGATTAGATTTTTAGAGGAGGAAAATATACATAAATAATAAGGAAAATCCTGAAGTGAAACTATGATCAAAATAAAGAATCCCCCCCCCAATCCAATATATTCCATGTCCAGTTAAACAATGTAGGTTACAAATTTGTTTGGTTTACAAAGTCTACATTTTCTGTTACTTGCACAAGAAATTCAGAAATTGATTTTAAAAATATATTTAATCATTTTTTAAATTAAAAGTATCTACTTTTTTATTTTTCTCAGTATGTCCTAGCCTCCAACTGAACAAAAGCATCATAACAAATATGCATGATCAAGAAAAACAAATTCCCTCATTGGGTCTGTCAAAAACTATATGTTTTATTCTGCATTTTTATTCCATCACTTATCTGTGAAAAGGTGTTTATCAAGCTTCATCTTTGGTCCTCTGGAATCATGGTTTCTCATGCAGTGATCAGATTTCTAAGGATTTTCAAAGCTATTATTCTTTAAAATGTTGTTGTTATTGTATATATATATATATATACACATATATACATATATACATATATATATACATACATATATACATATATATGTATATACATATATATATATATATTTTTCTCCTGATTTTGCTCACTTCATTATGTATCAATTCACGAAGGTCTTCTGTTTCCTCTGAAACTGTATGGGGAAATAATATTTTATTACATGTATATACCCTAACTTGTTTAGCCATCCCCTCCCCAATGGATCAGCACTCATCATTTCCAGTTTTTCCTTCCTTCCTTCCTTCCTTCCTTCCTTCCTTCCTTCCTTCCTTCCTTCCTTCCTTCCCTCTGTCCTTTTTTCCTTTCTTTTTTTTTCTTCCTTCCTTCCTTCCTTCCTTCCTTCCTTCCTTCCTTCCTTCCTTCCTTCCTTCCTTCCTTCCTTCCTTCCTTCCTTCCTTCCTTTTTTTCTTTTTACTACTATGGAAAGAGATCCTATAACTATTTCTGTACATTTGAGTCCTTTTCCTCTTTCTTTATTCTCTTTGGGGTCATATGTCAAGTTTTGGTATCAATAATTCAAAGAGCTTGGTCTTTTGAGGGGGCAAAGTTCCAAATTGTTTTGTTTTGTGTGCCCCCACTCCACCCCAGAACATAGCTTCACCAGTGTTGCAGAAGAAATTCTGACTGGAATCTTAAAGTACAAATTCCTAAAGTCTTCATTTGTGATCATGCATGAATATAAGTCATGGATTAAGCAGATGTCAGGGAAGACTCTCAACTATACATCTAAGTTTCCTGTGATGAGTAGTAAAAAATGTGTCTTTCTCTGTGTTACAGGGAATTATTACTCAAATATATCCAGGGAAACAATACATTGAATTCAGAAAATGCCGACTTTGTGTATCCTTTTCTGAATTCAACTGTTTTATTCACAAGACAAGTTAAATAATTAAAGATAGCTCAAAATGTTTTGCACTTTCTTGAGCCAGCTACTTATGCCTGGAAGTTATCTAGATTTCTAATGTGTTCCTTAGGATTTTTGTATAATGTGGCACTTTTGTGTGAAAGTTGCTGGCCCATAAATAATTCAGGAAACTAACATGCATTCCATTGTAATCCAGGAGTACAAAGCTTGATTTGTCCAAAGCCTTTTTTAATTTTTTTTTTTATTTTTTGCCACACATACAAATACTCAAAGCTCTCAATGGGAATGAATGCATGTTTTATAATTATAATAGTTCCTTAGCTGGTCCTTTTACATATCTCTTCTACCCTTTGGGGAATTAGAGCAAAACAAAATGCTTCAATTGCCCCCAGTTAGAATATGACAGGATTTCCATTTTCTATTTTTTAAGACCATATAACCTGATTATTTTCAGAATTGTAGAGATTGTTTTTCAGAAGTTGTAGCTTACTGAGAACATACACATATGAATAAGATAGTCCAACTAAAAAAAAAAGTAAATTGTTTCACATATGCTGTTTATTCATGCAAACTTAACTCAACCCAAACTCCATAGAGTGAGGATATTATTCAGTAAAATACATAAATTATACTTATCAAACTCCTTTTCAGGAGGGGATGGGAAGGAAGGTGGGTGTATGCTCGTGTGTAGAGAAAGATCTGCAACAGCCCACATGGATAACATTTTTTCAAGCTTGGAGTTTAAATCTGTTTTAGTCTGATAACATGAAAGCTATGGTAACTATGTAACCATATACTTTTATTACAGGACACTGTATTTTGGGAGCCACAGAATATGGGTAAGGCTTCTTACACGTGTTTATTTTGTATCTCAGTGTCTGCAAGCTACTAAAAGTGATGCTATAGAAACAGTATCATAAATCATTGCTCTTTGCTCTTTTAAGAGACCAATTTCAAATATAGTAAAGCAAATAAACTGCATATGATAAATCCAATCTCATTGGTGAAAAACACCAGATTGCTTTTAGAGATGTATTTTATTCTTCTAATGTTGCAGGCTGGATGTTTCAATATGCTGATTGATCTGTTATCTCATCAATGAACTCTTTCACCTTTTTTCTTTGAGGCCTAGCATGGTAGATACTTAATAAATCAAATTAAATGTGAGTACATGCTTCCATTGGTAAAGACCCATACCTTCCTATTCTGGGCCGTTCTTGTCCATATGCTTCTAATACTTTTTATAGTATTAATAACAACTGCTAATATTTATATAATTCTTTAAGGTTTGCAAAGCACTTTATGTATATTAATTCATTAGATCTTCAGAATAACCCTATGAGGTAGGTGATATTATTTCCCCATTTTACAGATGACAAGGGTGGAACTGATAAAGGTTAAGTGCCTTGACCAGGATCACAGAGGTAGTAAATGTCACAGGTGGGATTTCAACTAAGATCTTCCTGACTGCAAATCAAATACTCTATTAATTCTCCATAGAAAATCTACCTATCAAATGAAAGTCTTCTAGTTCATAACATACCATGGTGGCTGTGTAAGGCCAATAACACTAGCACCAGGGAGGGCTGCTTTTCTAAGGAAAGCAACTTTAAGGGGTTTACAATCTCACTTTAATCAAACATACATGTATCATTCACTTAGTTCATGGGGAAAAGTCAACACCCTCAACTTTAGAGAAAATACAAACAGAAATTACAAGCAGAAATTATATAAACAGAGCAAATAACACAAATCAACAGACAGGCTCTTGTCTGACCATAACAATACATACATACTTACCAGAGAGAGAAGCACCAACATCTGGGTTCTCAAAGCTGGGGGGCTCCTTAATGGCTACCCAGAGTCTCTACACCAACACTCTTCCAATAAGCGAATCTGAAGCAAAATGCTAACCTCAGAAAATACATATATATATATATATATATATATATATACACACACACACACACACACACACATACACATATATATAATATATATACACATACACATATATATATACATATACATATATATGTGTATGTATACATATATATTATATATATGTATATATATATATATACACATACACACACACACACACACACACATACTTCTTCAGGATCAAAGGACATCACAATCATGTGACTCAAACCCATGTGACCTAAACCTTCTCTGTAACATAAGAAGGTCCTCAAAGACTCCTGATTCAATCAAAGACTCTTGATTGAAACAAAGGGAAGACTCAAAGACACTTGATTGCCTTTGTACTGAGAAGCATTCGAAAACAAAAAAGAGCAAAAACTTTCACCTTGCTTGCCATTACACTATACTAGTGAAATTACGGATCTGGTCAGCAACAAAGACAACAGCACTATGCTCAGTATACCATATTTTAAAAATCAGCACTTGTTTATCAAACTTCTAATACGTGCTTGGCACCAAGCAAAGTTCTAGAAAGAAAAGAAACTGGAAAGTGCTAGATAAGAAATAAATGTCCTTGATTCCAAGGAGCTAATAACATTATGTACATAAATACATACAATATATACAGAGAATAGATGGTAGAGAAGGAGAGTACTAATCAATAATTTTCTTAAATATCTGTTATGGCACTTTCCATGTGCAGATCATCCCTGGTAACACTTACATAACCACCGTGTATCTTTCCATAGACCTTTGGATTATCTGCAATTTTTGTTTTTCCTAGATTAAATTTCATGATTTTCAGTTGTATAGTATCACTGAGAGTATGTTGGTGTTAAAAAGACAGATTTTGTGTCAGGAAGCTTATTACAATCACTGAAAGTACTGCAGGACTTTTCAAATAAGTTCCATCTCTTTCTCCTCCTTTACAAAATGCTTGTCCCTTTGCAGTGCAGGTCTAAGGTGTTTGAACTGATGGACTAACTTAGTGATTCAGGAAGCCTGACCACCTGAATGCCATATTGTCAGAAAGACATCCTGTTTGTTTATTCTTTCTATAAAGAGTGTTCCCTATTCTCTTGTGAGTGGCATGAATCTTACTGAGGAAGATTTATAGTGTTCTAAGGCTCTACGCACAGGCAACTAGGTGGTATAGTGGATAGAGTGGCAGTCCTCAAGTCATGAAGACTCATCTTTCAGAGTTCAAATCTGGCCTCAGGCACTTACTAAATGTGAGAGGCCTGGGCAAGTCACTTAACTCTATTTACCTCAGTTCTTCATCTATAAAATGAGCTGGAGAAGGAAATAGCAAACCACTCCAGTAGTTTTGCCAAGAAAACCCCCAAATGGGTTCATGAAGAGTCAGACAAGAGTGGAACAACTGAACAACAACAGGGCTGTATGCCATCAACTCTATGTGTCATGTGCATGAAAAATTGCCTCGATTAACTATCCCTAAAACAATTGACTATTTAATAAGCAATCAGTGAGTACATATAACCGTGATAGGAACTATAAGGAACACATGAAAAATAGATAGGAAATGTACTACCCTCAATTTTTCTCTACCACAATATACTTGGACACTGCTTATTTCATTTGAGTACAGTTATAACATTTACCTGGTACTGTGCTATATATTAGTTGGCTTATAGTGTTGTAGGAATGCAGTATGTTCTATGTTCTTGTTCGGTCATTTTTCACTTGTTTCCAACACTTCTTAATGCCATTTGGGGTTTTCTAAGCCAAGATACTGCAGTGATTTGCCACTTCCTCTTTGATCTCATTTTCCAGATAAGGAAAGTAAGAAAAACATGGCTAAGTGACTTGCCCAGGGTCATAGAGCTGGTGAGTGTTTGGGGCCAGATTTGAACTCAGGGAGAGGAGTCTGTCAGACTCTAGGCCCAATTCTCTATCCACTGCCACCACCTAGGTGTCCATTGTGTTCTATGAGGATAAACTAATCCCTTTTAAATAGCCATAGTTTTCACTCAGGAGGCTTTTATATTGTTTGTGAAAACAGGATTGAAAGCTGGAAGAGATTACAGACCATTCAATTAAATTCCCTCATTTTATAGATAAAGAAACTGAGACACAAGGAAACTTATAGAGGATCACATAACTAGAAAGTATCAGAGCTGAAATTTAAAACCATCTCTCCTAACTGTAAATCTAATGCTTCCCATCCCACCCCATTTACTCCTCATCATACTACCATGCTTCTCACTGCATACTGGAACTCGAAACAACTGGAACAAAACTCACATGTAAATGTAAGTATTTGGAGAACCTCAAAATCAATATGGCATCCTGAGGAAATGACCTATTTAAACTGCGAACGCCTTACATGAGTAGATATTTCTCTGTTTTATAGATTGCTTGATGTTAGTATTTATCAACTTGTTGAACAAAATTATTTCTACAGTAACATTTGTCAGAATTTTGCATGATTTTTACATATTATGTGACGTCCCTTATTTGAAGAGTACCCTAAATACTTTTTAACATTGTGTTGATTCTAGCACAGATTTTTTTCTGCATGCATTTGATTGGGTCCAGCTGCTTCCCCTGATTTCATCTTTTTAAGTACCATTGCTACTTCCTCATATGATACATTGGGTACTGAGATAGAGTAGTATAAGTGTGGTGATCACCAACAATAAGAATATGTTAGTATAAAAATTATTCCAGATCTATTTCATTGCATACACGGTTCTAGTCTTCCTTTTGGTTTTGTCTATGATGTACTCAGGATAGAGTAACTTAGCTATATTTAAAGCCTAATTTTTTCAGGCTTATTTTCTCAATTGCTTTTTCTGGTTGTTTTGTGAGAGTATATTGATGATAATATGCCATTTTCTCATTCATACTGTTTTGCAAATGAACTTCTCTGGACTGGTACCCTTGCTTGACATGACAAAGAGATTAGGTGTCTTCTGTCTGAAGTAGTCTCTAGGATCATTCAGTGTCTTTGTTGTGCTGACCATTTATATATTTAAACTTTTCTAGAAAATATTAATTTACAAGCAATATCTTTAATTTTAAAACCATTCACCATTTTTGGACTCCAAAGCTTGACTAAGAAGTCAGAAGGGAATCACTATAGTTATATACTATGTCTTCTTATTTTCATCCTTTCTTCTAATTTTGCGACTTTTAAAAGGTTAAGAGCCAGAAAAGACCTCAAAGTCTAATGCTTTTATTTTATACATCATCAAACTAAGATGCAAACACAAAAGTGACTTTCCCAAGGTCATGAAGCAAGAGATTTTGGATCCACTCACAGGGCTTCACTTTGACCTTTCCTCCAACCATGATCTTACTGTTCACATGCAGTTGATAATGAAATTACAAACTCACTATTTCCTATCTATGTTCCTTCAATGCAATGTTATAGATCACAAAATCCTACAATATAAAGCAAGACAGAATTTTGGAGGTTATATAAACTAATTTCCTCACAGGTAGGGAAATCGATCCTTAAAGAAGTTAAATGGCTTGCCCAAGTTTATATGAAGGCTTAAGCATCAGAATCACTAATAAGAGAAATACAAATTTAAAAAAAAAACTCTGAGTTTTCACTTTGTACTTAAAATATTGGCAAAGAAGTAGCAAATGTTGGAGATTACGAAAGGAAGAGCACAAGATATCATTAGAACAATGTCCCTAAAGATAAATATCACAGGAAATTTTAGGGATTTAGAGAAGCCTGTTGAGGTGTGCTCAACTATGTGATACTATACTAACCGCCCCACTTCTCTGGACCTCAATTTCCTTACCTTTAGAAAAAGAGATTGCTCTAAATTATCTCTAAGATTCCTCACAGATTTCCATAAACATAGGGTATTGCTTCTTCTTTGAATTTATTTATATAGCAGATGACATAATCACATATATGCAGATGGAAACTTAGAGGCCATCTAGTGTAACCTGTTCACTTTCCCAATAAAGAAACTGAGTCTCAGAAAGTTTAAGTGATTTGCCTAAGAATATATTGGTGAACTTCTCAACTAAGTAATTCTTCAGAAAGAGACTAGTCTTTTATGACAAGCAGTCTTCCAGTCTAAATTTATTATATAGCTTATGCACTAAATTTAAAAATCAAAATCTATAGTAATATATGATGGTTTCATTTGTACCCAAAATTGAATTAAAATTTTATATTCTGACTGCTTTGAGTATATGCAGCATACACTGTACCTTATTCATTAAGCCATAAAATGAGATACGGCATAACTGTAGTTGAATACCAAAAATACAGTTCTGCCAGCAGCAGCCATAGTACTTGTTATTCAAGTATAAAAAAAATTGTTCAGAGTCGTCTGCACCAATAATTTCATTTTCTTTTTAATGATTAAGTCCCGAAACTCGCTTTAAAATCTATTGAGGCTTTCAAGTACTCTCCACTCAGATCAATGCCCCTGAAAGTTGTTCTGATTTGAGAGCAATTGTGGACAGTGATTCCTCATCCAATCTTTCAATAGCTCCTCTTCTGAATGTGAAAAACAGAGCCACAAAGACTAATCTGCCTAAGTTATGGCAGGTAGAAATCAACTAAGATCAAGCATCCTTCCCAAGGCAAAATGAATATATGAAAAGTATCCTTTGAGAACGGTCAGAGATGTACAGTAGTAGAAAACCATTATCTGGAAGACTGAGGGAAAGAGGTGGGCCCAGAGAGTGGGTTTTGTGTAGGAGAGGGAACAGAAATTAATGCAAATATTGTATGGACTTGGGCACTTTTTATTTGCATGGCTACCAGCCCTGCCAGGAAATCTGGCATTTTGCAAGGTAACACTGAGTGCATGAGGTCCTCAGGGGTCCACAATGACTAATGAGTGATTTTACAATTATAAAAGAGCCACATGAAATAGAAAGTTGTTTAAATTTTTAAATGGTGCTTTTCCCACAAACATAGGAAGCAGATTGCAGAGTTACATTCCTTCTGCCTCACAGACAAATGTCCCTTTTCAGACATTTTCCTCCCAGATGGCCATTCTATCTCTATCGCCTACTCTCCAAAAGGAAGTATTGCTAGTAACTGATATTTTCTTTAACCCACATATATTTAGCAGTCTTTGTAATACTTCAGTAAGAGAGTGGAACTCCGAGGTAAGCCAGACCAGCCTCATCTCATTTCTCATTCATTTCACAGGAGAATCACTCATTTTAATTAGTATTAAGGAGATTTCAAAATAATCTCACATGATAAATGATTTTATAGTGTTTTAATGAGATATTCAAAATGTCCTCTCCTAAATTTTGAGAAGGCTTACAGCTTTAAATGATCATGGTCTGAGTTTGAGGACTGCTACATCTGCTGCTGAATTGTAGAGAGCTTATGTAAGTGAAACATCTGGCTAAGACACATGAAAAAGTTGTTTTTCTTTGTTTTACTAAAAGGAAAATAAGAGTTACATTCTAATGTATAGTAATTTGGTAACCACTTTTCCTGCATGTGGACACTGCTTTTCTTTGAATCATGATAAATTAAATAGGGTCAATACATTTGGGAGGTCGAGGGTTCAGTGACTTAGTATTTTGTTCCTAATTGTCTCTTTGTTTAAAGTCTTCAAAAGACTTGCCTCCTTTGACAAAATTCTTTATTCTACTATAGCACATGAGGAAAAGCCGGAAATGGGATTTGTGGTTTAGACTGCTAGCTGAGAACACAATTCTGACCATTATAAGTTTTCAAGTGGTCATGCAATTGAAATTCAATGGAACTTGATAGATGGGTAGAGTTAGAGACACATGATTTACTGACTGAATACTACAGTTTTGTTTTTTTTCCTGAGTTCAACAAATAGATTTTAAGCACTTCCTAAAGTATCATGCTAAGTGCTATGGGAGAGATAAAAAGGCAGTAAACTACAGCCCTTGCCCTCAACAAATTTATAGCCATCAGGGGACATAGAATATACATATCCAGAAAGAAAATTGTGGAAAAGGTAGCATGTGCCAAGTGGTATGTGTTTTAACAATCTGGCTAGCAGCTTCTGTGGGGGGTCCAGATCCTCCCACAGCCAGCACCCAGAAAGCTGCTGGACAGCCAGAAAGCCCAGGTTCTTTTGATATGCCTTAATAAGGAGAGCAAGGTTAAGGGGTTGGCAAGCTTACTTTAATTCAGCACACAAATATCATTCACCTAGTTCAGGGGGAAAAGCCAGCAACCTGAACTTCAGAACAAAATACAAGCAAATTAAAAACTTCAACAGACAGACCTTGTCTGATTCAAATCCCAATCCATAGTTACCAGAGTTCAACAAAGTCTCAGCATCCGGGTTTACAAGCTGGAGGGCTCCTTAACTACAGCTGCCCGGAGTCTCTTCATCAACACCATCTCAAGAGCCCAACATCTGGGTTTCAAAGCTGGGAGGCAGTTTGCAGCTTGCCCAGAGTCTCAACACTCCTTCCATGAGTGTACTCCAAAAATCAAAAGCCAAGCTCTCCTCAGTTATATCCAGTTTTTGGAGCCCTGAAGGCTTTGACCTCACCCAGGCTGGGTCTGTGAAAGTTCTCCAGCCCCAGGATCACATCATATACAAATCAATGACTCCTACTTGTCTCAGTGCTGAGAAATGCTCC
>CM053622.1:586288518-586305033 GCA_028646595.1 Phalanger gymnotis
TAATTATGAGGTGATAACCAGAAGTGTTACCACATGAATTCAAATTATTCTTTGATTAAATTTCACAAGACGGCATGGAGCTATAACAGAAATGAACATTATGATGAAATTATAATGACTTAGTAATAGATATTAAGCTAAATAACTATTAAATAACCCATTTCAGCGGGTCTAATGCTAGGTGTTCAAGTAATAGTGTGGGTTTTCCACAGATGTGACCCTGGTAGAGTGCTCAAGGCTCTTAACTCTGTGGCTTCACCATATGAATTGAGACTTTCAGTTGAACATCATGATCAGCAATGTTCTTCCATACATATGAAACAAGTAACTAGTTTAAAATTTCTTAGGCTTGTGTAGGTAGGTATGGAAATAGTGTAATTGTATGAAAGCTGAAAGCTGCCTCTGTTTGAGAGGGACCAAAAAGAGAGCGCAAGGTGGCTCAAATGTGCTCTCTACTAAAGAAAATAAAGCAAAATAGTCTTTGGCAGGCAGTGCTGGAGAAGAAAGAGCAATAAGGTGTATGAGGTTGAATGTGAATAAGGTGTATGTGTTTGGAAGGAAGCCTCTACGTGGAGAAGAGTGGTTAAAAGGCTATTTTCAAAAGAAAGCAAAGACTAAAATGGGGGGGAAGTAGAGTGTGGGGTAAGGTATCAGGCCATTACAATAGATTCCTAACAGATCCTGCCGCTGCAGTTCTTGCCTCCATTACATCCATCACATGCTATCTTTCCACCCTGCCAGACATGTGCATAAATATAACCATGTCATTTCTCTGCTTAAAATTCTTCTAGGGTTCTCTCTGACCTACTAAATGGAGTCAACACCTTGACCAGGTATTCAACATCTTCAACAATTTGGCACTACCTAAACTTTCCGTATTTATCCTGCTCAACTCAATTTAATCATATATATACATATATATATATATATATATGTATATACATATGTATATATATATATATAGTGCTTACTATGCTATTGGCACTGTATTGGCACTAGAGACAGCAATAATAATAATTAATAATAAAGAAATCTCTATTTTCCTTCCAGGATTTGGTGGTGGGCTGGAAATAAATATGACATATATGCCGATAAAGATAATACAAGTTATATTGTAATACAAGCAAAAACAGTGTTCTAGGAATATGTAAGCAAGAACAGAGGGGTAAAGGCTGAGACTGGGGCACAATACTCAGTACTAGGGAAAGGTATAAGATGTACTGGACAATGTGATTACATATCTTGGTATGCCCTCTAGCATTGCAGCGAGGGGTGGGCTGGGAAGTGGTGAGATTTATAGTCCCATCCACTATTGCTGGAGAAGGTAGGGCCTATTCTGATACTGAATCACAATTCCAAATTGTGCTGGTGGTAGAACCTGGAAACCACTAGAAACTATATAACACAGAACACTCTAAATAGAGATCATGTCATCCAGGAGGGAAAAATAGGAGATACCTTGCAAAATTGTGACTATGGGAAAAAGTCTTAACTGAACGAGAGAGAGAGAGAGAGAGAGAGAGAGAGAGAGAGAGAGAGAGAGCATTTAAATAAAATAGATCATTTGGATTGCATAAAGTAGAAAATCTTGTATATGGACAATCTCACTGCAGCTAGACTAAGAAAAAAAAATAAGTTAATTGGGGAAAGAATTCATGGCAACTATCTTTAACAAAGGTCTGATATCCAAGGTACATATTTAATAGAAACAAAATTGTGATGACAATCATTTTCCCCAAATATAAATGATCAAAAGATAAAATGAGAATTTTTAAAAGGCTGCTAACAACTATATGAAAGAATTATTCCCATCCACTAACAAGAAAAATTAAAATTAAAACCATTTTGATATGTTAGTTCACACTCATCAGATTCTGCAAATATATGGAAGCAAGAGACTACATTTTGAGGTCAGGATATGATTATTAGTCTTGTTTGATCAGAACATAGAACGTGCAAAAGTTAGTGCTACAAAATGAGTTTGAAATAGTAGAAAGGAGCCAGAGTATGGAGAGTCTCAAATGTTTGTCATTTTAGTCATGTCTGACTCTTCTTGACTCCATTTGAGGATTTCATGATGTAGATACTGGAGTGGTTTGCCATTTCCTTCTCTAGATCATTTTACAGATGAGGTTAGGTGACTTGCCCAGGGTTACAAAACTAGTGAATGTCTCAGGCCAGGTTTGGACTCAAGAAAATGAGTCTTCATGACTTCAGGCATACCACTCTATCTGCTCTACCACCTAGCTTCCCTCCTTATGGACATATGGAACCACAAATATTTTGTAAGCAATTATATGATCAAAAGTATTCATTAGGAAGATTTTATTTACATCATTGTGAAGAACTGTTGGAGAAAGGAGAAACTGAAGGTATGATTATCAATTAAGAGGATACTATAGTAGTTGAGATGAGAGGTGGTGAGGATGAGAATCTGATACAGGGTAATGCTAGAATGAAGGACAAGAGGAACTGTTATGACAGATGCAGCAGAATCAGTAGTTGGATACAAGATTGAGGAGGGAAAAGGAAGAGGTAATGATGAAGTAGAGCCTTCAAAACTTGGGAGATTGGTTCCCTTACTCATATTAATGGCTCTAGCCCAACTGGAGTGCTTCCTATCCCCTGCATATGCCCTATACTTCCATGTCTTTTTAACTTACACTATTTATTATACGTAGAATCTTTTTTCTCTCTACTGCTTTTTGAATTCTCACCTATGCAAAAAAAAAACTCAACTGAAATATCAATTAATGAAGAAAAAATTATTAAGTGCTTACTGTGTGCCAGGCACTTTTCCCATGAAGTCTTTTGTGATTGAAAGTCTTAAGTCATAATTATGACTTTCAAACTTCCCCCTTTCTTCTAGGAAACCACATGACACTTGGTTTGTACCCACCTTGTCTACACAGTTCAAGAATTCAATTAATCAATGAATCTGTGATTTGACAGTTACTCTTGCTAGTCTTATAGGCAAAGTGGTGAGATATGAGTTGAAAGATAGTTTAATGGGTTGGCAATGTTTTAACCAAAGGAGTTAAATGAATGGTAAGAGGGAAATGTTAAATGGAGCTATACAATGATTTGACAAACTTTTTTTGAAAGTTTTTTATTTTATTTTACCAGAACACAAATACAAAATAGAGAAAAGAAACAAAAACATATCATAAACTTAAATATTGAAACTTAAATATAAAGTAAGAAGGAAAAAAGCATGTCATGTGCATAGCAGTCTGTTCTTATGAATCCCTTATAGTCGGTATTTGGTATGTACTTATGTTTCTCTTGGTTCTTCTATGTCGAATCTTCTATTAAATTGGGATTCTTTTTAACAAAGTCTTGAAAGTCTGGGGGTTTGTCAAATGAACATTTTTTTTTACATTCAAGATAATACTGAAATTTGAAGTTGTGATATTTTCAGCCAAAGCCCCAGGTCTTTTGCTCTTCAATATATCGTGTTCTAAGACCTGTGGATTTTTAATCAATGATATGGATAAGACAATAATAACTTTTTTCTCATATTTTCATGTGACCCAACTTAGGAGACATAGCTAACATATTGGATGATAGAGTCAGGAAAGAAAAAAAAAAGATCTTAACAGATTAGAACTTGAATCTGCAAACTGCAGCCAAAGGGCCAGATTGGACTGCAGCCTGTTTTTGAATGGCCCATGAAATAAAAAATAAATAAAAATTTTTATTTAAATGTATAAAAGACAATTTTAGCTTTCAGACCATACATAAATGGGCAATAGGCTAGATTTCACTTGTGGGCTATAGTTTGCCCAGCCCTGGGCTAGAACATAGCACTAAATAAAAATACAAAGAAATTTAAAGAGTAAAAATTCTGCGTCTTATATTTGGTTAAAAAAGTCTGCATAAATACAAGATAGAGAAGGTATGGCTGGATGGTCATATATTTAAAAAGTTATTTGGGGGATATCTGAACTGCAGTCTTAGTACAAGTCAAAAATGTAATGTGGTAGCCAAATGAGCTATGTTAAATACATTAGCATAGCTTCCAGAAATAAGAAAATGACAGCCCTTTTGTATTCTTTCATGGTAAGAAAACCTCAAGAGTTTTGTGTTCATTTGAGAAGGCCATCGATAAGCTGGAGAATATATAAGGGAAAATTACCAGAATAATGATTATTTCATACTTTATATGGATTGACTGAAAGTATCAGAGATTTTTAGCTTAGGAATGTGTGACTCACTGGATATGGAAGAGTATTTATTGGTTATGGTTCTTTGTGTTTTCTACATTCTGTCTGTAGGATTAAATAAAGTCTTCACTATATTAAATGTGTGCTAAATTTAAATGCAAATGGAGAACATTTTAATCATATCTGTAGAGATTTAGGCATGAATCCTATTCTGAGGTTTCTAGATGGAACTCTAGAGAGGGGCAAAATGAGTCACAAATATCATTTGAGGAGTAGTGTGCTCTGGGGATTGAACTCTCTCCTTCTAAATCCAGATCCTGGGGCCCTGGGCCATAGGTTACATCAATGAGGACACTGATAAGCTAATGACAACATGGGTCTAGAGATCAAGTAAGTTGAAGGAGCTGTATAAAAGGTTAGCCTTGAGAAGAGAAGACTTTTGAAGTCACTATCTCTGTCCTTGAGGCCTGCTACATGAGAAGGGATTAAATTTGATTTCTATGGCTCTGTTCAATTGAACTCATAGAGAAGAAAATCTGGGCTTTATAAAATAATCATAATGGCCAGCATTTATATAATGCTTAAAGGTTTACAAAATCGATCACATATATCATTCTCACTATGCTCACAATAACCCAAGATGGTAGGTATTATTATAATCCCCATTTTACAGATGAAGAAACTGAGGCAGAGACAGCTTATGAAACTTCCATAGGGTTACGCAGCTAGTAAATTGTTTACCTTAACACAAATCTTTCTGTTTCAATGTCCAGTGTTCTAGCTACTGCACTGCCTGGTTGACCTAAAGGAAAAATATAAACTTTCTCATTATCAAAAATTATATGAGATTCTTTGTAGTTATTGGGATCTCCTACTAGAGGTCTCCAAGGAGAAGGGAAGTGAATGCTTGTGCAGATTTTTGTAGAGGAAATTCTTGGTTCCCTGTATTTTGGCCAAGATGATCTCCAAGGCCCCTTCTAATGTGGAGATTCTGCAATGCTGTTTCAAATGCTATAGCAATCCTTTTACATTAGAGCACCAAGCACAAAAGTCACCAACTTGTTCTTTCTTATGTGACTCCATTGACATGTTAGAAGATACAGGGGAGGGAGTGTGAAAATTTGTATCATTTGCACTGTAGAAGAAGCTTTTCAAAAAATGTTCAAATAACCATTGTTTTCTCACTCGAAAACCAATGCAGAAGGGAAGGTTGTACATTTTTTTCATAGCTATTGTTCAGGTTCTGCTACAGAGAGAGAAAGAGTCATACCTGTTGATAAGCATTATATTTTCTATGAAAAGGAGCAGCTCCCAGAACAGATGGTTTGACAGTGAAATTTTACCACATTTTTCAAAATATTCTTTGTAAACCACTAGTACCCGTACTTAATTCTGTCTGTATGTATGGAGAGATGAGACAATGATGATTCAGGCATCATTAACTGTAATTTTTAAAAATCAGATACAACAATATCTTGAATATCAATTACAAGATATTAGGAAAGATTTCTTTGGAAGAGTTTTTTCAGAATATGTAGAAAGGTTGTCAGGCATGTGTGGTTAGTGGATTTATGAAGGTGACTGGTAAAAATTGAAAGCATCCACAGTAGAAACATGAACATTCCCTGTATGTATCTTGTAAAAAGTAAATATTCAATCAAATTAAAATTAAGCAGATATTCATTAATTGATTGCTACAAGTAGAACCTTCACTGGGCACTCGGGCAAACTTTAGATAAGCACTCTGAAGCAAGCAGGGAAGGCTTTGTGGAAGAAGTGATACTTAGATCTTAAAAGGTGGGTAGGAGTGTCGATTCAGTTTAATTTTGCAACACTTATGAAATTGGCAAATGCACACCTGAAAAACCCCCAAAATAAAATAGATTTTGCCTGAATCATTTTTTGGCTATATACATAAGTCCAAAGTACTAATCAGTCACTGACTTCACTTTTCTTTTTTTTGCTGTATAAACTGGACAACAAGATTAACCTTTCTGAGAGGTGAAGGTTGCCAAGTCATTGGATGACAAATTTAGAGTGAAAAGAGAGTGTTAGCAGTCATCTGTTTCAAATGTATCATTTTATACATGAGGAATGTGAGACCCAAAGGGGTTAAATGACTTGTCTAGTGTCACAAAGATGAAAATTGCAGAGCAAGGATTTTCTCATCTGTAAAATGATGAAGCTGAAGGAGATGAACTCTAAGCTAAGTCTCTTTTAGCTCTAAGTCTATGACCTATGGTATGAAGCTAGGTCTTTTGGCTTCAGACCATAACTAGTGCCAAAGAACTATACCATTCATATAGCTTATATGTTTTCATGACAATTGTCACTTGAAGTCTCAGTTTCAACTGCATTTCTGGGAACATAATATCATGTCTACTGATTTAAATTGTCAATTTCTAGAGACCATCTTATCATTTCTTTATGTCACCACCACATCCATCCACAACACCCCCTCCAAGCCCCACACTCTCCCTCCTGACCTTTTTCAAATTACCAATGAGAACTCCTCATTTTGGAAATTTGATAATAGATAGTTAATATCTGGTATCATCTCGTAAAAATGACATGTAGTCTCAAGGATTTTATGTCCTCTTTGTGTAGTCTAATATGTTGTAGAGTTAAAGTGAAGAGTATCTAAACAGAATCCATTATAAAGATAAATATATACACACACATATACATATACATACACACACACACACACACACACACACACACACACATATATATAATTCCAAGTCACTCGTAACAATCAATCACAAAAAAAAATGTATGAGATACCAAAAATAGGGTAAATTCTGCCAGATTCAGGTTTTGCAAAAGTAAATCAAGTGGACTCCCATTCATCCATTAAAGTCCAACTCAAAAGGTAACAACTTTCTGAAGCCTTTCTTGACTCCTAATTTAGTACTGACCTTTTCCCCCGAGGCACCATACAGGATGATGTTGCTGCCTCTCCTATGCAGTTATACATTTTGCATTACAGGTTTTCATATGTGTCACATCTTCCTAAAAGTCTGTAAGTTCTATGACAGGAAAGACCCTAAACTAGTTATATTTTGTCCCTGGTGCCTAGCACAGAGCGTGCATTTAATAAGCACTTGTGAAATTTGAATAAATATTACTTGTGCGTATCCTATTGCATTGCTGGAGTAGATATGGCAGAAGTAATAGGACATGGTCTTAGTTTTTGCCCTGAAAAGCTTCTAGTTTAGTTCAGACAAAACACATAAACACACATAGACCCCTGACATTTATTGTTTTGCCATTAGTCAACTGGAACTCTAGGTGATACAACTTCCTTAAAGATCAATTTTGTCAGTTTTGTCAGTTTTTCCCCCTAAGATCATACAAAATAACCACTACTGTAACCTAAAGGGACAAATGGGACAAAACAAAAAGGCAGGAGCATAAAAGAATCTGGAATTGAATATAGTTGCTACCTTCATTTAACTTATAGTCTAGTAAAGGGATAAGTTACATGCACAAATAAATATAATGAAATGTATTACATGATAAGTGCAGAAGAGATGTGCAAATAAAATGATGTATGAGGTCCAAGACGAGGATAGTTATTACTGACTCTAAAGACTAATTCCATCCACTTAAGTTCTGCTGTCTTCATAAATTAAATTTAATTCAATTAAAATTGATTTTTTTAAAGCATCTACCATCAATAGAGCACAATTTCCAGGGCTGAAAGTTGAGGGGAGCCAGAACAGAAAAAAGGAATTAAACAATGTCTGTGCCCTAAAGAAGCTCGCAATTAAAGAGGGAAAGAATTGAGGAAGGCTTTGGAACAGAGGGAGCATTTGAACTGGACTAAAGATAACATGTGAACTGAGAAAGGGTAGATATTAGACAGGCAGAGCTGAAGAGAAGTGTAAAAATTGGCCGAGGGATTAGGGTGAAAAAAAATATGGAGGTGGGGAAGTTTAGGATGTATTTGGATAATAGAAGTAAATATATTTAAGGAATATGGATGGTATGTGGAGAAATTATCATTTGAAAGATAGTCTGGGACCCAGTGGAAATAACAATAAAGTACAAGTACAACAAGAGAAGAGTGTGATACAATGGAAAGTGTGCTAAACTTGGAATCAGAAAGACTTGGGACCAAATGCTACCTTGGACATTTAACTAACTACATGTCACTTAACCTTTTAGTGTCCTAGTTTTTCCACAAGTAAAATGCTGAAGTTGAAGTCAATGGCTTCTAAATTCCCTTCCAGCTATTGATCTGTGGTCTTATGAACTTCAATGTTATTCATAACCTAAAGTGTATCTTCTGAAATATATATGCATTTATTTGCGTATGTGTGTGTTCATATATAGTGGCTAAAAGTATTCATTTAGTGAATGAACAAATGAGTGGATATAAGGATGATATAAAGATAGATGTCTATGCATGTATATATGATGTATATATTATATGTTATAACATATTGATATGCTTATGTGACAAAGGGACACCCAACAACTTAAGAATTTGGTTAGCTATAGGAATTTTTGAGAAAAAAAATGTTAAATCTAGGAAATGTATTCTCTAACAGGATAAATTTAAGAAAACACAAATAAAAGTAATTCTATGTCAGGGTAAGGCCTTCCTGTTCCCTGCAGGTGCTTGTTTCTCTCCATACAACTAGGAAAAATGCCCATGATAAGACACAGAAAATCATAAGCATCTCCTAGCTTGACCATTCAGAGAGAGGTCATCTCTCGTTTTCTTGTAGAATGGAACAGAAGATATAATAGGATCACAGGTTAGTTTACTCTTTTCCCAAACTGTAAAGAACTATAAATCCCAGGGGAGTTTTGTGAATACCCAAACCTTGAGAGAGGGTATTACATTCATATCCATACACATAACACTACATTAGGTTTTGAGGAAACAGAAGTAGCAAATGTAGTCTACTGTTTTGACAAGTTTGTCAATAAAGGGAAAATGACAAATGAAACAATAGCTTCAAAGAACAGCAGAGTTTGGAGAAGGTTATTTTGTTTGTTTTAATTCTTTTTTTGTTTTGTTTTGCTTTATTTTGCTTTGTTTTTAGAGCAAGGAAGACCTTAATGTCTTCATAGGCAGAGGGGAAAGAATGAGTGGAGAGAGCGATGAAAGGTAAAGTCTCAGAAGAGGTGAAAGAGGTGGGAAATATAAATAGCTGCCTTGAAGAAGAGGATAATTACTTCCTCTGTGCAAAGCAGAAGGAATGAAAAGTATGCAAAGACAGATTTTAAAGTAGGAGAGAAGCAGAGTCACAAAGTTCTCATCAATTAATATAATGGGTACCTTCAGAAACCTTCTTTGGTCTACACTAATGTTTTAAAATGGCCTCTTTAAACATATCTATGTAGCAATACCAATAAAAATAATAATTAATAATGATAACTCTTAAGGTCTTTGGGAGTTTGTAAAATTCTCTACAATTTTTATATTATTTTAACCTCACAGCAACCCTGTGTGGTAAGTGCTACTATGATTCCCACAGTATTGATGAAGAAGCTTACATAGATGTGAAGTGACTTGCCTGGATCACATAGATAGTGTCTAAGGCTCAATTTGACCTCCAAGCTTCCTGACTCCAGGTCCAGTACTCTATCCACTATGAAATTTATCCTAAAATAACTATCAAATTCTGCCAGATTTTTTCCTACTTCATTTATTAAAGATGGAACCATGTCTAAGAAAATGGTCTGAGGGAAGAAGCAATTTGCAAACCATAATCAATTAGTGGCTGTCCATGTTTTGTTTTACTGTTCAACCAAACTATTGATGATGATCAATTATACTTGTAATATATTAGCCCTCAAAGTTTTCTGGAATAATTGTGGACATATCAATCTTCTTTCATGATCAATAATATTGATTCCCTCTAACAAATGCAATTTTCTTTATTTGAATGGGTATGCAGAGAGTAATGACTATGTAGGAATTGTTAATAACATGGAGGTAAAATATAAAAGTACTTAAAACCATTCAATTGTGGTTAATATAATAATCGATGAAAGGAATTATCCAGTTACTACCAGGTCTTGAACTTCTTTCCTATTGAAAAGGTAATAATCAAACCACTTCAACCTTTTGAAGACCAGCAGATTAATTTTCTGTCATGCAGTCAGCACCATAAGATCATAAGCTGTCAAAAACATATTCCTGTATAATGTATGGGTTTTTTTTCTTACAAATCCTAGATATTATCTGAACTTTATATCTGACCTTATTGTTGACTTTAACTAACACCTTAAAAATCAAGATTATGAAAACTGGTGGTTGGGAAAATATAGTTGGTAGTCAAATTAGGGGCAGCTAGGTGGTACCGTAGAACGAGTACTGGTCCTGAAATCAGGAAGACTCATCTTCCTAAGTTCAAATCTGGCTTCAGATGATTACTAGTTATATGACCCTGAGCAAGTCACTTAACCCTGTTTGCCTTGGATTCCTTATTTGTAAAATGAGCTGGAGAAAAAAAAAAATATGGCACATTACTCCAATATCTTTGCCAAGAAAACCCCAAATATGGTCATGAAGAGTCAGACATGACTGAACTGACTCAACAAATGACAACGAAGTTAGTCAAATTATAGTTTTTATTTTGAACTATATAGTATGAGATAGGAATTCCATTAATTGTGTTCAATGAGATTAATTTCTAAAATAAAATCTTTAAGATGTGAAATACCACAGCCTCTGAAGAACTAAATTTTAGGGCCACCCACAAAGCAATGGAAAAGTGCATGGTGAATATGGGTTAGATAGTGCACAAAGGATATAATCCTGACTGGAAAGAAGGTCAACAAAATTCATATGGTAAGAGTAAAAGATGACATACTTTATGCATATTCCATTGGTTTCCATGTAATGTTAAGAAAACTGCAACCACCTCCAAAGAATATTGGGTGACACCCCACTATGGACGATTTATGGGAATAATTCTGGGTAATAAGATAGATAGATGAGTTACTATAGAGCAATCCAACATTGCTGGATAGAGCACCCACCTCGATATCACAGATAACTGTATGAAAGTAACATAAAGCAGCCTTGTGTGTAAGCAAAGGTACTATGTAGACATCTCCAACAGCTCTGACCAACCTAAAGAATGTGACTTGTCAAGCAACACTGTTAACATTAATTTACATATATGCAGAACTTTTCAAGAGGTTGTTTTTAATGTAAAAATGGTATATATGTCTACCCAAAACCGTAACATTTTTCAATAGGAAACACTAATTCACTTTTTCTTACTTGGGCTTCTAAAGAGGCTTGTTGGGACATTTTCTTAAGGGGTTTCAGGTTTCAGGGAAAGGTGGATTAGATTGATCTAGGATCCCTTCCAACTTTCAGGTTCTATTCTGTAATTCTATAAAATCTGTTTTTAGATAAAGGATAACACTCTTACCAATTCAAAATATTCATTAGGACTAGGATTAAGAATTTTCTTGCTGGAAGCTACTTTATAAGGTTACTCAGTTCATCCTTTTACCTTCAGGCAAGGTAACATTTTAACTATCCAAGACTGATAAAAATCTCTTCCGTTACAAAGCAAGAGATAGCCTTTCTAAAACATATGCTTGTATTTAAAAAGCAGAGCTTGTATATGGCAACCATTCTCCTATTATTTTGTAGTTTATTGAAAAATAAGAAGAGGCTAGTTCCATGATAGAACCATTCAAAGTTAAGACAGGTTAAATAACCAATGCTCAGGTACCAAAATAAAGAAATTCTCCTCACATCTATAAGGAGCTTTTTGTCTTTACCATTAGTTTTTGAGCTGGAATTCTCTTTAAAGACCAATAAAGATCCAAAAAAAAATCATAGATTTGCTTAAATATGTTGGTAATAATGACTTGCATTTCAACTAAAGGCTAAAAAAGTAAAGAAGGCTTTAAGATCAATGACATACAAATAGATGCCTATGGGAGTCAGTTTCCCTCAGGAATATACTTTGTATCATACATTTCTCCTGAATATTTCTACTTGGTTAAAGTGGAAGTAGTTCAATAAGTGTGGTATAGTGTGTCACAATATTTCAAAGTAGGAGTGGTTCAATAAGTGTAATATAGGATATCACAATATCTATAATAATTCCCCAAAGACCAGATGATCATTTTTCAGTGTGCATTTCAACACTGTTCTTCCCTAAATAAGAAAACTCAGGCTACAGTAGTCAAATTTTCAGATCACGAATATCCATCTTTGTGCACATTACAACCTAATCCTGAAGTCAATTAATAAATTGGTTGAAATAGCAGCTTGATTAAAATTTCAGATGTACTAATACTCTTTCCCACTGCCCTTTAATTAAGGTTTTAATAGAGTCTGCAATTAGCCAAGATTTTTCTCTTTGGCTTAAATATTTGTGTTCTCCTTAAACTTTCAAAGCTCAGTCTCCTAAGCACAAGAAGTGTCTCAGACAACAAAGATAAAAATTAAGAGGAAAACATTTTTTTCTTTATAAGGATGCTGGAGAATAGTCTGTTTTTAATACTCATTTTAATTCAAGGCACAAAAGGCTCTTCTGCTTTTTCTCGGTATCTTTTTTCTTTTTGGAAAACATATTACTTCTGGTAAGTGAGATAGTCTTCTGCAGACATTTCTATTTAAACAATCCAATGCTTAGGTAGATTTAAAAACTGAACATTCATACTCTAAGCTATGTTTTGGAGTTTGAAATTCTGATTTGCAAGGGTACATATGTATATACATGTGCATATACATACATTTGGAATATAGATACATATAAAACACATTTATAGAATTAAATTTTATTCTTGAAGGTTATTTCTTAAACATATTAGCCTGTTAAATCATAGCTACTAACTGTACTCATATTTGTGTAAGTAAAGTTCAAATGCCAATTTTCCTAAAGCTCTTATATAGTATTATGAGTTTGTTTCTAAAAATTGTCTGAATGCAAAGGTTAGAATTTTTACCTTTAATTTAAAATAGTGATGCAGAAATTAGTGATTTGATTTTATAACACGAAGAAACATGTTTCCTTTTTGAAGCAGCCCAATTACTCACAGTGCACTATTCCTAACCTTCCCTCAGAAATCCACAGGTGATCAACTAAGTTCAACCGAATTTGAGATTTATGTGACTATTGTTATTCATCAAAATTACACCCCTTATATGGGTGCCATCCAAAACAAACAAATAGAAAAGTACCTTCAGAGGAGGAATTGCAGTCTCCTCAGTCTGTTGCTAGGAGACTCAGTTAAGACTAACAAGAAAACCTCACCAATGCTGTGAAAACATTTGCCACAGTACAAATCAGACAGTACCAGCATGAAGGAGGAAGCATTACTTGTTACTCTTTTAGTTCTGGATGTCTAGCCTGAAAAATAATCTATAATGGCAAGTTTGAGGATTGTACCTCAAACCATGACCTAGCACCTCTGGTTTTCTCAGAATAGAAAATTTTTATTTGAGGAAAAAAACATAGATGTGGATGAAGATAAAATAGTCAGTACGATGTGAATAATGGAAAATAGAAGTACGATGGCATAAACTCATTTATACCTACAGTAAATGATGAATGCTCCTGAAGGAAGATCATTACAATTATCGACAGTAGGAGTGACAATAAGGTATTTAAAAAAATTGACACAGCAACTTTTTATTACTCTGCACTATAAGAAATCAGCTCTAATGCTTCTACTTTCCATTCTTATATGTTAAAGGAAGGTACACCAGGTTATTGAAATTATGTGAGATCTCTTTTCTCTTCAGTCCTCTGAAAAGATCTGTGACTATCTATAGGGCTACATCATCTTCAAATGCAGATTACAACTCCTATAAGCCTTAGCAGGCTGTTTGTATTGGTTTCTAAGGCCAAAGAAACAACCCAGCAATAACTAAAACCAGTTATCACCTATTGTCCAACCTTGTGCTAATGAGTCTTTCCAAATTTAGGGTATGTTTTGGGAAGACAAACACATAGTCCACCACTTGGCCAGATTTGCAGACTTTCCAAACATGGTATGCTAGAGCGACCTAGGGTCACTTAGTCCTTTTTCCTCCTCCCTCTCCCATCTTTATTCTCTACCTATCGGTTCATTCTTTGCTGCCTACGGATATGTTTATGTCAATCCCAACCTTAAAAAAATCTTTACTTGATTTTTTCCTTCCCCCCTACCTGTCAACTTATATCTCTTACCCCCTCTTGTCTAAACTGCTTGAGAAAGCCATCTCCACTAGATGTCTCCACTTCCTGTTCTCTCACTCATTTCTACATCTGCATTCTGGCTATTCAATCTCATAATGCAACCAAAAGCGATGTCTCAGAAGTTACCATGGTTCTCTTAATTGCCAGATCTAATGTCCCTTTCCCAGTCTTTATCCTTCTTGACCTTTCTGCAGGCTTTAGCACTGCTGAATCTTCCCTTCAGGTCATGTTCAGTGTTACTGAGTGTTACTCAGTGTAACTGCCCCCGTCATTGGCTTTATCCTGGGACTTCTTTTTTCCCCTCTATTCTATTTAACTTGGTGGTCTCATCTGTTTCCATTTGTTTAATTGTCATCTCTCTGGAGATGATTTCCAGATCTACATGCACAGTCCTAATCTTTCTCCAGAGCTCCATTCTGGCATCACCAACTGCATCTTGGGTATCTCTAATTGTGTCTTGTAATCATCTCAAACTCAATATATTCAAAATAGAACGGATTGTCTTTCTCCCAATTTCTCTCTTCTCAACTTTCTCTCATTGTTCAGGGTACTACTATCCTCTCAATCACCCAACTTCCCAACTTTGGTGTCATCTTTAAATCTTCACACTATACTCACATCACATATTAAATGTCAGATATTGTCATTTTAACCTTCAACATCTCTTGTATATGGTACATTTCCCCCATTCACATAGCTCTCATTACTTCTCACCTAAACTATTACAATAGGATTCTAGTTGATTTTTTTCTGCCTATCTACCTACCTACCTATCTATCCATCTATCAATTATCATTATATATCTATGTTCCTTTTGTGGCAGTTACTTTCCCTCGAAGAGACAGTGTGGCATGGTGAATAGAGATCTGATCATAGTCTCAGAAAAAGATTGTTTCAAATACTGTCTCTGAAATACACTGACTGTATGATCTTTGACAAATCACTCACAATGATCTCTCAGTGCCTCAGGCAACTCTGTATGACTAAATGTTAGAAAAAATGACTCCAGACCCAGATCTATGGAACCACCTAGCTGCCCATATCACTTGAATTCTATGAGCCCTAGTTCTCTAATCTCTCAATTGAAAGAGTTGCACTGCATGACCTATTGGGGCCCATTGAGCTCTATAATGCTATGATGGTACTCGCATTCTCCTATTCTACTTTTAGCTTTACAGAATACTTTTAATACCAAAACACTCAATTTCATTCTCCTTCCTAGAAATATGTAAATCTCACAGTTGAACTTAAACTGGTTCTTTTAGGATAATTAGAAACAATTATCACCTTGTCAGCTGTAGAGTAAATAGGAGTTATATTTTCTTTCAACTATTATTACAGCTTTGCTTCCTTGTTAGCTCTAGATCAGAATATGCACCGGTTGACAAAAGAAAGATAAGGTGGGGAGAGCAAGGAAGTAAAAGGAAATGTGGGTTGTGAAAGATCATAATTTCATGGAGTCTAATAGTAATAGGAATATACTACAAGTTAGTAGTACTGTTACTAATAATAACACCTTATATATACAGCAGTTTTAGAGGAATTTAAAATACTGTACATATATTCACTAATGAGGATAAGCTTGTAAACTGCAAAATTAAGGAGGGTCAATGAAAAATCTGCATAGTACATCGGTTTGACAATTAATTGATTGTGATTGATTGGTGACTTGCTACTTGGCAGTCTTGATCATTGTTTCCCCATTTTTCACAATCTGCCAGTCCAGCCATCCAAGGACTGCTATTGGAGTCTGATGCTCTCTGTTCTCTCTCCCATCTGTTGTCATTTTTTTTTTCATTTCCTGCTCACAAAATCAGAGGCAGGAGCATGAGAAAATTTGGAAAGAGATACAGCTAAGCCAAGTTCATTTCCATTATTGGAAAAGGAAGTAGCATTAAACATGGAGGGAAGGAACCTGATATTTATCTATTTGACCTATATGTGTCTCAACCCTGAACCCCAATTTCTATATAATTTCTGCTGTGCCTTCTATCTTGATGATTTGAGAATTCAAAAGTATCTAATAGAGTTAGTGTGTTGTTAAGCAAAATTGTCTCATTAGCATGGCTTTTGTTTCTTTTGAGTGGAAGTACTTTCAGCTGTTAAGTGCTAAGCCCCAGGCCCAGGGCCCTGTCAGGTGTGAAACCTGTGTGGGTGTGGATTGGTGACTTAGG
>CM053622.1:586305533-586331879 GCA_028646595.1 Phalanger gymnotis
TCAAGTTTTTGCTGCGGTGGGGCCTAAATAAATTTCTTGTTGTTTTCTCCTTAGAGAATCTCTCATACCTTGTGATTTCGGACCATTCAAACATATACATGATTATATTTGAGATCATAAATTCGGCCTTCCTACTACAGTTAGGAAAACATATTTCAATAAATGGATCATTAGCAAGATGATCACTAGATGGTTAAAAACAATAGTGGAGAAGTTATAGCTTTAGAGAAGTTTACAGAAGTTTAGCTTTACAGATTTATAGAAATCATTCTTACATAGGCTTTGTATGCCTACAAACCATAGCAATGCACATTTTAAAGAATATGAATTCAATAAAATTGCTTAACTGGCAACAAACAACTGATTTAAGTTAAAAAATGTTTTGGCTTTTGTTTTTGTTTTTCGTTTATTGTTGTTTTTTTTTTGTTGTTTTTGGTGTTACAGAGCCATAACCAAGAGTGCAGGGTAGGACATATTTCCTTTATCTTCTTAGTGATTATAGAAAATTACTTACATCAGAGGTGTCAAATATGCAGCCCGTAGGATTCATGTCTTCCAAATGCTCCAAAGAATGGCAGACTAAAATACATTGGGAAATATTTAACAAAATAAATAAAAATACAACAAGATAATACATAATATTATATTTCAAAACTGAGTCAATATGCAGCCTGCAGGTTTAGTGGCCCTGTTGAGTTTGATATTATTGATTTTCATTATAAGGAAATTGTTCATGTTGAGGGGGAGAAAGGAATAAATACAACAACACTGATGCAGTTTGAACAAAGGAATCTCTTGCAGTTTTTTTTTTTATATATGTTCAGACTAACAACTTGTAGGGGTATTCAGAGCCACAGGAAGTGAGAAAAATGGCTATCTCATATTTCTAGTGATATTCCATAACTGAAAAGCATTATATATTTATATATATACATATATGTATAAGTGATACATTAAGTACTTTCCAAAACTTTAAACATACATACACTTACAGATCTATATATACACACATATATTTATAAGGTGTATGTGTTATATTTTTCACATGGAGGTCATGAGTGTTCACGTGGGTCTCTCTTGATGTGGCTCTCAGGGAAATATGAATAGATATCTAGAGAGTGTCTTCTGTCTACTCTTCTTCAAGGGCATCTGGGTGGCACAACAGAAACAGTTCTGGATCTAGATTCCAAAAACTTGAGTTTAAATCCAGCCTCAAACACTTACTAATTGTGTAAACTTGGGTAAGTAACCACTGTCTCTTTTTTCTGAACTATAAAATTGGAAACATAATAGTACCTACTTTGTGGGGCTGCTATGAGGACCAAGTAAAAACAAATGGCATAATATTTTTGAACTGCTTCTCACAGTGCCTGACAGATAGCAGACATAGGCTTGTTCATTTCCCATCCCACCCCGCCCCCCCCCCCAAGAGGGCAGAAGGAAGTTAAGGATAGAGAAAATGACTATTCTGCTGTTCTCCTTGGAGAAAGGGTACAGGGCTGGAATTCTATCTATCCATCTTCCTTGCCCTTATATATTGTTAGTTTAGGAGAAATAATTTTTTGGTTCAAGATGAGCTTCTGGTCATTGTCTCCTAATGGGAAAGGAGTGTCCCAAGCTATATATCAAAGTCTTCACTCCCTTCTTCACTTCCTTCTATGAAAAATATAGGAAATAAACCTATTTGTCCAACCTGATAGCAAAAAAGAAATAAGAGATAGACAGATAGATAGATAGATAGATAGATAGACAGATAGATAGGTAGAAAGACAAAGAGATAGATAAACAGGAAAACCAGATAACACAAAAGTAAATGAGCTCTCATATTGGGAGCAAGATAGCTCAACAAAGTTCTACATCTCACCCAAGAGGGAATTTCTTGAAATCTTTAGCTAAGAAAGCTGGGTATAGGAATATAATCTAGCTGCTGGATCATCTACATAACAATAGTTAACATTTACGTAATAATCACTGTGGGTCTGGAACTGTGCTAAACACTTTACAGTTATTATTTTATTTGATCTTCATACAAATCTTATGAGGTAAATGCTATTATTATCCTCATGTGTTTCAGTGACGTTCCCAAGGTCATACAGCTAGCAAGTATCTGAGGCTAAATTTGAACTCATATCTTCCTATCTCCAGGCCCCGGTTTTTTAATCCACTGTGCCCCTTAGTAACACAATGCACATACAGGTTGGCTTTTTCCCAAAGACTTTCTCTGCTTTCAGATACCTGAAGAAAATCTGGAATTGCATGTCAAAACTAGATGCTGAAAACCCAGGTTATTTCTTTTTTGAAGGTCTTACCCACTCCATTTACCCCTCAGCTATAGAGCACTGAGTAAATAGTCTCCAGGAATGCAAATGGCTTCCCAGTACAGGTGCATATATGGACAAAGAGAAACAGACCCATAGATAGTGTATCTTGCTATTTGATCTCCATAGCTGCAGTTACTCCAATAATTCATGGTAATCTATTTTTTAATGGGAAGTAAGTGTGTATAACCAAATTGGAAAAGTGGATCTCAAAATCCGTTAATGAGAATTGATAAATATTTGCTAGCGGCAGTTAGGTGGTGCAGTGGATAGAGTGCCAGGCCTAGAGTTAGGAAGACTCTTCCTGATTTCAAATCTGGCCTTAAGTTCTCACTAGCTGTGTGACCCTGGGCAAATCATTTAACCTACTTTACTTCAGCTTCCTCATCTGTAAAATGTGATGGAGAAAGAAATGGCAAACCACTGTAATGTCTTTGCCAAGAAAACCCCAAATGGAGTCATGAAGAGACTGATATGACTAAGCAACAACAAATATGTATTTAACAAGGCATATATTTAATCCCATGATATTTTGAGGTATAAACTAACTGCAAACTTAGATCAAGTTACCTGTTTTCCATTAGGTATTGAATTTCTAAACTAGCTTTAAAGAGCTCCTAATACTCCATTGTCAATGGAGAGCTATGGATGGGTAATCAAAATGTAATCTAATTAGTTGAGAAATCATCTTTGTTTTCCCTATTTCATTTTAGGATGTGTGTGTACATAGACAGATCTATATTATATATAATTATAATGGCATCACTTCTGAACATTGCCTCTCCAAATGATGCAAGATACAAGTCTAAAAAAACATTTACTTCCCTGGTGATAGTTAGGTAATTGAGGATTTTATTAATATTATATTTCTTTATTACTAAGGCTAGAATCAATGAGAGGATTTTATATAGTACAGAGGGATTAATTACAAAATTATAGTATGTTCTTAATAAACACTTGTTGCATGTGATTTAAAGGAGCTAGGCATTTAAGAATAGAAATGCAAAATGTTAGAGATAGAAAGGAAATGAATCTCTCCATCAGTAAAATGAAGCAGTTTGACAAGATGAATACATTTAAGGTACTTGAAATATGAAATGACTTGTCAAGATTTATACAGTCAATCAAAGAGATAAGAACTTGTGTCTTCTCATTCCTAGTCCAGTATTTAGTCCACTATGTTGTTCTAGCTTCCTTAACACCACTTTGCATCTAATTCAGTAAGCATTTTTAGAGTAGCTATTATGCTAGTTGACTAATTTACTTCTGCTACTACAGAAGATCTTTTCCCTTATACTAAAACGTTCAATTTGTGGCTTCATGAGAAAAGTGTGGATTTAGATAGGCCTTGGAAGGCGGGTGAAATTTAACTAGGTAGAAGGCAAAGTATGATTAGAGGCATAGAGTTGGAAATATCTTGCAGCCGTAAACAGTTGTCCAGGTAAAGCAATGCAGTTATTTTGGAGAATCCTGAAAGATAAGTTTGTTAAGGAAGATTGGATAAGATTATGGATAGTCTTGAATACATATTTTTGGATTTTGTCTCATGGTCAGTGGAGAGTTATCAGCAGGAGAATAATATTAAGAAAATTCATGGCATGATGGAAAGAGTACTGGGATAAATAGGTTGATTCTGACATCACCTGTGTGACCTTGGACAAGTCATTTGAACTTTTTGGGCCTTAGTTTCCTTATCTGTATATGAAAGGATTAGACTAGATGGCTTCTACATGTAGGTCAGTGATCCTATAATAAAAGTAACATCTCAGGAAAATTAATAGGTACTTGAAAGCAAGAGTTATAAAGTAATTATGAGAGTTATACTATTTCTATAGATGTGGAATTTTATCTACTTTTTAAAAACAAAGTCTGGTGCTTATGATATATGCTATTATAATGTACATAATATTATATATACATATGGCATATATAATATTAAAGTCTTTTTCAATAGCCAAATAAACCCAAGAGAACTTGCACAAACTCAGCCTGTCAGTTTCTCATGGGTTATGGTTTGAGCTCCCTGATCTCAAATTTTGAGTGTTTTATTTTACATTTTCACACTATTCTTTCCTATATTTTTTATCCTTCTGTTCAGTTGTTCTCTTGACAATTTTTTACATATTGATTCATTTCCATGTCTGTTATCACAGAACATCATTACTTCTAAGATTATGTTTTTTTCATCATTTTGACACTGTTCAGTTATTTCTTTCTATCTGTACCTTGCCTATTTTATAGGTTCCCTTTCAATCTAATTTGGGGTAACTGGAAGCAAAGATTATTCATTATGGGACAATTGGAAATGAAGTATTGGTATAGCTTTTATCTTTTCCCTTCCTACACCCTGCTTTTGAGCAGGTGAAACCTTTTCTGCTCTGAACAGAACAATTGTAGGGAAAATATGTGACTTGATATTTCTTATTGGTGCTAGCTCTATTTCCTTTCGCCCCCTAAATTATTTTAATATAGTCCCCACGTTTGAGTACATCAGCTTTTATTTTCATGTTATAGACCTCCTCAGATATGTTTTTGTATGATACTTCTTTGATTTTCCTTCTTGGTTTTTTTTTTGCCTTTAATATTTTTCTTTGCCATCATATTTATAACTTCTTTCTGAAGGTAGTTCTGTTTTTAAAAATCATTTCTCTTTAATATCCTATACTTCTCTTTAGCACTAATGATAGTCCATCTTCTGACATAATTCATTTCCATAAGCTATCCCCCATGCCTGGAAGTCTCTCACTCCTCATCTCTGCCTTCTGGCTTCTTTGGCTTCCTTCAAGTATCAATTAAAATTCTACCCTCTACAAGAAGCCTTTCCTTGACCACCCCAATGCTATTTCTTTTCTTTGGAGATTATCTCCAAATTATGCTCTATGTATCTTGTAGATAGTTGTTTCAGTGTTGTCTCCCCTATTAGACTGTGAACTCCTTGAGGCTAGAGGATGTTTTGCTGTTCTTTTGATCTCCACTACTTAGCACAGTCCCTGGCACATAGTAGGTACTTAATAAATGCTTGCTGACTTGGTTAATGAATCAAATTGACTTTTGGTTTTATTTTGTTTGTAATCAAAAAAATAACGCACACAGTGATTTTGTATCCTCGGAAGCTAGTCAGCTGTAGAATATTGCTTGTGCAAACCTGTCTGGTCCCTTGTCATATTTTCTTGAGAGAGGTATAGATTATTTTCACAGAGATTTACTAAAGATGAAAAAGGTAGGTTTGGGGTCAATAATTAGTATCTATCCAACACCTTTTTTTAGTAATACTATCATTTACAATCATTTGGCAACTTCCACTCTTTCAGATATCTTGAGTCTTAATAACTCAATGAGTTCAAAACTATGCCACCTTAGCTTAGCTTTCCTCCACACATACTTAGTTTAGAATAGTTGCTATACCTATCTCAGTTTTCTTTAGTAATATTTCCTTTTTTCTTATATAGCACATAAAAGGAAAGAAATGTTAAAATATAAATATGGCGATTCTACTGTAAGTTAAGAATAAAATTTTTGTTATTAAAATCTTGATAGATCTCTTATATAAACATATGTATGTATATGTGTGTATTTGTCTATTTTACCTTTCCCTACCCCTTCTCAGTTGCATTTTAAAATTATTTTAAAATCATCTGGCTTAAGGTCTTATACCAAATTTCCTGCAAAGGCTCAAAAAAGGGCACACTACAATGCCATGCCTCACTGTTGGGTCGAGGGAAGTCTGATTTCTCCTATCTATGCCAGTGGAGCACAAAGTCTGGCAAGATCTTACATTCTGGAAAGGCTTTCAGAACAGTCCAAGCAATATGTTCTGTCTGTTGTCTGAGAACCAGTCTAGCTAAGTAGAGTGATGCTCATCTCCATGACTTTTTTATACATAGAAATTCACAAAACAAAAAAAGCAAAAAAAAAGTGTACTGTATCTTGTGTAGTCTCCATCTGTTTTTGCAGTGAAGGTGGCAAAGTGGTAAGAAAGGGGGCAGAGGGTGGGAAGAATCACAATTTTTAGAATATCTATGAATATTAATTTAACTATTAGTAGTGTAAATATAAGATCCTTATCCAACAACCTAGAATTCCGCATACTGAATCTCCTTCCTACACAACACAAAACATGTTCAATCACCTTCTCAAAAGTTTTGTACCACTAAACTGAGATCATAAAATACAGAATTCCTTCCTTCTGTCCCTTCAACAATTTGACTATGGTACCCTACTTCTGAAGCTGGGGGATTTGCTATAAAATAATTTGCTTTTCTGTCCTTTGATTGGTAGTTGGGCACTAACCCACATCTTTTCTCCACTCTTCAGATAATCTCTTGATCTTGATACTGAAACTTAAGGATGTTTTCCATTAATTATAGTTTTTATTTTAGTACCACTTTAATCTGTTACTTGTAATCTCTCAATGTCTTTTCTTCTTGTGAACAGCTAATTTGTTCTTTACTTTAGCCTTTGGTTTTATTTATTCCAATACAGTATGTATAATACCAGCTGGTGCTGTTGATCAGGGCAGGATGAGCTATCAGTTACCCTGAAGAGTTGGAGACTTCTCTTTACATTTGATAGCAAAGGAGTCAGGGGATAAGGAAGGCACAATTATTCCTTTGTCCCTTCAATGAGGCAATGTTTGCTTTCACAGCAATATATTTCCCCTCCCTTGATGAAATAAGATATTTTATCCTTTGGTTTTCTTGGGGATGAGAAGTATGTATCTAGAAATTGATTTTTGGGGCAGAGCCAAGATGGTGGCTAGAAAACAGAGACTTGTTTAAGCTCTCCTCCAAATCCCTCCAGACACTTGTAAAAATGTCTCTGAACAAATTCTAGAGCTACAGAACTCATGAAATAACACAGGGAACCAAGTTTCCAGCCCAAAACAGCATGGATGGTCACTGGGAAGGGTCTATTACAGCATGCTAGAAGCAGAGTGCAGGACATCATGGGCCAAGCCAGCACAGACCAGACTAGGAGTTGGTCAGAGCGGACGGTAGGGCCATGAATCACTGAGCTGTGGAAGTTACTAGACTTCTCAACCCACAAACATCAAAAACCACAAAGCTGGGTAGTGGCCAAACTGCTGGATCAGGTGAGAAGTGAGCTGTCAGGCCCCAGCCCTGGGAGTGGCAGAAATGGCATGGTAGCAGCAGCAGGAAGCCACTGTGGCTGCTTCCAGAGCTCCAAGGGAGGCTGCTTCCAGGACCCAGGCTAACATGGTGGGAGGAATCAAGCGCAGATCAGAGCAAGAGTGCAGGGAGTGCTTTGCTGGTACAGAGGTAGGATTCTCTTGCTTTGCCCTCCTCGGACCTGGGTCGCAGTCTTGGTTGGCAGTTCTTGGTGGAGGAGGAGCGCTGGTGTGGCAGAACATGAGGTGACAGTAGAGTAGAAGTAGATTTGAAAACAGCAGCATAGTGTCTCTAAAGATTGGGACAAAGTACTCTCTACTTTAAAGCAGTCACACCCTGACAAAAAGCTCAAGGGCCAAGTAGTTATCTGGGAATATGCACAGGCAGCGTAAAAGGACTCAGACGCAGACTATAGCATCTTTTTTGGTGACAAAGAAGATCAAAACATATGGCCAGAAGAAGTCAACAAAGTCAAGGAGCCTACATCAAAAGCCTCCAAGAAAAAATATAAATTGGTCTCAGGCCATGGAAGAGCTCAAAGAGGATGTGGAAAAGCAAGTAAGAGAAATAGGGGAAAAATTGGAAAGAGAAATGAGAGTGATGCAAGAAAATCATGAAAAACAAGTCAACAACTTGCTAAAGGAGACCCAAAAATACTGAAGAAAATAACACATTAAAAAATAGACTAATCCAAATGGCAAAAGAGCTCCAAAAAGCCAAATGAGGAGAAGTATGCCTTGAAAGGCAGAATTAGCCAAATGGAAAAGGAGGTCCAAAAGACCACTGAAGAAAATAGCACCTTAAAAATCAGATTGGAGCAAGTGGAAGCTAGTGACTTGATGAGAAATCAAGAAATTATAAAACAGAACCAAAGGAATGAAAAAATGGAAGACAATGTGAAATATCTCATTGGAAAAACCACTGACCTGGAGAATAGATCCAGGAGAGATAATTTAAAAATTATTGGACTCTCTTAAAGCCATGATCAAAAAAAGAACCTAGATATCATCTTTCAGGAAATTATCAAGGAAAGCTGCCCTGATATTCTAGAATCAGAGGGTAAAAAAGAAATTGGAAGTATCCACTGATTGCCCCTTGAAAAAGATCCCCCTCAAAAAAAAAAAAAACTAGGAATATTGTAGCAAAATTCCAGAGCTCCCAGGTCAAGGAGAAAATATTGCAAGCAGCCAGAAAGAAACAATTTTTGTATTGTGGAAACACAATCAGGATAATACAACATCTAGCAGCTTCTTCATTAAGAGATCTAAGGGCATGGAATATGATATTCCAGAGGTCAAAGGAGCTAGGATTAAAACCAAGACTCACCTAACCAGCAAAACTGAGTATAATTCTCCAAGGCAAAATATGGATTTTCAATAAAATAGAGGACTTTCGAGCTTTCTCAATGAAAAGACCAGAGCTGAATAGAAAATTTGACTTTCAAATACAAGAATCAAGAGAAGTATTAAAAGGTAAATATGAAAGAGAAATCATAAGGGACTTATTAAAGTTGAACCATTTTGTTTACTTACCACATGGAAAGATGATATTTGTAACTCGTGAGACCTCTCTCAGTATTAGGGTAATTGAAGTGAATATACTTACATATAGACAGAGGCCACAGGGTGAGTTGAATACAAAGTGATGATATTTAAAAAAAAATAAAATTAAGATGTAAGAGAGGAATATACTGGGAGAAGGAGAAAAGCAGAGATAGAATGGGGATAAATTATCTCAAATAAATGTGGCAAGAAAAAGCAGTCATAATAGAAGGGAGGAGGAGGCAGGTGAAAGAGAATGAGTGAATCTTTCTCTCATTGGATTTGACTTGAGGGAATAACTTACACACTCAATGGGGTATCTTACCCTACAGGAAAGTGGGAGGAAGGGCACAAGAGGGGGGTGATAGAAGGGAGGGCAGACTGGCAGAGGAGGTAGTCAAAAGCAAGCACTTTGAAAAGGGACAGGGTGAAGGGAGAAAACTAAATAAAGGGGGACAGGATAGGATGGAGGGAAATATAGTTAGTCTTTCACAACATGACTATTATGGAAGTGTTTTGCATAATGATACACATGTGGCCTGTGTTGAATTGCTTGCCTTCTCAAGGAGGGTGGGTGGGTAAGGAAGAAGAGAGAGAATTTGGAACTCAAAGTTCTTAAAACAAATGCTCAAAAAAGTTGTATTTTTTTTACATGCAACTGGGAAATAAGATATACAGGCAATGGGGTATAGAAATCTATCTTGCCCTACAAGAAAGTAAGGGGAAAAGGGATAAGTGAGGGGCAGTCAGGAGACAGAAGGAAGGGCAGACTGGGGAAAGGGGCAATCAGAATATGTATGTCATCTTGGAGTGGGAGTGTAGAAATGGGGAGAAAATTTGTAATTCAAAATCTTGTGGAAATCAATGTTGAAAACTAGAAATATTAAATAATAAAAAACTTTTAAAAAGAAATTTGTTTTGTTTTCTCTTTCCTCATTTCTTTTCTTTAGTTTGATTGAATGTGTTTATTAAACTTCTTGTGTTTAAAATACTGAATATACATTTTGTATACAACCAAGTCCTATGTGTGAAATACTGAATGACACACTGAAATTAATACCAAGTTGACATAAGATATAATTCATATCCTCAGATTAATCCTCAGATTAATTTAATAGTCATAATAGCCCAATTCTCCAAACATTCACTAAATGCCAACTATGTGGTCCATACTGGGAATGCAAAGGCAAAAATGAAAAAAACTTTTGTCCTCAATAGCTTATTTTCTATTGGAGGGATACAATGTGGACCTTAAAAAAGAAATACAAAGGCATACAAAATAATTTCAAGTGGTAGAGAATGCTGTTACCATCATTTTAACTCCTCAAGGTAACAGTTCTTAGCCTTTTTTGTGTGTATCATAGACCACTTTGGCAGCCTGATTTTAAATACTTAAATACAAACGATTACAAAGGAAACCAATCATATGTAAATAGGGTCATCAACATGCTGTTATAATGAAGTTCAGATAGCCCATAGATTATTATTACTGACATTTTAATTATTATTATTAACAAAAATTAACAGTAATAGCATTTAGATAATAATTTAGGAGACAGCTAGATGGCTCAGTGGATAGGGTGCTGGGCTGAAGTCAGGAAGATCTGAGTTCAGATCTGCCCTCAGACACTCACTAGCTGTGTAACAATGGACAAGTCACTTAACCTCTGCCTAAAACACTGGAGAAGGAAATGGCAAAGCACTCCAGTATATGTGCCAAAAAAGCCCCATGGACAGTATGGTCTATGGAGTCATGAAGAGTCAGACACAACAGGATAACTAAACAACAGTGATTTAAGGTTTGCAAATCACTTTACAAATACCCTGGGATCTCTTCCATTTTACAGATGAAGAAACTGAGGCAGACAAAGGTTAAATTATTTGTCCAGGATCAAACATCTAGTAAGTATCTGAGGACACATTAATTGCCTAAGAACCCCTGCCTTGAGGTTTGCAAGAGTCTTTCCTTACTAAAACTCTGTTGTAGGAGAGCATGAAACATACACAGAAAATTAAGATAAAAATGTATACATGCTGTGTCTTAGGGATACTCAATGTGTCATTTCAATGAAGTATGAAGCCTCCAGTGCAGAAATTCTCTCTATCCAAACAGGCCAGCACCTTCTCTGTAACTTATGGTCTTAGAGATTTGGTCAGAGCCCTGAGAAGTTTTGTGACTTTCCCAACATCACACAACCACTATGAGATCTTCCCTGCTTTGAATCCTGCTCTTTCCACACTACTATGCTACTCTCTAGGAGAGGCATAAAAGTGCTATGTGACATCCAAAGGGCAAAAGGTCATTACTAACTGGAGGCAGGGGATGTATATTAAGAAAGGATTCCTGAAGGATGAGGCATTCCATAACCATAATCTCCAAATACACTTTTTTATCATTTCCAAAGCTGATTCTCGAATTTTAAAAAACAAAAGAAAAAAACATCTTTCCTTAAAGAAGTCTTCCTCTCTTCTCAGAAGACTCATGCATGCTTTGATTTCCTTTCATCTTTCAGTTTTGTTCTCCTCCTATAGCACTCATGGAAGACAAAACTATAAAAATCCACATCTATTTCCTTTTCTTTTCCCCTTCGTTCTTTTCTCCCTGCCTCTATTTTATCCCAGTTGTTTAATTTTTCCCTCTATTTCTTATTCTTCAGAGTTCCTATTTGTAACTGAGTAGTGACACTCACCATTACTCTCAGATGATGAACAAGGGAAGCAGCACTCAGTACATTCACATTCCCACAGTCTATTGGTCTTTGCAAAGCTTTTCTTTTTCTTTCAGTTTCTCACTGACTTGTGCCCACAATACAATCTCCCAATATTGTTCTTGTTTCCACCTCCTACTCTGCCTAATTTAGCTAATGCAGCATCTCCCCCAGCAGCTTACACTTCTCCTCTCCTCCTTCTTCTCCTTACCCCTGGCCATACTAACTTCGAATCTTAGGATTTGGAGTTGGAGGGGATCTTAGAGATCACATCTTCTGCTTCCCTCATTTCACAGATGAAGAAACTGAGGGCCAGAGAGGTTCAGTGACTTTTCCAAAATAAAATAGGTAGTAAAGTTGCACCGGCAGGATTTGAATTCAAGTCTTTTGTCTTGAACTTTAGTCTCCAATCCCATGAGTGCTCTTTCTACTACACAACACACTACTCTTCTTCAAAATATGCACCACTCAGATGAAAGCACCTTAATCTTTGTAACCACTCCATGATGTTGGTAAGGGAGTTTATATTAACACCATTCTAGAGAGCAGGAAGCTAATGTAGAGATAAATTAAATGACTTTCCCCGCCTCCAAATTTGATGTGATCTTTCTTTCCTTGAAACTCTCCATAGCACTTTATTTCCACCTGTCTAAGATAATTAATAAGATAAGGAAATTATCATGCATTATTTTGTGTTACAGTTATTTATGTATGTGTCATGCTACACCCCAACCCTCCAACAAGGTTTTGAGTAGCAGGTCACTTTGCAAACCCTAAAGCATTGTAAAGATACGAATAAGAGTGATGGTGGTGATAGCACAACTTACCTCTTGAAATTCCTTTGTATAATGTTTTTTTTTTTTATTATGTATCTCCCTAGCAGAATATAAGCTGTTTTGGATAAAACTAAGTTTGAGGGAGGTAAATGACGTACTGGGCAGAGTGTTACACTTAGAGTCAGGAAGACTTGCATTTAAATCCTTCATCAAACACATAACATAGCTGTTACACTGGGAAAGTCATTAAACCTTATTATGCCTCAGTTTCCTCATGCATAAAATGAGGGAATTGGATTTGATGGATTTGAAATAGAGGGAAAAGTTAAACAACTGGGATAAAGTAGACCCAGAGAGAAAAGAGCAAAGATGGAAAAGAAAAAGAAATAGATGTGGATTTTTATAGTTTTGTCTTCCATAAATGCTATAGGAGGAAAACAAAACTGAAAGATGAAAGGAAATCAAAGCATGCATGAGTCTTCTGAGAAGAGAGGAAGACTTCTTTAAGGAAAGATGTTTTTTGTTTTGTTTTGTTTTTTAAAATTTAAGAATCAGCTTTGGAAAAGATTTGAGCTTCCTTCCAACACAAAAGGAGCCACAATCCATATGTATATGTGTGCATATATGTACCAATGTATCTATGTGCACATATCTAGAAAACATAATATCAACGTAGGAAGACAGACCCACATGTGTAGATACATCTATGCATATGTGCATGTGCATATACATATGCATATTTATACATGTGGACATGTGTGCATGGGTTTTCAAATGTGTCATTAGCTTGAGAAGAAGAAATGTTTCTGCTGAAGCCATTATAGAAGGAGAAAGGTCTATTCTATTCTTGTTTAGCTTAATGATTGTAGTCTTTTCCCCTTTCTCTGAGTTAAGACCAGATAAAATATACCAGCTGTTTTTATTAAGGAAAATATTTCCTCCTGCTATATTCCATAATTTTCTATCATTTCTAGAAATGTCTTCACTAAAGGGATCTGGATCAATTTGCCAAATACTAAATGAAGCAACAAGCAATTTAACCATCCAAGCAGGATGACATTCTGCCTACCTAAACTCCTCTTGACATTTTCATTGGCTGAGGTATCATACTTTGCTGTCTATCCTAAAGCTGTATGGGGCTGCAGTAAAAACAGCTGCTCTTTTTCATTTGAGAAATGACTGTATTTCAGTGGTAGATGAAGTGGTCTTTATAAGTAGTTTGCAAGTTGAGTTACAAATTGCTTTGAAATCTGGCATTAAATAAGATATTTTGGAAATCCATGAAATCTCTCTAAAACAATATACTTACTTAGAGGCACACTGTGGTACAGTGGAGAGAGCTGTGGACTTGGATTCAGGAAGACCTAGCTTTGAATACCACCTCAGACATCTACTAAATGACCTTAGGCAAATCATTTAATCTCTCTAAGCCTTACTTTCATCATACTCAAAATGAGGGAGTTAGGAATGATGACCTATTAGGTCCCTTTGACCCCTAAATCTATGATTCTCTGCTATGACAAACACTTATCACCATCAACAAATAATCAGGGAGTTTCCCTACACATAACAACCTTGCTTCCAACAAAATGGGATCATCCTTTTGTTTTGCAGATCCAATGAGGTTATGTATCTAAAGAGCTTAGAACAGTGCCTGGCACATAGAAGGTTCTTTAACACGTTTATTCCCATCCCACATATCCCCACTGGAATATTTAGGGCCAGTTCTATGCAGGTGAATACTGATTAGAAAAAAGAAGGAAGAAGGAAGGAAGGAAGGAAGGAAGGAAGGAAGGAAGGAAGGAAGGAAGGAAGGAAGGAAGGAAGGAAGGAAGGAAGGAAGGAAAGAAGGAAGGTAGGAAAGAAGGATGGAAGGAAGGAAGGAAATATTAATGGCACTTTTTTTATTTTCATCTGCATTATTAATATTTTCTCCATCACTTTCTTAAGTCTAGACAATCAACAAAACAATAAAATAAGCTGTGATTTTTATCACTTGCCAGTTTCTGAGTTATAAATGCTCACACAAAAAAATTAGCGGTATGCTTTTATGATACAGTTTGAGCTGGCTGTAGTATTATGTGTATGACCCATTTTAATTTTATTATTCAAACTATGTAAATATATGTTCAAAATGTCCTTATTTTAATCACATGACATAGTTTGGAGCAAGCATGGTTGTTTAATGAAAAAGTAATCAATAAATATTTGTTTTCAGTTTGCTTTATTTTCTAATCATAATCAAATATAGACTCTTTGTTTTTCGTTGCTAATCTGTCTAGCCATGTTACCTAGAAAAAAACATTAAAGGACTGGTTATTGGTTCAGTTTTCTAATGCAATTTCCAATGAAGCCAACTAATTTTTTTTTGCTCTAATATTCTATTGCCACATGAATTCAGGAGAAATGAGTTAGGTTTGAAATAAAATGTAAAACCCAGTATCAACGATAACTCCAGGTAATTCATTCTTTCCTTCTCAGACACATAATTGTGCATATCTGAAGTCATTTTGCACTGTCAAAATAAAGTATATCACTGCCATATAATTGGAGATAATGTCATTTTTTTTTTTCCAAAGGGACATGGAAGTTAGCTCCTAGAATGTTGCTATGTGATCTGTGGAATTTGTAAATCATTTACCATATTGGTGCACAGCCAATTTTCTGAAGTTTGTAATATTTTCTCCCTACCTCCACCATACCCTCTGAATAAAAAGGACCAATTAAATGTAAGTTTGATTGAATCCATGAAGTGGGGAATTGGAGATATTGAAGGTAGTATCATAGTGCAAAGAGAAAATGGAACCAAAGGATTAGCAGTTTTTGAAGGACCCCTCCCTCTCCACAAAGTATAAAGCTGACTCATTTATTATCATCCAGGATATCAGAGGTCTTGCTGTCCCAGTTTCTGCTGTTCCTGTCAAGTCCTGCTTTTAAGAGCGGGCTCAGTATAAAATTCAACCCTACTGTAACTTTAGAGTTATATTCAACCATATTCCTAAATCTATGTAAATAACTACTGCTTTGATAACTTCCTGAGTAGGTATTACCTACAAACATGACCTTATCCCAATATTCACTTGGCAGCAAGATGAGTAAAAGTTATAACAAGTTTAGCTGCATTTTTAAAGCCATTCATTAAATAGATATACAAATGTCAGTTAATTGTCCTACATTTGAAATTACACCTGCTAATACATTTCAAAAAATGAGATAAGATACATATGTTTTAACATAACCCCAAATGGTTCCTTTATAAATAGACAGAAATCTGAGCTCTAAAATCACAGCTTCAACATACGAAAATAAAAGGGACATAAGTGAGAAGTTAGCATATTTGAACAAAGTTGGAGGTCTCAAAAACTTTAATCCTGTTTTATTTTTTGGGTTGGTTTTGTTTTTTTTGTTTTTTTGTTTTTGTTTTTGTTTTTGGTTTTTTTTTTGTTTGTTTTTGTTTTTTTTTTTTTTTTTTTGCTTCTCCACTGATATAAGTGAAACTGTTACTGGAAAAGATAATTGGATTTCTCAAGTGCCAATATAATTCCAAACATTTTTTTTAATTCAACACATTTCCCACTCATTATTTGCACTTAAGGATTAGTACTGTTCATATTCTAATTAGACATCACCATGTACTTTCTAATTATCTCAATTCTAAACTATTAAAAATTAGAATCAAAGTCCTGAATGATGGTAACAATGAATTAACCACAAAGCATGATGACAGGAGTTAACTCTGCATAAAAAGAAAATCTATTCTTCCAAAACATCATTTTCATTAAGCGAATTTTACTTTAAATTATCTGAAAACACCATTTCCAGTAATTTGTAAGCTAAATTGAAATATCCAATTATTGGGGGAGGATAGGTCAACTGATTAAAGCTCTGAAATTTTAAAAGCCTCCTTTTCATAATAACACAAAGCTGTACAATATTAACACATTTTGTTCTGCCCTAATGTACTAGATTACTATTTAAGTAACTATATCAAAAATGGGTACTGATAACTCACAACTTATTAAGAACTTTTACCATGTGTAACAGTGAGGACCTCAGGAAATCAAGGTAGAAGGATAGCTTGAGTAAAATTTTGTATGAAGGCTTTTGAGCCTTTCCTTGGGAAATAAACAATAAATGATATATTATGGAGGTTACGAAAGTATTGAGTGAATCATTTTTTTTTGTAGGTGGAAAGTCAAATTAAAAGTTTTTATCTAGTTTCAATTCAACCTGCAGAGATTTATAACATGTTTTATTGGTCAATTTTCTGAAAGTTAGTGATATACATATGGTTACAAGATCACAAATACAAGTGATCTAGGGAAATTTAGTTAAATATTAAATTAGAATCCAAATTAATCTGATATATTCATGTAGTGGATGGTAAAAATGAAATACATAAAGGCGAGCAGAGAGCAGCACATTTTAGAATAGAAATAAGGAACAACTGCACATATGGCACAAAGATATAGGATCTTAGACCATAACTAAATATGAATCATCTGGGAAGATCAATCATTTTAAAAAATCAAGGGTGTCCAAATGTAGATTCCTGTTATACTTATCACTAATTAAACTAGGTACTTATACTAAAGATGGATATCTCCGTAATGTGGTTTCTAATAACAGGATGATGGGCTTTTGGCAAGGGATGGAGTACATTTCAAGATAAAAAAAAGAATATGTTTGGTATTCGATTTGATCAATCAACTTTGATCAAGTGTGCTTTGAACTGAAATTTGAGGTGAAAGGAGAAAAATTCCCAAATAAATCTTTAAAACTAGATAGCATTTGAATAAAATGTGTGTTACACAGAAATGACTATAGTAGAAGTAAGGATCAGAGATAAGCAAAAGGGAACATATTGATAAGGAAATAAACATTTATTAAGCACCTACTCTGTGCCAGACACAGTGTTATGCACCAGGGACACAAAGACAAAAGACAATCCCTGATCACAATCTAATGAGGGAGATAACAAGGAGACAGCAAAAAAAAAAAAAAAAAGTACGAAAAAAGTGAAAAGGGTGAGGGAGGAAGGGCAGGGAAAGAGGGAGGGAAGAGACAGAGAGAGAGACAGAAAGAGACAGAGACACAGAGACAAAGACAAAGACAGAAACAGAGAAAATAGCAGGAATTGGGGGTGGGTGGGCGGGGGGGGGGGAGAGTTTAGGCAGTGAAAATGCCTGGTCAGGAGATGGAGAAACAACAAGGACACTTCTTTATGTAGATAGCCTAAAGTAATACATATTATCTCAGTATTTTTATGTCAATGCACACATCACAAGTAAAGCATGAGATTAACTTGAAATTTTAAACAAGGAAGTAATTGTGATCTCATGGATATTGGTGAAAATATGTGGGGCTGAATTCATGTCCAAGTACAAAAAAAGGCAATGATATGCCTTGATTAAATGTAAAACTGAATTGAGTGTAAACCTATATAGATATAGCTATGTTAAATGACATTCTGGATGGAAATGAATGAACCAGAGAGTGGAAGCACAGTAAAGTATGTTTTAATAAAGATGAAAGGAGAAATAAATATAAATTTCACTTTAGTGCCATAACTACAGACCAACCAGCCAATCTGAGGCTACGGATTGAGCTCTCCTCATACAGAATACAGTTTTAACACAGAAATAAACTGTGACAAAGACAAGAGACTTGAATTATCTGAAGATTTCATTCTACTAAATTTAGAGCATATTCTTGTTTTGCTACCAATTTGAAGAAGAAGAAGAAGAAGGGGGAGGAGGAAGAAGAAGAAGAAGAGAAAGAAGGAGGAGGAGGAGAAAGAAGAAGAAGAAGAAGGAAGAAGGAAGAAGAAGGAGGAGGAGGAGGAAAGAAGAAGAAGAAGGAAGAAGAAGAGGAAGAAGAAGGAAGAAGAAGAAGGAGGAGGAGGAGGAGGAAAGAAGAAGAAGAAGGAAGAAGAAGAGGAAGAAGAAGGAAGAAGAAGAAGGAGGAGGAGGAGGAGGAAAGAAGAAGGAAGAAGAAGAAGAAGGAAGAAGAAGAAGAAGGAGGAGGAGGAGGAGAAAGAAGAAGAAGGAAGAAGAAGAAGAAGGAGGAGGAGGAGGAGGAGAAAGAAGAAGAAGGAAGAAGAAGAAGATATTGGAAACAAGAAAGGCAATTGCTACAGTGCATAGAATTGTGAACAAAAAGAAATTAGTCATGAAAATGATGAAAAATTTAGAGTTCAAAATATCCAAAGATATAGACTTTGGACATATACTGTACACTTTAGGGTCTTCAAATTTTAAGTCTTGGAAAGTTATGGATTCATGGAAAAACTCAAAATAAGAATAAGGTTCAGAAGACTTGGGAGACTAAAATGTTTGACATACAATCATCAATAATCCAAATGAATAAAAGTGGCATTAAATAAAGAAAAGAGCTTGCACAGAAAGATTGAGGATAAACTCAGGTTAAAAAAAAGATATGCAAAAAAAGGCCAGGCACATAATCAAAGACTAATAATAGAATTGAGAAGAATGAGCCTATAGTGAGCAAAATACTGAGTCCAACAAGAAATTATTTATTTTTAAAACTGTTAATGCTAATGCGTGCCAATTTATTCCCCAAAGGTTCGACTTATTATCTAGGTAACTTTTGAAAATAAAACATCCTCTCCCAGCTTGCCACTTCCTTATGTCTTGTATCCTCAATTAGAGCGTAAGCTCCTTGAAGGCGGGCACTAAACTATCTCATCTTTTATGTACCTTCAGAGCTTATTTCAGAATTGGACACTGAGTAAGAATTTAAGAAGTTCTTTATTCTTTCATTCACTATACATTATTGACACTGATCTATGCCTTAGAATAAAAACATAGATTCAAGTCTGGGCTTTCATTTCCAATACAATATTGGAATATTATGAAAGTATAATTTATAGAGTAACATTTAGTAACATAGTAAACACATGTTTTGAGGAAGTAGGATTTTAATTATGCAAACTGTAACAATTAAAATTTGTATTTTCAGTTGTAGCTCCTATAATGAGGAAATTTTTTTAAAAGTACTTGTTTGAAAGAAAATTCTTGCAGCAGTTCTTTCTTAGGGTCTTTTAATTATTTAAAATATATTAGGATGTGTATTTTGAAGTAGAGACTTTTTCAAAATACAAATGTGATATTGGTCTGCTGATTTTTTTTCCTGGAGTTAGATATGGATTCTCCAATTCTCCTTATGTGATTTAATTATGTTTGCTAATTGTGACATTATCCCTATTTACGCTAATTACTAATGGGTGTAATTATACAAATCATGCCTATACACACTAATTTACCTAAGATGATATTTAAACAAGGCTTCATTTATTCCCCTGCCTTACAAAAGAGAATGAGGCTTTGATATTTATTGAGTTAGAGGGTCAGATACCACAAGGACATTGCCAGCGGATTCTGAAGAAACCTTAGAGACTAGAGTTATTGCCCTCTGTACATGTAACATGCACTTTAGAATTCCTTTAAACAAGGAGTACAGTTCATAGCATCAAATATTTAGAGTTAGACCACTGAAGTCAGCTAGCCCATATTCTTCCTTTTAGAGATGAGGAATCTAAACCCCATAGAGAATAATAATGCTAAATTAGATAGATAGATAGATAGATAGATAGATAGATAGATAGATAGATAGATATAATTATATTATATAAAATATATACTTACAACATAAATATGTACTTACATACATATGTGTATGTACCATACAATAAATGCATATCTACACCTTTGAACATATGTATATGTGTGTATACACATATACCACATATTACATATGTATGTATTCCATCCCCTTATCCATGACTGAGTCCTAGAGTGTGAGAGTCTTCTACCTTCAACACTACTGTTGGATTCGTAGAAGATATTTCTAGTGTGACAGTAAAAACTTTCTTTTACTACTATGTGGCTTAAGCCCAAGCAAGTTTTCCTGGTAAGATTTCCTTCAGTTACAGACAAAAAGCTTCTAGCCCTTTCTTATCAAAACACAAAGAAGACAGAACAAACATGTTGGGGGATGCATCTCCCTAATATTGCCTCCTTACTGTGATGGGGAAACTACCGGGACCAACGTTAATCAGGCTCATCCTATATTCCTGAAATTGGGGAAGACCTTATCTTCATTGATATTCCAAAGGGACAGTATTATATCTCACTCAACCTACTCTATGGCTCATTAAGAGATAAGTCTTGTCAAACTCAGGAGAGGCCCCTATCATCTCTGTGGGACAATAAACAGAACTCAGCTTTTGGAGTTCCAGCCTCATGATTCAAATTAACAGACTGCCAGAGGATTCATCCTCTCCAGAAAAGAATTAAGGGCCTACAATCCCCAGTATCATTGAGAACTAACTTCACTGTATCTTAAGTCCTAGATCCAACTTAAATTTTCTCATATTTTAAAAATATATTTACTTAATATCTTATTTTCCCCAATTATATGTAAAAACAATTTTAACACTTAAAAAAAAAAATTGAGCTCCAAGTTGTCTCTGTCCCTCTCCTCCAGCATAATTGAGAAGGAAGCAAATTGATATAAATTACATATGTGCAGTCATGCAAAACATATTTCCATATTAGTCATGTTGTGAAAGAAAACAAACCCAAAAATAAAAAATAAAGTAAAAAAGTATGATTCAATCTACATTCAGACATCAATCCTTTCTCTGAAATTGGATAGAATTTTTCATCAAAAGTCTTTTGGAATTGTCACAGATCATTGTATTCCTGAGAATGGATAAGTCATTCATGAGTGATCGTTATATATTATTGCTGTTATTATGCACAATGTTCTGGTTCTGCTTATTTCACTTTGCATCAGTTCATGTAACAAATCTTTCCAGATTTTTCTGAAAGCATCCTTCTCATCATTTCTTTTTTTTTAATTTTTTTTTTCCCGAGGGGGGAAGGCAGGGCAATTGGGGTTAAGTGACTTGCCCAAGGTCACACAGTAGTAAGTGTCAAGTGTCTGAGGCTGGATTTGAACTCAGGTCCTCCTGACTTCAGGGCCTGCTCTCTACTCACTGCACCACCTAGCGGCCTCTTCTCGTCATTTCTTATAGCAAAGTGGTATGCTAGCACAACTTTTTCAGCCATTCCTCAATTTACGGTTATCTCCTTGATTTCCAATTATTGCCATTATTAAAAGAATTGCTATAAGTGTTTGTGTACACATAAGTCATTTTCCTTTTTTATCTCTTTGGGGTACAGACTTAATGATAGTAATGCTGGCTTCAAAGGCACGCATGATTTTACAACCCTTTGCACATAGGTCCAAAATGGTCGAATCAGTTCACAACTCCAAGATAATGCATTAGTGTCCCAATTTTCTCACATCCCCTCCAACATTTGTCCTTTTCCTTTTCCATGATATTAGCTAATTTGATAGGTGTGAGGTGGTACTTCAGAGTTGTTTTAATTTGCATTTCTCTAATTAATATTGATTTAGGGTATTTAACATGATTATAGATAGCTTTGATTTCATCTGAAAACTTCCAGTTCATATCCTTTGACCATTTATCAACTGGGGAAATTGTTCTGATTTTTTTTATAATTTTGACTCAATTATCTACATATTTGAGAAATGAGGTCTTTATCAGAGAAATTTATAGTAATTTTTCATAGTTTTGATTACTGTGCATTTCCCTCCATCCAAGTTTTCCCCATTTATCCTGCTCTCTCTCCTTTCACTATGTCCATCCTAAAAAGTGTTCTGTTTCTGAGTGCCACCTTCTCCAATCTGCCCTCCCTTCTATCAGACCATCACACTCTTCTCTTATCCCCTTCGCCTCCTATTTTCCTGTAGGGTAATATAGATTTCTATATGCAATTGAATGTGAATTCCCTCTTTGAGTCAATTCCAATAGAATAAGGCTCAATTGTTCTGCCCCTCAACTCCACGATCATCTCCAATATAAAAACTCTTTCATACCATTTTTATGTCAGATAATTTACCCCATTTTGACCTCTTCCTTTCCCATTCTCCCAGTGCATTCCTCTTTCTCAGCCCTTGATATTATTTTGGCTATAATATTCCTGGGAGTTTTCATTTTGGAATCTCTTCCAGTGGTGATCATTAGATACTTTCAATTTCTATTTTACTCTCTGGTTCTAAAATATCAGGGCAGTTTTCCCTGATAATTTCTTGAAAGATGGCATCTATGGTCTTTTATTGATCATGGCTTTCAGGCAGTCCAGTAATTCTTAAGTTTTCTCACCAGGATCTATTTTCCAAGTCAGGTGTTTTTCAAATGAGGTATTTCACATTTTCTTCTTTTTTTTTTGTTCTTTTGATTGTGATTGTTTTTTAATGTCTTATGGAATAATTAGCTTTTGTAAAAAAAAAAGAGAGAGTTTAAACTCTTTTTACATTTAATTATTTTCTTCAGTGAGCTTCTGTACATCTTTTTTTTTTTTTTCCATTTGGCCATTTCTACTTTTTAAGCAGTTCTTATCTTCTGTTGATTTTTTATGCTACTTTTACCATTTGGTCTATTCTGCTTTTTTTTAAGATGTTATTTTCTTCAGCATCCTTTACTAAGCTGTTGACCTTTTTTCATGATTTTCTTGCATTACTCACATTTCTTTTCCCAACTTTTCCCCCCTCTCTCTCTTATTTGAATTTTAAAATCCTTTCTGAACTCTTCCAGGATTTCTTTTGGGGCTCAAGACCAATTCACATTTGCTGCTGGTTTACTAGGGCATGGCCCACATTGGCTTTGTGCTCTAATCTCACCACAGTGCAATAAACCTTTCCTGTCAACTTTCTGAGTTTTCGTAGATTGGCAAGTCATTTTGCCTCATTCTTTTGTGGGTTATGCCACTTCAGAATTCATTTCGAGGCATTCATTTGAGGCACTTACAGTTCTTTGGAGGAGAGTATGGGAGAGTGCAAATGAGTCCATGCTTTTTTTTTTACCTACCATCTTGGCTCTATCCCTCTAAATGTTCTTATACTACAGAATATCGAAATGATGTTCTCTAGGTTTGGGCCTTCACTTCTCTCCTGGCTTCACTCCTGACTCTCAGGACTTCTCCAGCATGCCCCAGCAAAAGATCCTTTTGCTCCCATAGCCCGTAAACCTTCATTTTGAGGAAGCAATCAGCCCAACCATTCATTCTTCTTCACTTCTCTCTCACCTCTGCATCTGCCTCTCCCAACTTCTCCTCTATGCCCAGCCACCTTGCTTTTTAACTGCATTTTATGTGCTGTCTTCCACCATTAGAATGTAAGTTCCTTGAGAACAATGATAGTGTTTCTTTTTGCTTATGTAGTCAATACACAACATTTGCACACTTAACTTTTACAACTTTAAGCACTTGGGTGATTTGATTAGTAATCTCATTTTCATTTGTACCTTGGTAACTGTGCATATTAGTGGCTATACACAGGAAGCACCCAAGATTGTGGAAAGGATGGTATCCTACCAGGTACTTTACTTCTCTTGTTCATAGTATTATTGTAAATAGCACTCTATGCATTCATTGTATAGTTTCCTTGTTTGCCTTTAAAACTTCAGTTTTGTGTTGTGATTATGCCCCCTGCCAAAGCATAGTACAAGTACTTTAAGATCTAAGCCCAAATGTGCAAACAGTGTTGCAGCTTAGTGAGAAAATCAATATCTTAGATAAATTTAATGCCAGAATTTTGGCCTAATTGACCAGCTGGCTAGAGACATTAAGGCTGTTAATCCCATCATCAATGGTAACCTCAAGATTAAATATCAACTTTCCTCTGCTATTCTCCCATACTCTAAGACCCTTTAGAATCTTGAATAAAGCAGACATTGCTGATGGATTATTTCAAGTTGATGTATCTTTCACAATCTCCAATGGCATCCACTAGTCATGAAGGACAAAGTCTCAGAGGTGATGTATAGATATTTTCAATTTCAGCATCCCCCAACAATAAGGACTAAAATCAAAGTAACCTTTCCAGGGAGCAGAACCAAAATAGTGCTGTGAAAGGAAGGAACTACCAGAGCTCTGTCACAGATTCTGTCAGATACATCTAAAAAAGTGAATCTGAGCAGATTTGAATTAGATTCACTACCAGACTGAGAGGGGTAGGAGCACAGGGCACGCAGAACAGCACCAGACCAAACCAACCAGGAACAGCAGAGGAATCCAGCCAGCCTGTGGCTCTGGGAGAGTGCTGGGTGAGTGAAATGCTGGAGCAGGAACAGGCCCAGGACAGAAGTACTGGCTATGGCCACAATTGAGTCACAGGCCTCTCAGCTCAGGATGGGAGTCTGTCAGAGTGCAGAGCCGGTGATCGCTGGAACAACTTGTCTGGAGGCTTCCAAACTTGGGCAAATGCAAGGGCACCAGACCAAATCAGCCATGAACAGCAGAGAAATCCAGCCACCACACGGGTCTGGGAGAGCACGGGTTGAGCACACACCAAGTACCAGCTTATTGCCACAATCAACCCCCAGGACTCTCAGACCAGGATAGGAGTCTGTCAGAGCACAGAGCCTGCAGCCACGGTAGCAGATAGCCCAGAGGCCTCCAACCCACAGCCTAAAGGCTTGCAGCTCGCCTTCTTGAATTCCCGGGAGCCATGACGGCCAGGTAAAATGGCTCATATCCCTTCCTTGAATAAACCCAGAGAATAAAACCTCAGGAGAAACAGAGGAGCCAGAAAGGGGGCTTCAGTAGTGAGAGAAGTGGGGAGAGGGGCCTTCCTGTGGTGGCTGAAGAACACGAGTGCAGGAAGAGAGGTGTCCCAGCAGGCCCCACCTCAGCAGAACAATGAGAGTAACTGAGCCCCAGGGGGTGGTTCTAACTAACGTCAATACCAGGAACCCAGAGTTGGCTTTGTACAGCCAGGAGAAGTGGCAGACACCAGCACAGACAAGAGCTGAGACCACCCATTTTGTAGAACAGTCCTGGGAGGGGGCGGAGCCAAGATGGCGACTGGAAAGCAGGGACTGGCATGAGCTCCCCACCAAGTCCCTCCAAAAACCTATAAAAAAAAGGCTCTGAACCAATTCTAGAGCTGCAGAACCCACAAAGTGGCAGAGGGAAGCAGGGCTCCAGCCCAGGACAGCCTGTATGGTCTCTGGGTAAGGTCTGTCCCACACAGAGCTCCCAGCTCCCAGCTGTGGGGAGCGGAGCTGAGCCAAGCAGAGCCCAGCGTGCGTGGCACGGACTGACCAGACCAGGAGCCAAGCGGAGAGTGCCCTAGCATCCTGAATTACTGAGCTGTGGCACTTACCAGACCTCACAACCCACAAACAGCAAAGACAACACAGAAGGTTAGTGGGAAAAGCTGCGGGGACTGAGTTTGCAGTTCGGCCACCGCCCCCGGGGGCAGCAGAGGTGGGGCAGCTTTAGAACTACAGCTGCAGTTGCTTCTGGCCCCAGGCCCACCAGGTGGGAGGAATTAAGTGGCTGATCAGACCAGGAGTGAAGAGCCTGCTGAAGATTTAAGCCCAGTCCAGGTTCGGGGCTCTTGGGGAAGGAGGAGTGCTGGTGAGGCAGCGCATCTCCCCAAGTGTGGAACTTAGAACTCTTTAGCCTACAAGCAGTCATACCCCGCTGAAAAACTCAAGGGTTAAGTAAATTGTCTGGGAACATGGCGAGGCATCAAAAACACACCCAGATTCAGTCTCAGACTCTGGAATCTTTCTTTGGTGACAAAGAAGACCAAAACATACAGTCAGATGAAGTTAACAAAGTCATAGAGCCTACAACAAAAACCTCCAAGAAAAACATGAACTGGTCTCAAGCCATGGAAGAACTCAAAAAGGATTTAGAAAAGCAAGTTAGAGAAGTAGAGGAAAAATTGGGAAGAGAAATGAGAAGGATGAGAGAAAACCATGAAAAACAAGTCAATGACTTGCTAAAAGAGACTCAAAAAAATACTGAAAA
>CM053622.1:586332379-586370182 GCA_028646595.1 Phalanger gymnotis
CATAGTAAAACATAAGATTCAAGTTGAAAAAAATGTTTTCATTTTAAGAATTTAATTTGTTGTACAGTATTTGTTTTACTGTAAATTTCATGTGTTATAAAAAATTAATATTGTCTGAAATCAATGCTGTTGTTGTTTTTTAATTGAAACACATTACCAAATAAAGGTCACAAAATTCTAGGGAATTACTAGTGGGAAAAAATGTTTTGCATGTTACCAATTTTATCTTGTGTGCTGCATTTTATGGATTATTTTATGGTTACCACATTAGGAAAAGTATATATCAAAATTAATGTTTTATTATGAAGAACTGCAAGCAGAAAAATGTATTTTCCACAATCTCTAGCAAAAGATTATAATTTTTGGTGGTCACAGGAACTTAACACTCAATTTCCGAAGGGTTCAGTGTATCAGTATTTGTGTTTTTACTTTTGTACCTTTTTCTAGGAACATTGAAAGTACTAGAAATACTAACCATATTTATATTCCTAGTATTTGCCACAATGCCTGGAAGGTAGTAAGCACTTAACAAATGTTATTGGCTTATTGACTTTTCTGAGCAGAAAAATTAGGATTAAAAGCAGAGTATTAGTGGTTATGTTTTTCATACTGTATAATTCGACATTTGGAGGTGTCTAGAGTACTCAGCAACTCTATACTATTTACTGGCATGGCCTCCACAGAGTTTCACCTGTGGTGCCAATTCTCTCCAAGCTATAACCCTGACTTAATCAACTTTCTCTTTCATGACATAAAAACCTCTTTATCCTAGAAGCTCATTTTACCCCTGGGTTTAACACATTGGCAGTATCAGCTTTCCCTGTGGCCTTTCCTGATTGGCTGATTCCTTTCAGAACCTCATATATTCATTTCTCTCCTGCCTGTGCTCCTGCCTCTCTGGACTTTCCATACCATAATCCCACACCAGATACCAACATCCCCCCCCCCACTGCCTTCCTTTGAATATAATGTCTTCCTCGGTTAGAATATAAACTTCTGGAGGGTAAGCATGGTCTTTCTTTCTCTTTATATTTTTACTTCCAGCTTAATGAAGTGCTTGGTACATAGCAAGTGCTTTAAAAATGCTTCTTGATTTGAATGGCTGACTCTATCCCTGTTGACTAAAGAAGTTTGATCCTATGATGTGACCTCCCTAAATCTATTCATCAATGCCATGCTTGTTAAATCTTGGAACTGTCAGACTTGGGACCTTCCAGGCTGCTTAGATGTATGGCACTTTTTTTTTTTTTACTCTTCTCTGTCTTTTCTATTGTCCCTATGTTTGACTGCCCCTTCCTGCCTACTTGGACCTATAGCATTTTGTAGGTCCTCTGTGAATGACAATATTCTCTATTCCTAGAATTTTGAATAATCGATGAATCATAGATTGTTAGAAAGGGAAGAAAATTTATTGATAATATAGTCCAGCTTCTTTATTTGTGCATAATGAAATTAAGGCGGGATGATAGACTCTTTTACTAGGGATTAGGTGGCCTGAGCTCTAGATCTGGCTCTACCATACATCCTTTGTTTCACTTAGGCAACCAATTTCACCTCTCTTGGTTTCAGCTTCATCTGCTAAAGAATTAAAGTTGTGGACCATGTGGCACAATGGTGATAATGTTGCATTTGAAGATAGGAGATCTGGGTTCAAATCCTAGTTCTGCTACCTCTAAGACTTTAGAAAAATTATTTATCCTAGTTAATGGCAGAGTCAGGACAAGAATTCAGTTCCTGATGATTACCCTAGTATCAGTGGCATGACATCACACTATTCTTTTGCTTCACATTCCCAGACAAATACTAATAACTGGTGCTCTTGAATCAAACATCAGGAAGGAAGGAAGGAAAATATGTTTTTATTAAGCTCCTACTATGTGTCAGGCACAGGGCTAAGGGTGAGCAATACAAACACAAGCAATAACACAGACAATATGTGCGCTCAAGGAGCTTATATTCTAATAGGGGAAGACAAAATTCAAAAGGGGTATGGCAATAGTTTCCAACTTAATTTAGTAGTAGTAATAATAATAATTAACATATTTAGGTTTTACTGCATTTTATTTATTTTACTAAATATTTACCAATTACATTTTAAAATATTATTTATTTTTAACATTTTTTAATGTTAAGTACCAAATTCTCTCCCTTTCTCCTGTCCTACTCGCCCACTGAGAAGGCAAGCAATTAGATATTCATCATACATGTGGAATCCTGCAAAATATATTTTTATATTAGTCATGTTGTAAAAAAGCAAGAAAAATAAAGTAAGAAATATGCTTCATTTTATACCCAGAGTTTATTAGTATTCTCTGTGGAAGTGGATAGCATTTACCTGTATGAGTACTTTGAGATTGTCTTGGATTGATCAGAATAATAGCTAACATTTATTAACTGTCTAATATGTGCCAGGGACTCTGTCATGTTTTTTAAATATTATCTCATTTGATCCTCACAAAAACCCTGGGAGGCAAGTGCTGTTATTATCCTCATTTTCCAGTTTAAGGAAAATGAGGCAAACAGAAGTGTCTTGCCCAGGGTTATGTATCTAATCAGTGTCTAAGTACAGATTTGAACTCAGATCTTCCTGACTCCAGGCCCAGTGCTGAAAAAGTATTTGTTTTAAAAAACCATACTAAGTTATAAGGGCCATACTAAATACTGGGGATGCAAATAAACGAGTGAAAACAATCCCAGTTCTCAAGGTAGTTTTGAACACTGATCCTAGGGATACACTGTTCTGATGGGTTGTTGTATTAATCATCCCCTACATCTATGTCCAGGCTCCAACCATGAGTCCTGAATTTCATATTAGTGATCATGTCACATAATCCTAACCCTATTTCCTCCTTTTTAGTACTGGGACCATAATAAAATAGACTCTATCATGCCTCATGGAAAGAATATGGAAAGAGTACGATTTCTAACAGATACAGACAAAACATACAGGAAAGTGATATCGTTGGAGTAATGTTCTGTTTTGAAAGGTTTCAAGGGAAGAGTAAGTGGGGCCATAAGGGGATTGTTTGGTAAACTCCATGTGGAGGGGGAGAGGTAAATGATAATGAGAATGACACCAAGGTTACAAGCCTGGAGGACTGGTAGGATGGAAGTACACTCGACAATAATAGGGAGGTTTGGAAGGAGTTTTTTCCTATTTCCCAGAAGGCTTTCAGGTAAAAAATGTGTTCATTGGCAGAGAAGTCACAGAGCCATGTATAAAGTATTTACAGATGTTGCCATAGATAGGCATCTTAGAAAGACATGAGGAGAAGCATTTTGGCAAGGGGGTGGGGAATCTAAGAACAAAGTTTGGGAACTGCAGAAGGAAATCTAATATTGTGAGTAGTATAGGTGTGAACCTCAAAGTCTAAGGGCAACTTGAGGGATGTGAAAAATACGGGGTTATATTGCCATATAGTGCATGAATGAAAGATTTCAATCTGAAGTACCTATTTGTGAGTTGCTGTCATGAAGGACTATGATAATCTCCTATTCCTGCAGCATGTGGGAATGCAAGACTGGATATTGGAAGAGTTTAGACTGTCATTTTTTTTTTTTAATTTCAGTGCTCTGATGCTTCTTGTTTTTCTTATATCTACATCATATTTCTTTACATATATTGTTATATTTCTAAAATTTTTACTAATCAAATTAAGCCATTGGTTTAACTGTGACTTTAAGATTTCAATTACTGTAAAAATATGGCAGGTCTGGAAGGAATAGGATTGTCCAACGTGATAGAGTCTGATGCAGTGAATGACAAGTTACTAATTAACAAATAATTCTAGATCAGATTTCTTAACTTTTTGTGTGTACCTTTGACAGGCTGGTGAAGTCTAAGAGATTGTTTTCAGATAAGTATTTTTTCAATAATTGAAGGAAATGCTAAATTTTGGTTAGAAGTTAGTGAAGTTAAAGAGAAAACTTTCCTCATTCAAACTCACAGAAACAGAAGTTAAGGACTCCTGTCCTAGATTAAAAGGATGAGATATTATAGTAAAGAGTAGAACTACCCCAAATCCTGTGGTAAGAAGGTCAGTCCTTATAGAATGACTACAGAGGACATACTTTATTTCCTTCTATAGATTCTTATATTATATTTTATAGATTTTATGTTTCTTACTCATGAGTATTCCTAACATTCATTCATTTTATTATGGCGATGAATAAGTATAGTGAAGCTTAATAAGGAATTCATTGTAGTTTTTAGTCAAGGTAGCCCTATAAAGGATTGTATAGGTGTGGGTGGGTGTGTGTGTGGAGAGAGACAGAGAGAAAGAGACAAAGAAAGTCAGGAGGCAGTGTGTTCTTTTTTGTTGCACCCTGATAAATGATAACTGAAGAAACGGCAGTGGTTTTAGTACTAACACTCAAAGCTTTAGATTCATGCCAATAAAATTAATTGGAATATAAAGTATTCGCAGTAAGGTAAATTGGAAGATGAAGCTTTCATTTCAAAAGAGAAAGGGCTCATTTTAAAAAAAAATGTATTCTCAACAAAGAGAAAATTACTCAGTCATTTGGTTCTCTGAAGTCATTGGCTTCATGTTGAGTGTGGGTCTGGTGGGATCATGACTCAGGAATGAAGCTGATGATTATTTTGCATTTATGTTGTTCCCTACCTTCAAAAGACAATCAAGGCATGGAATACAAACATTTTGATGAGAAGGCTTCAGAGTTAGTCTGCAGGTGATGAATGGCAGGGTTCAAGCCATTATAGAACAATGAGCCTGGTATTCAGCAACTGGCACAACCTAACAAGTCTTAGAGAACAAGTTTCAGGGTATTATACTAACTGCTGGGAATTTTTTAAAGAGGTTCTTGTTGCTTTTTTTTAAGTCCTTGCCTTTCAAAGACATTACATTCAATTGGAGGAAAAGCAGAGAGTGGGGAACAGGTATAGTACATTAGGAAAAAAAAGTTTAACTTGGAGTCATAGGATTTTGAGTTTGAATCATGTTGCTGTTGATCTGTGGTTCAGCAGACAGAATACTGGCCCTGGAGTCAGGAGGACCTGAGTTCAAAGACATTTATTAGCTGTGTGACCCTGGGCAAGTTACTTAACATTGTTTGCCTCAGTTCCTCTTCTGTAAAAGGAGCTGGAGAAGAAAATGGCAAACCACTCCAGGATCTTTGCCAAGAAAACCTGAAATGGGGTCAGGGAGAATCAGACACGATGGAAGTGACTCAGCACAAAAACTCTCTGTATGTTGTATGACATTTAGTAAATTTATTTAATCTCTCCAGGTCTCAGTTTCCTCATCTATAAAACTGAGGATGTTGGACTACATCAGTGGTATCAAACTCAAACAGAAATGGAGACCTCTAAAGTGTACATAAAGATCCCTGTGGGCCATATGTTGATTTAGACATGTTTGTAGATTTTATTTTTTATTAATAGATCAACACATTAAAATCAGATAGAAACTATATTTTACCTGATTCAGTTCTCACTTAGCTGTGTTATGAACTGCGTGTAGTCAAGAGGCCATCTGTTTAATACCTCTGGACTAGATCGTCCCTAAGGTCATCTAGGAGGCACAATGGATAGAGTCCTGGGCATGGAGTTGGGAAGACTTGAGTTCAAATGCAGGCCTTAGAGATTTATTAGCTAAGTGACCGCCACCAAGTCATTTAACTTCTATCTGCCTTTGTTTCCTCAACTAGAAAATAGTGGAAATAATAGCACCTACCTCACCGCACTGTTATGAGGATCAAATAAGGTAATATTTATTTCTTAAGTGCTTCACACAGTGTCTGGCAGAAACTTAATAAATGTATTTTTTTCTTCCCCTATGATTCCTTTCAGGTTTATATCTATGAACCTAAGAATTAAGACAAATGCAATTAAAGAAAAAATATGCAAAATGCAAATACAGAGAAATTTTGGGAGGAGGAGGACACTAAGTGGAGTTGAGGAGGATGTATATTGGAGGTTCAACAGACAGTTGATGGAAAGATGGGAGGTGGAATATTCTACATATGGAAAGGCAAGTAGACCAGATTGGTTGGAATTTAGAAAGATGAACAATAATGTGAAAAAAATCTGGAAAGGTGCATTTATTCATTCACAAGAGAGGATATTAGATTGATATCATTTGGTCCAACCTCAGACTAGACCAAGACCTGCATTTATGACACATCCAACTTAATTTTAAGCTTATAGGGTGCAAAATCTAGAAGGTAAGGACAGGGACATGTGGTTTCATGGATGTAGGGAACATCCAGATGAATAGTCTCTTAATTAATGCTGGCCGTCCTCCTTTCTTCAGTTTATAGTCTTAGAGAGTTTACTAGACTCTAGAGCACTGAGAATTTAAATTACTTGCCCAGGGTCGTATAGTTAGTACATGTTGAAGGTAAGATTTAAACTCTGATCTTCTTGGCTCTTATTTCCACAATCTGGCTAGCAGCTTCTGTGGGGGAGAGGGGAGAGATCCACCCACAGCCAGCACCCAGAAAGCTGCCAGACGGCACAGTTTCTTTTGATCTGCCTTAATAAGGAGAGCAAGGTGAAGGGGTTGGCAAGCTTACTTTAATTCAGCACGCAAATATCATTCACTTAGTTCAGGGGAAAAAGCCAGCACCCTGAACTTCAGAGCAAAATACAAGCAAATTACAAACATCAACAGACAGACCTTATCTAATTCAAATCATAATACATAGTTACCAGTACGAACATCTGGGTTTCAAAGCTGGGGGGCAGTTTACAGCTTGTCCAGAGTCTCAACACTCCTTCCATGAGTGTGCCCCCAAAAATCAAATGGCAAGCTCTCTCCAGTTATATCCAGTTTGGAGCCCTGAAGACTCTGACCTCACCCAGGCTGGGTCTGGGAAAGTTCTCCATCCCCAGGATCACATCATATACAAATCAATGACTCCTACTTGTCTCAGTGCTGAGAAATACTCCAAGACAAAAAGATCTCACTTTATCTGCTCCATTCAAACAAAGGCCAGAATCATTAAAGGCATTTAAGAGAAGAAAAGCAAAATGTCCCACCTTAATTACTGTTACATAATAATGTTAATGTTACACCTAATAGGGGTTTGGGCCTGGGGCTTAGCACTTAGTAAGATTCAATGAAATAGCTGAATTACTCAAAGCATACAGAAGCCAAACTCTTCAAGGGCACTTGTTGAACTAAGTGCTAAGGAGCCCGTTTTGCTTCCCAACACAGCTCTGAGGCCTATTCTCTGTCTTTTATGTCACAGCTGACCTCAAGAATCAAGATGGCTTTTAGAAATCATTTAGTCTAAGGGTTCTTAACTTGGGATCCAAGGATAATCTGATAGATTTCATCAAACCTGTGAGCATGGATCATTTTTATGTTTTACTAATCTCTAACTGAAATTTAGTATTTTCCCCAATTACTAAAAAAATTTATTCTGAAAAGGGATACAGAGGCTCCACCAGACTGCCAAAGGGTTCCATGACATCATAAAACAGAAGTATCCATAGTCCCCTTGATTTACAGATAAGGAAAGTAAGGCCCATTTAGGTAAAGTGAATAACTGGGATCTGGAGGACAGATTTCCACACTCCTTCTTCAACTTCCACTTTTAAGTGTCTTGACCTGGGTAGAGACAATTAGAGGCAGGAAAAATATTCATACTCAGGTTCTGTGACTCTAAGCTATGTTAGCACTTTCAAACTGTTGAGAATTGAGCTCATTGTACTCTTTAATAATACCAACAGAACTATCAGCAAGATGAAGCTGTCATATATGAAAATGACCTGCCCACAGTGGTCTGTTCATCGGTCTTTTGCTTCTTTTTGTATCTCCAGTGCATAGCACAGTGTCTGGCATATTTATTGTTGTTGCTTAGTCATTTCAGTCATATCTGAGTCTTTGTTACCCCATTTTGGGTTTTCTTGACAAAGATCCTAGAGTGGTTTGCCTTTCCTTCTCCAGCTCCTTTTATAGATGAGGAACTGAGGCAAACGGTGTTAAGCAACTTGCACAGGGTCATAAAATAGTAAATGTATGAGGCTGGCTTTGAACTCAGGTCCTCCAAACTCCAGGCCTGGCACTCTATGCACTTGTACCATCCATCTGTCCAGACCTAGTGTAGAATAGGCAATTAATAAGTGTTTATCAAATTGAATTATTGAATTTCTTGGGAGTAGCCATGCCCTTGGCAACAGAGAGCCCATCTTCTCCATTTGGAATATTTAATGGAGTAGAAAATAAATGTAAAAGCCCTTATTTGCTAGTTGCAAAGAGCCTATTTCCTTTTTAGTCTACTTGACCACACTGCCCTGTCTTTATAAAATATAAAGTAAAAGGGAAGCTCATTCTTAGATCCATGGAGAATGGAGTATTCGATTTGATATCAGAGGGTCTGGGTTGGAATGTCAGTTCTCTTATTTATGTAAGTATGACCTCAGGTAAAGCACTTAACCTCTCTGGGTCTCAGCTTCTTTATTTGCTAAATGAGAGAATTGGAGAAAATGATTTTGAAGATCAATCTGTCTTTAACCATATAAATCACAGAACTCTGCTTACAGAGTTTGGTGGCCTGGCTTCCATTTCCCATTGGTGGTAAGTATGTCTGTTTTTAATTCTGTGTTAGTGCCTTCAGTTCTGGTCCAGAGTAGGTAGATATCGTGTTTTGTGTTCCCGGAAAAGCCAGTTTCCAACAACCATTTAATTAGCACTCACTTTGTGCTGGGGACTCTGTTTAGAGGTAGAAATACAATGAAATACAAAAATACAGTCCTCTGGGAGGTTACATAGTAAGGGACCTTTACAGGTCTGCTTATCTGTGTGCCTCTCTGAAGCCTTGAGGGACCTGGAGAACATGCTTGAGTTGATCAGTTGACTAGGGTTCAGGGCTCTTTATGAAATTTGAGCCCACTTTTGGATACAGACTCATATCTGGAGTACATTGATGTACTGGCTGTGATGAACAGGAAAAAGAGGGAAATGTAGTTCTAGTAGCTTCATTACTATCTCATGTGTAGTCTGGGAAAGGAAAAAGAACACTGGATTTGAATATGTTCTACTACTCAATACTTGAGTTCCTTTGGGGGAGATAGGAACAATATTATAATCCCTCCTTATATCATTCTCCCATCCTAAGTTAAAAGGTATTGAGACATTCTGTATGATTTATGGTTCTCATCACTTTCTTATTGTCTGAGTACAAAGCAGCCACCAAGAGTTCCAGAGGCGCTCTAGAAGAACTCTGATGTTTGGCCTGTGGCTCAAGATTGGTAATTCACACAAGGGAGATTCATTTAGCTTAATCAATTTGTGGGTTCCTTGAAGCCTATTCTTGTTGAATATCCTTCTCTTGCTATGGCTAAGTCATTTTTTTTTTTGGTTAACTGTTGCAAGACCTATGAGTGTTCCATTTTCTTTCAGTATCAAACCTAAATTAGCAAGGGATTGACTTTAGTTAGGCCCAGCCCAGAAGAGTAGAACAAGTTACTTTACCTCTATGGCCTTGAATTTTCTTGTCAATAAAATGAGAGATTTGGAAAAGATGATCTGTTTCTTTCTAGTATTGTCATTCTATGATTCTGTCAACACCCCAATTTACTTTTAATGACATTCTTATTTAAGTAGTTTTGTAGAATGACTGTTCTTGCCTTCTAACTCAAAAATTCTTTCAGGTAGTTACCACTTAACCACCACCTACAGTCTTTAGCTGTGCACCATGTCCTAGGACCAATATCACTGGCAAAACAGATAAATAGAACTCCTAGATCATGGCTCTGCAGACTCAACATCAAGTCTTACCATGACTTTATGCTTTGATTCTAAACCACTGAGATCCATCTTTATCCATTGAGACTAAGTTCCCATCTTTGTGTACTCATTTCACCAGCAACATCTCATCTTAGTTCCCCAAGACCTTACTCTGTTGGCCCTTCTCATGTTTCAGTTCTTCTGGGATTGTGGTAGGCCTTCTAAGGAAAAGAAACTTACTCCAAAATGCAACCAAAGTATGTAAATCCTTTTTTGCCAATATTCCTTTAAATAGACTTCTGATCTACCTAGACTTCCATCTCATTACTCGAATGCCAAGTTTCCCTTAACAATAACATTAATAATACAAACAAGCACACGTATGTATATAAGTATACATGTATATAATTATGTTACATGAAACATATATATGATCAAAATATATCTGTATGTGCATATGTATGTATATGAGCAAATAGCCTTAAATACAGTATCTCTTTGGAGCCTGTAATGTTAATTGTGGAGGGGGAGGGGAGATCTTCCCTGCCTATTAATAGACATCATGTGGAGCCCATTAGGGGAAGCTTTCTTGTAAGAACACTTGCACACCTTTTGTTAATAAGCTAATTAGGCACTGAGTCAGGTTGTGATGCCTTTTGGCTCTGAGCCTATTAGCTGAAAGTGTATGTATTGTGAGAGGTGAGCTTTTGCTTTGGGGGCTAGCTTTTGAGAAAGACATTTTGATTCCCTGGTTGAGAATCTGAGTAGCTATATGTTCAGAGCTCCCCGACTCCTGAGGCAAAGGCTCTCTCGATCCAGTGGATGTAAAGCTATGATTCAGGCAGTAGAGCCCTGTCTCTTGCTCTTTATTTCTCTTTTCTGCATTTCTTGTGTTTGTATTTTATACAATTAAAAAAGAAAGATTGTTGACTCCTGAAACAGCTATATTTCCTTAGTAAAGCAGATCTAAGAACCTGCTCTAGCAACCATCCTGGGTGTGTCAGCATGGTTACCATTACAGATCCTCACAACAATCCTGTGAGGCAAGTACTACAGGTATCATTATTTCCATTTTACAGATTAGAAAACTGACGGTTATTCAGGTTAATGGACTTGGCCATGGATAAACAGCCACCAAGGTCAGAAGCAGGATTCAAACCCAGGTCTGCCAAATTCCAATTCCATCATTTTAATATCTATACTAAATTGTCTTTTCCATTGCCCTATTTCTTAGTACTTCTATTTTGCTCTCCAGCCTAGTACCTCCTTGATGTCTACCATCTACCATGCATATTTATTAATATCTGCTATTATATTGCTTTGATATTTATTATTCAAAGATTTTTTCTAACAGTCATGCTTAGGGGTACCTTATATTTCCTGCTTTATCCCAGTGGTTGGCTCTCTGGGTGTTAGCCACCTGCAGTCTGGCCCATTCTGCCATTGCTTGAACTCTTGTATTGTCAGCTTCTGCAGTAGGTAGGGCTAGTATCAATATGCTCATTTTACATGTCCACTTTGTACATTTACAAAATGTCCTGAATTGAACTCATCTTTTTCTTCCTCAACATGTTCTCCTTCTAAATTTGTAAACATCTGTTGTGTGGCATCACCATCCTTGAGTCCTCTGAGTTCTGTAACCTCAGAATCCTCAATTCTTTCCTCTCCTTCATTAACAGATCCAATCAATTGACCACGATAGGTCCCTGCCCAAGCTCCACTTAATGGCTGTATTTTGGGCCCTCTTGGCTTACAGCGAATGTCAATGGTAACTGTTTCTCTTTGGAATAGCAACCCAGAGGGTCTTCTGCTCCCACATAGATTTTTTTTTTCTTTTTCTAATTAAAGGGGCCATCCCTTGACTCAGAAAGAGGCCTGTTCACTCTGTGAACATGTGGAACTCTGTGAGTATGTGGAAAAGTCTTAGCCTAAAAGGGCCAGGGTCTCCCATTGCATCCTGGACCATGTCTAGTCTTCCTGTTGAATATCTGGTTGCTAGATCCAGATGGCTCTGGAGGAGAAAGTGAGGCTGGTGACCTTGCACAGCCCTCCCTCACTCAAATCAAAGTCAACTGCAAGTCATTTCATCACTTCCCTGACGGCATTGTCTTCTTAGAAAACAAAGGACAAACACAACAATTGCAAAGTATTTTGATTTTATTTCACAAGATCTCTAGGAGCTGGGCCTTCCTCTTCCTTCCTACAGCTATCAACTTATTTATAGGCCCTCTTCTCCTCTCATCTGTCCTACTGTAATAGTCTCCTAATTGATCTCTGTGATTTTTGTCTTTGCCCCCCCCATCCATATAGATTCCAAAGTCATCTTTCTAAGAAAGAAGTACAATAATGTCAATAATCTGCTCAAAAACTTTCAATGACTCTCAATTATGCAAGTGCCCAGTAATTCTAGATGCAAGCCTACCTACAATCTGGCTTCCTGATGTTTTCAGACTTATTTCATATTACTTCCCTTCAGCTAAAGCGAATTACTAGCCATTTCCTGAACTCTAACTCTGGCTTCTGGGCATTTTCATAGGACATTTATCATGCCAAGAATGCATTCCCTCTGCATCTCTTCCTCTCATAATCCTTTTCTTCTTTCAAGGAACAACTCAAGTGCTACCTCCTACACAAAGACTTTTTCCATCTGATAGTACTCTCTGAATTCTCCTTTTACTATTCCTAGCTGTGTACATGTTATAATCCTATATTAGATAAAAGTCAAAGAGAAAATTGCAGAATTGGGGAATAGAGTTTATGTCTTCTTAACTCTAGCCTTAAACTACTCTCCATCTCATTCAAGCAATATTTAGGATGGATCTCCTAAAAAGTAGAGCATAAGCCAGTTCTATGAAATATATGTATTTACTTTATAGAACTGATTACTTATCAATATATCAAAATTTATCTCCCCAAAACAAAAGGTCTCCATATAGTAAAAGCCCCATATATAAGCATTAAACTAAAGCAGATTTGTTAATCCTGTCTCCCAATGGTTAACAACACTACTTTTAGAAATAATTTAGGAGTGTATGAGATCTCCAAATCAATAACTCTTGGGGTCATTAAGCCATGGAGTATAAGATGGGATACTAGCTAAATAGTGCTGAATAGAGACATTTTTTTTTTCTCAAGAACAGAGACAATTAATGAGATCTGGAAATCTATGAACTTCCAGGAAATTTCCTGCTCAGTTGAAGCATATAAATCCATCAAAAATGCCTACAAATGGATAACATGATTCTTAACAGTAAACACAAAGAATGGATATATAAGCACATTTGAAAATAGTATGGCATTAGATTATCAATTTGTACATATGTTGCATCCAGTTGGGTCTCTTATGGTTTGAAGAGATGAAGGAAAGAACTAAAGGATAGAGAAGAAAGAAGAGTAATGGACTGGTCATCTGGCTCTGCACTGACTAGGCAGGAAAAGAGATACTGAAGAGAAAAAAGGGAAGTAGAAGGCTTGGATTACCTTTAGTCTTTTCTCTTCCCTTCCTTCTGGTCTACTCAGGTCATGGAATCCCCGTTATTTTAACAATTAAGTTAACCTTCTCCTAAGCATCTCTTTTGGGATACAGGCAATATAATTTCTTCTACATTCTAAACTCTATACCAGATATAAGTGCCAGTTAAGACTCCCAATTTAAAAGACACATGAAGGGGGCGGAGCCAAGATGGCAGCTGGAAAGCAAAGACTTGAGTGAGCTCCCTGCCAGGTCCCTCCAAAAACCTATAAAAAATGGCTCTGAACAAATTCTAGAACTGCAGAACCCACAAAATAGCAGAGAGAGGCAGGGCTCTAGGAAAACCTGGATGGGTGCTGGGTGAGATCTATCGCCCATGGAGCTGGGAGCTGAAGGGAGCAGAGCCCAGCACGGGCAGCAGCAGGACCAACCAGACTAAGAGCTGGGCAGAAGAGGCCCTAGTGCCCAGAATCAGGGAGTTGTGGCAGTTACCAGACTTCTTAACCCACAAACACCAAAGACAACAGAGATTAGTAGGAAAAACTGGGGGCACAGAGTGAAAGTAGTTCCTGGTTCAGCCACCACCCTGGGGGCAGCAGGGGTGGTGCAGCTACAGAACTACAACTAGAGTTGCTTCAGCCCCAGGCCCACATGGTGGGAGGAATTAAGTGGAGGATCAGAGCAGGAGTACAGAGCCTGCTTAAGATCTGAGTCAGGGCCAGGTTGGTGGTTCTTGAGGAAGGAGGAGTGCTGGTGTGGCAGAGCTGGCTGTATAGAAATAGCTCTGAAAACAACAGCACATCCCCTCAAGCTTGGAACAAAGTAGTCTTTACTCTACAGGCAGTCACACCCCGATGAAAAACTCAAGGGTCAAGTAAGTTGTCTGGGAACATGGCCAGGCAGCAAAAACAGACTCAGATTCAGTCACAGACTTTGGAATGTTTCTTTGGTGACAAAGAAGATCAAAACATATAGCCAGAAGAAGTCAACAAAGTCAAAGAGCCTATATTGAAAGCTTCAAAGAAAAACATGAACTGGCCATGGAAGAGCTCAAAAAGGATTTGGAAAAGCAAGTTAGAGAAGTAGAGGAAAAATTGGGAAGAGAAATGAGAAGGATGAGAGAAAACCATGAAAAACAAGTCAATGACTTGCTAAAGGAGAACCAAAAAAATACTGAAAAAAAAATACTGAAGAAAACAACAACTTAAAAAATAGACTAACTGAAATGGCAAAAGAGCTCCAAAAAGCCAATGAGAAGAAGCATGCCTTGAAAGGCAGAATTAGCCAAGTGGAAAAAGAGGTCCAAAACACCACTGAAGGAAATACTACCTTAAAAATTAGATTGGAGCAAGTGGAAGCTAGTGACTTGATGAGAAATCAAGAAATTGTAAAACAGAACCAAAGGAATGAAAAAGTAGAAGACAATGTGAAATATCTCATTGGAAATACAACTGACCTGGAAAATAGATCCAGGAGCGATAATTTAAAAATTATTGGACTACCTGAAAGCCATGATCAAAAAAAGAGCCTAGATATCATCTTTCAAGAAATTATCAAGACCTGCCCTGGTCTTCTAGAGCCACAGGGTGAAACAGAAATTAAAAGAATCCACAGATCTCCACCTCAAAAAGATCCCAAAAAGAAAACTCCCAGGAATACTATTGTCAAATTCCAGAGCTCCCAGATCAAGGAGAAAATACTGCAAGCAGCCAGAAAGAAACAATTTGAGTATTGTGGAAACACAATCAGGATAACACAAGATCTAGCAGCTTCTATGTTAACAGATCAAAAGGGCTTGGAATAAGATATTCAGGAGGTCAATGGAGCTAGGATTAAAACCAAGAATCACCTACTCAGCAAAACTGAGTATCATGCTCCAAGGCAAAATATGGATTTTCAACTAAATAGAGGACTTTCAAGCTTTCTCAGTCAAAAGGCCAGAGCCAAATAGAAAATTTGACTTTCAAACACAAGAATCAAGAGAAGCATGAAAAGGTAAACAAGAAAGAAATCACAAGGGACTTACTAAAGTTCAACTGTTTTGTTTACATTCCTACTTGGAAAGATGATGTGTATGATTCATGAGACCTCAGTATTAGGATAGCTGGAGGGAATATGCATATATGTATATTTGTGTGTATGTATGTATATATGGTATATATATGTTTGTGTGTGTGTATATATATGTATGTGTGTGTGTATATATATACATGTACATATATATATACACATATATATAGACAGAGGGCACAGGGTGAGTTAAATATGAAGGGATGATATCTGAAAAAATCAAATCGAATTAAGGGATGAGAGAAGAATATACTGAGAGAAGGAGAAAGGGAGAGATAGAATGGGGTAAATTATCTCACATAAAAGTGGCAAGAAAAAGGAGTTCTCTTGGGAGGGAAGAGGGGGCAGGTGAGGGGGGATGAGTGAATGTTGCTCTCATTGGATTTGACCTGAGGAGGGAATACCACAGGAAAGAAGGAGGAAGAAGATAAAAAGGGGGTATGATGGAAGGGAGGCCAGATAGGGGGAGGAGGTAATCAAAAACAAACACTTTTGAAAAGGGACAGGGTCAAGAGAGAAAATTCAATAAAGGGGGATAGGTTAGGAAGGAGAAAAATATAGTTACTCTTTCACAACATCAGTATTGTGGAAGGGTTTTACATAATGATACACATGTGGCCTATGTTGAATTGCTTGCCTTCTTAGGGAGGGTGGGTGGGGAGGGAAGAAGGGAGAGAATTTGGAACTCAAAATTTTAAAAACAGATGTTCAAAAACAAACAAAAAATGTTTTTGCATGCAACTGGGAAATATGATGCACAGGCAATAGGGCATAGAAATCTATCTTGCCCTACAAGAAAGGAAAGGGAAAGGGGGATGGGAGAGAAGTGGGGTGACAGAAGGGAGGGCTGACTGGAGAATGGGGCAACCAGAATATACGCCATCTTGGAGTGGGTGGGAGGGTAGAAATGGGGAGAAAATTTGTAATTCAAACTCTTGTGAAAGTCAATTCTGAAAACTAAATATATTAAATAAATTAAATTTAAAAAAATAAAAATAAAAAAATAAAAGACACACTAATTTTCTGTAAAGGAAGTCTTGGTCTGTTAACAGAAAGTGTCTTCTCAATTCAGTGAGAACACCTAATGCTTTCTCCACATTTTTAAAGTCATTATGCCTCTTATTACAATTAGTTAACAGGTAATAAGTTATTAATATAAAATGATAGTATTCCCAGGAATAACTAGACAGACAGCCTCACAACACAATACCAGAGGTTATGATGAACTGTCTAAAGTTTCATTTGCATCAGATAAGATGGGATAATATGAAACGTACTTTGCAAATCTTAAAACACTATATAAATGTTAGCTATTATTGTTAGTGTTGTCTAGCCTACAGGAAAAAGAAGATAAAGGGTGATATTAAGTGAATACACTAAATAATGTTTTAAATAATATATATTTCTACTCAGGGTTATATTTCCAGTGAATGGTTATGGTCTGTTTCTACCCTAGATGGACAAAAAGAAATAGGCTTCTTGTACACAACATGATTTGGGTCAGATATTAGGAAGTAGTTCTTGACTAGAAGGATTTTGAATCCATGCAATGAATTAACAAGAAGATTTTTAAGTTCTCTTTATTCAAAATTGAACAGATAATCTTAAAAGGATGGTTTAACTGTAAAGCAGTGTGATATAATGGAGAGAAGACTAGGCTTGGGGTCGGAATACATGGCTTTGGGCACTAGCCATATAACCCTGAGCAAGTCACTTAATTTTTCTAAAATGTTTTTTTTTTCTATCTGGAAAATGACATCACTAATATTTGTACTTAAGAAGCAGTAGACTGTAGTGGCCAGAAAGGTAGGAAAAGAGGCAAGGGGGGGAAAGGAACAAGCATTCGTTAAACACCCAACATATGCCAGGCATTGTGCTGAGTACAGTGTTAGGTGTTATCTCATTTTATCCTCAAAACAGCCTTGTAAGAAATATTCTCCCCTTTTTGCAGTTGGGGAAATAGAGGCAAACCATGGTTAAGTGACTTGCCTCATGTCACCAGCTGTGTCAGACACCAGATTTGAACTCAAGTCTTCCTGACAACAAACCTGGTACTCTGCCCACTGTACCATGCTCAAGAGGTAGGTTCAAAACTCTCCTCTGACATACTGGCTATGTAATTCTAAGTAAATCACTTAACCTCTCAATGACTCAGGCAATTTTATAACATTATTCAATGTAGAGAAGATGCCAATATGCAGTGGTAGGAGATTTTTCATAGGAGTTCCCTGTGTCAGTGACGTGTGGTTAAAAACTATTTGTACCACCAACCTTATAGTGTTGTTGTGAGAAAAGTACTAATTAAACTTTTTAAAAAGAGCTATATAAATGTGAATTATTTTTAAGGATAGTCCTGATCAGGGCCAGAGGCTGAATTAGATGAACCCTCAAGATTCATCCCAGTTTTTTAAGTTTCACTTCAATGACCATAACAATGGGGAGAAAAAGGAAATAGCATCACTTCATTTTTCTTTTTATCAATTGCCAAGTGTATCATAACTATAGAAAGCAGGCTGACCCAAGGCCAGAAGTCAGATAATTTTGAAAGTGAAGACAGACTACTCCCCTTCCCATGTCTCCTCCTGCCTTTCCAGACCAAATTCTGAACCCTGGCTCTTCAAAATCACTGCACTATGTTGGGCAATATTAATTTAAAATAACAACAACAATGATAAAATGTCATTCATGTTGTGATTATGCTGCTATTATTAATCAATAAATATTTATTAAATGTTTTATATATTAAAGCATTAAGTGTTATTTTGTGTTAGATACTAGGCTAAGCACTGGGGATACAAAAAGAAGCAAAAGACACTCTTAGTCCCCAAGGAGATTACAATCTAACAAATATCAAAATTACAATATAATGACCCTTTCTTTATCAGGTGAACAAAGTCATTATCATTCTTCAGTTTTCCATATAGTAATGTCTGGCCCAGAACCCAGTTCTTCAAATGTCAAGAGAAGTATAAAACTTATTTCATCAAGGTGCTGCCTTTCTCTTTAATCTGACTTTGACCACAGAAAATTTTTTTGCAGTTACACTGAACATCCAGACAGGAAAAAAAAAATCACATTCTCTTTCTAGTCAACAACTGCCTTTCTCCCATGTGTGGTAAAATATTAAAGAATTTAAATATTCACATTGATAATTCATTAGTCTGACCTCTAGCAAAACTTGTATTTCTGGAATTTAGTCTGCTCTTTTGTGCCTCTATGAGCAGCTTCTCTTGTGATTTATTTGTTTTGCAAGCTCTACTTTCCAATCTTCTTGTCACCAATTTAACTCTCTCTGATCAGTCTTTCCTGTCTCTCTTCTCTGGAGTCTCATTTTCATCTGTCTCATAAAAATTATATTAGTTATCACCCTAAAAGACTCCAACATTCCATTGCTAAGCCTTCCATGTACAAACTATGTTGTTTTCTCGCCTCTGGCAGCTGAACAGTCTATAGCTGATACAATAGCTTTGCAGGGTTTATATGATTCCAGGATTATTATTCAGGGTGCCTTCTCTGGGGCCAAAGATCACCTGGCCTTTGCTTTAAGAAGCTCTTTGAGATGCAAATCTAGCTGCCTAAATTTCTTCTTTAATTGTACTAAAATGAGGTATCTAGCCTCCACGTAGAACCATAAATTATCCACAGAAACTTCGTACTGAGATGCTCTGAGAGTTCTGTTTTGGGAATTCGGGGAAAGAGGGTGCTGACCGTAGAAAAATGCATAGGGCTAACTGGACACAATAGAACAGATGACTGGTTAAGAAGGTCTTTGCTGAATGAACTATTTCTTTCCAATACCTCTATCTAATCACATGAGTGACCATTTGATGGTTTTGCAGTGGTTCCCTTATTACTGGAGACAACCAGGTACAAAGCATAATGTAGCACAGTTTCCTCATAACTGACTAAATCAGAAACATTGACTCCCTCCTACAAGGGCCTCATTATACTGGCTTTATCTTGATCACCATTTCCGTCCTGTGGAAAATAGCTTCCACTATAGAATTATGTTAAAATAACAATCATATTTCAAAATCGTAGGGCAGCTTTTCTCTAGGTCTTAGCTCCAAGCACTTAAATAAATTATCCTTGGGGCTGAATTTTCTCAGTTAAGCTGTGATCATATTTTGGTTTCACAGCAGAGCATTTAAACAGCATAAATCAGAGTGACAAAGGTTACTTGACTATGAATTCATTTTTAGTATCACATATTTAGCATCATATAGCTGACTGATTAGGGAAAATTGAATCCAAGGGAATCTAAAAATACAGGTGATGGTAAAATGCTTGACAGAGAATATATATGTATAGATGTTACAACATTTACAAAAATATATCTGATTTGCTGTTGATACTATTTTTAAAATCAGCTTCACTCTTTCATGGTAGTGGCAGTGTTATATTTTTTTTGGATCCACAGCATCTAATAAAGTGCATTGTGCTAAATCAAGCATTTAATAAATATTTGCTGAATTCAATGGCTTGAACTCATTGCATCCTGGTGAAGAGCTTCCATAGACTATCATGGATATTCACCCAATATAGCAGTGCCCCTCTTATATAGAAATTGGTTTTCAGACAGTCTCAATCATATGGAACATAGCATGTAACCAGAGATAGTATTTTAAGACACCTCTCAGAAGGAGATACAAAGCTTTTGAAAGGCTCAATCTTTTTTGAGTAGCTTGGAACCACCTTCAGACATGAGATTTGGAATTGTATGTTAAAACAAAGAAGGAAAGAAAGAAAAAGCAATAAATATACAGTGGGTCTTGATAGTATTGAGAAATGATGGCTAACAAGAGAAAAGACAGAGAAACTACGAAAAGCAGAAGAACCTTTAAAATGTAGCATTTTCAGGGTGATTTAATGGAGAAACACACAGGCTTAATTCACTCAGTAATCTCTAGGGACATTGCTATATTTTATCATTTACTAATAATTGATTGGCATAATGATAATTCTGAAGAAAACATAAGTAGTGGTCAACATAGAGTGTTTAAGAGATTGGGGAAGTGTTCAATATATATCTTGGTAAAGGCTTTCAGGGATACTGAAAAATATAATCTTTATGGTTCTCATTCAGTTACTGCCAACTGACAAGTCAACAACATCTATTTTTAAATAAATGTATTACCTGCTTATTTATCTCTGTTTTTTTCTTGAATTAAAAGATGAATAAGTAAATAAAAATTTTATTAAGCACATAATATGAGCAAAGCACTGATAGACAAGTAAAACAGCTATCAAGGAACTCAAATTCTAATGGAGGAGACAACACATAGAAAGTATCAGATGTAAGCCAGATGGAAAGTTCCCATGGTCCTTAGGGTGCATCCACAAAGCTGGTGGTAATGGTTCTTTAACTATGTGGTTTTTTTCCTAATAAAACCATACGTTTCTAGCATTGAATCATTTCACACTTTGGTAAAAAGAATTTTCTTTTCAGAGTCTTAAACAGATATGGCTGTAGCACATGATATAGTTTCCAGAATGAATCTCCAAAGAAGTTGCTTCCCTGAATAATGGCTATGGACACTAGGCTGAAAGAATTGCCATTCCCAAGGCTCTTGGATTTTGGGTCCTGAGCTGTCACCACTAGGGTCTGAGGGGAGATGGTGGTCAAGTTGGTAGTGGGAGATCTGCCTGATTACATACAGCCTCTCCCACAAGGCACCTTGCCCTTTCAGCTATACTGCTACCTATCCTGTGGTTGGCACTTGAAGGGGATGGCTGATCCCTTCTCTACAGGAATTGTCTCAGCACATAATAGCTTTGAGAACTAGATTGAAATTAGGGACTGAGTTTCAGGATAGGGTTGGGGGATTCCACCATTCTTAGCCATCCTATGCTTATCTTCCCATTGGTGGCAGTTGGTCAGCAGTTGGTCAGTCAGTAGCTGATATTGATGATATCTCACATTAAATATGAACATTATGATAATCCACAATTACTTGCTAGGTAAATCTTTTGGAATTTTACTTGTTTCTGCATTTAGTTGGCTTTTTCTTAAGGAAAATACAGTATTTCTTTCATTGATCTTTAATATTGATAGTATTTCATTAGCTATGGTGCTTTTAATCATAATATAGTTTCTCAATTCCTTGCTTAAATTATTAATATTTATCTATATGCAATATATAATGTATAAAATATATTGTAATGTATTATATATAATAAATATATTATTTTATGTATTATATACATGTTATATAAAATACATAATACATTATATAAATGTAACTATAAAATATTTATTTATATTTTTATCTCATGAATGCCATCCATTTTTTGAGTCATCTAAAGCATTAACAATTCTACTCAAATCACATGACACTATATATAATGTATATTGGAATAGCATATATTCATATTATATATTAGTATATTAGTATTATTATGCATAATGCATATTAGAAACCTTAAAGAATTATGCATATGCAAGCTATAATTATAAGTTGTTACTCCAAGATCTCTTTCTGGCTATGTGTGAATGCATTCTTCATCTCTATGGTATTCTTATTTCACAAATCCCTAGCTAAATTCTATTGTTTTTAATGACCCATAACCAAAGTGGAAATACAAAGGAACAGTCTTGTCACTCCCTTATGGCACATAAGTACCTCATCATCATTTAGCACTTTTGCATTATTTGTATTTGTTTGTCATTCTTAGGATTTATTTTTCTCCTGCAGTTGCAGTTTAAAACCACTGCTCAACTCAGTTTTCTCAAAATGAATACTTAGAAGTAATGAATTCTCTACAATTCTCTTGGATTATGGTGCTAAATTTCATTTAACCAATTATCTATGGGTGGAAGTCACTTTTTTAAAAATGTTTGGTACATTATACTCCAGCTTTTCCTTCAATTTCCAATTGCTGATGAGTTGACAGATGATTTAAAGTGTCATTAGCAAGTGTTCTAATTTTGGGGGGAGGTGGGATGTTCTGCAATTTGGTGACAATTTTTGGAGGTGAATTAAATCTAGGGTTCTCTTCTACTAGTGTCATTAGGATCCTATTGAGTTGCTCTTTGACTTAAACCTTAAAAGTTTAGGAGAAATTTTTTAACGATTTCCAAAAATATGTTATTTGGAATTTTTGTTTTATTGCTGAAAGCCATTATTTTTAGAATGGTTTCCCAAAGTCTATATTAAAGGTTAGTTTCTTTAACCTTAGAGACAACCATACATCATGGCAATTTTGTTGTCTTTTGAAATGGTGTACTGTGTTGCTGACATTTTAAGGGGTTTATTTTATTTCCTTCCCTTTTCTCTTTCAGGGTTCCCATTGCTTTGTTAAAGTATTCAGGCTTTCATTATCCTTTTAAGTTTTTCTTTGAGATCTCAAATTAACTCCTCATCTTTTTTTTCTCTTTTTTTTTTTTCCTAAGCATTAGGCTCTTCCAATACTGTGAGCTCCTGCTGCCATTTTATTCTCTTTTCTTGGGCTCTAGTTGTAGCTATTGCAGTATTACTTTCTGACCAATGAGATTTTTCCTTGTATTCGTTTACCACATAGTAGTTCTTAATTTCATTAGGTGCTTTTATTGTATTATTCATTTTTTAGTCTCTCTGCAAGTGTTCACTGTTTTGCTGTTGTTCTTTTAGGGTTTTTTTTAAAGAGAATTTCTCATCCATTTTTTTAAGCCTTGACATTTTTTTTTTCTGGACTGAGAAGAGTAAGGCTTAAACAGACCTGTCATTTAGGCACCTTACCATAAATTTCCAGGTATAGCTGACTTTGTATTTGACAAATCATTCAACTAAATCTTTTGTGATGTTATTATGAAAAAGATGAAGATGGTCTATATAATAGTCCTTTTACAGGGATTCAGAACCACTGAAAATTCTGGACCCAAAGATGATACACCAAACAACTGAAAATTCAGTTTTCTCTTGAAGACCACAAATTAAAAATTACCCACAAGCTCTTGAGACAGCTCATTCCAATTTTTAGACAGTTCTAATGGGTGGGAAATAATTCCTTAATTCAAATCTAAATCCTTTTTTCTTCAACTTCTACCCATTGTTCTAGTCCTGTTTACAGAGATTAAATAGAAAAAGTCTCATCCTGCTAGCTTGTAATAACCCTCCAAATATTCAATGACAGCTATCATGGCCTCCCGCAAAATAAATATTGATCCAAGGTCAAATTCATAGAACATAGGTTTAAAATAAGAAATCTGAAACCTCTTGTATGATCCATCTTTATGAAGCCTTTCCTGATCTTCCTAGATATGGCAACTTCCTCAAAAATAGCTTCATACTAATTTTGTATATATGTATATGTGAATGTTGTACTTCCACATTTAGAATTTGAGCTTTTTGAGGGGAGGGACTATTCCATTTTTATTTTTATATACCTATCTCCTGGGATTGTTATAAGAATAAAATGAGATAAAAATTTATAAAAGTATATTATGAACCTTAAAGCACTATATAAATGTTAGTATTATTATTGCCATCATTATTACATAGTAGGCAATCAATAAATTATTGCCAATCAATGATAATTTTAGGGATTCTATTTTTACTAATAAGACAACACATGTTTATGAAATGTATTCTTTCTTTCTTTGTGTCTTAAAGGGTCATTAGACCTGAATGATTCTCCAAAGCATGAACAATGAGTGCTACCCAAAAGGGAAATGGATACTACAGCAAGCAGTGAGCTACCTTCTACCTGAGATCATTAAATGAAGACAAGATGACCATTTGTCAGATCCTTTGGAGAAGGGATATTTTTTCAAGTAGAGGTTTAAGTAGTTTCTGTGCACATTCTCGCTCTGAATTTTGTGATTCTAATTTTTTTTTTTAGAATTTCTTCTTTCTTTTAAAGCCCTATTGGAAAGTAACTGCCCTTGCTAACATATTTCAGTCTTTGCCTTATTTAATCCTCAGAGTTCTCCCTTGTAGCTGTTCTAAAATCTCCCCAGGAGTCACGTTAGTGAATTATCTATGCAACCTTTTAAATATTTCATCATCTTAATTTTTTAATGTTTTAATTATTTTCATTGTTCCATTCTGCATACTCAGCAACATTTTCTGAAGGTCTTAGTTATAGAACTCAAAACAGAATGGGGAATTATAATGGATGGAGAGTATTTTAATAACTAAGAACCATATTAAGTTTTTTGGATCAATACTAACTTGGGCGTATGTCAAACTTATTATAATCCATGTTAAATGTAAATACTATATGAAAAATTTTAATAACAAGGTATTTATTGAGTACCCACTCTAAGTATAATGGAGAAGATAGAATATAACATTTTTTAATTTAAAAAGGGCTATCAATGCCTTTCCTTTTGACATCAGACATGCACAAATGGATGAATTAAAAGTAGAGAAGGCTAATCTCAACATGCTTATTAGTATCACTTCCTCCACCAGCTCCCAAACTCTGGTAAAGTAGCAAACCAATTACACCAATATGCTCCAAAATCCAATGAACAATTTCCTTTCTGATGCTGAAATCTTTGCTGTTACACCATGCTCATATCCTTACCCTACCATTCTGTGGCAAAAAAAAAAACAAAACAAAACAGCAAACATCACAACTTCTCACCACCTTGCAAAAGAGATCGAAGGGTAGGAAAGCAAAAGTACTTACTACATGAGACAGTGAAGAGGTTCAACAAAGTTGCATAGTATAAAATAAAATCACAAATACCTGCAGAATTTCTATATGATAACTAAATTCAGTACACAAAAATATAAGGGGAAATAACATTAAAATACAAAATGCATAAAATATCAAAGTACACAATATATATATATAAATAACAAGAGGAAAATTGAACATCCATGGCTTGGTTGTGCCAGTATAATAAAAGTGTTGATACTAGTAGAATCAATTTACAGTTTTAATATACCAAACCAGCAAAGGTATACTTTTAGGCCTTGAGGCCACAGGTTCCTCACCCCTGCTTTAGATTATCTCTATAAAATAACAAAGTTTGTTTGAAAAACAAATAAAATTAATGTAATATGATGCAAATAATAAAAAGGTAGGACCAAGTTGGCATCATACTTCTTGACCCATACTACATTATAAAGTAGCATAAGAAGATCAGATAAGAAAAGGGAAATGGAATAAACTAGACAAGGAAACAACAGACAATGGAACTCAATAACCCAAACCCTTAACCATAAATTAGGAAAGAATAACAAAATGAACTTGAGGTTCATTTCATACCCAGAGAACTGACAGAGATGCCAAAACATGGGAACAGTAGATGGTGAGGGTACCTAAGGGGAGGTTATGAGACAACAGGCACTCTAGTTCATTGTTGGTGAGAATCAGCACAACCATTTTAGAAAGCAAGTGGGACTTATGCAAAGTGATCAAAATGTCTATACCCTCTGACACAGAGATTCCATTATTAGATATGTACCTCAAGACATCATTGAAAGAAGAAAGTCTTCATATATACCAGAATATTGATAGCAACAGTTTTTGGAATAGCAAAGAATTGAAAAAGAAAGTAGATACCCAGGGCAGCTAGGTGGTGCCGTAATTACAGCACAGGTGCTGGAGCCAGGAGAACCTGAGTTCAAATGTGACCTTAAGCACTTACAAGCTGTGTGACCCTGGACAAGTCACTTAACCATGAAAGAAAGAAGGAAAGAAGAAAGTGCCCATCGACTGGGAAATACATGAATGAATTGATATATGTATGCAAAGGAATATTACTCTGCTCTAAGAAACTACATATATAATGAATACAGAGAAGCTTGGAAAAAACTTATATGAACTGATGAAAAGTGAAGTAGAGACTTGTGATTTTAAGCCTATTATAAGCTATGAATTTGGCTTAGGGTAAAAATTTATTTCAGGGAAAGGCCATGACAGCTGTCATCGGATATTTGGAGAGTTATTACAAGCTAGGAGCTTTTGACTTTTTCTACTTGATCTTTGTAAAGAGAACTAGTATAATGGGTAGAAGTTGAAGAAAAGAGGATTTGGATTTGAATTAAGGAAGTACTCTTAGGAATTTGATCTGTCTGAAATTGAAATGAACTGCCTCAAGAGCTTGTGAGTAATCTTTAATTTGTGATCTTAAAGAGATGGCTGAATTTTTAATTCCTTGGTGTGAAAGAGGGATGGAAAGTGACATATGGATACTGTAATAGCAGAAACAGTCCCCAAGCAGAAAAAAAAGCAAGCCAGTTCAACTGCATAAAGGAAAACAACCTTCAGACATTGATGTGGATAGATTTTTAAGGCAATGGAGTTATTCCCAGAATGGCACTCTCACCTTAATATCAGTGAGTCTCTCTGTTTTTCTTTCCTCTTTTCTTTCTCTTTTCTTAATATTTATTTGGAAAGATAAGCACAGTGATAACATGTTATAGGGCATAAGAACAGGTATGAAAACATGAAAACGACACAAAAAATTGTTCCATTCTCTTACTTCTGCACAGGCAATTGCTACCTTTAAATTTAGTTTGTCTCCTTTTGAAATATTCTCTGAGGTTGCTGATTAATGACATAAATGTCAAATACCATTCATTATACATGAATATTCAACTATCAAGGACTGCCATAAAAAGAAAGATTATTTTCTTGAGTGGATTTAAAGTATCCAGTGGTGTTTAAGATGGTAAGTGAATTTTATTCAATTTTTTAAGCCCTGTACCTATCCACCACATACATACATATTATGTGCAGATTTATGTCTTTTTCAGTGATATTGAATGAACAAAGAAATAAAAATAAGAAAATAACTTATCAAAGAAATATCATGACTTTTATTAGATTGCTTAGACAAAATTATGAGTACTTTTGAATTGCCTTGAAACCTTACAACTGTTTAAATGGATGAATCTTTAACTTATCCTCTGCTTTTCAGCAATTATGTCTGACAAAGATGCTTTGGCCTTACTTGTTTCCCTTCAGAGTCTTGACCTTTTGGTTAGCATTTTAACAATGTGCTCTCCTTGCTCATATGATGTTCAGTCACCTTGTCCATCAATATTCTAACTCTGCTCATCTTTAATCCAGGATACTCTAGTCCTACTCCTGAACCGTTAATTGCACCTGGAATAACTTAAAAAGCCACGGCAACTGGGTCCTTTGCAAATTCTTTCCATTTAATCTCGAATAATTGTTTGTCCTAGCATGGAGATAATTGATTTATTTACTTGTTCATTCACTCATTTATTTGTTTGCCCATTTATTGATTCCTTCATTTGCTCACTTGTTTGTTTTCTCATTCTTTCATTTATTCACTTATCTATTTGTTTTTGTTTGCTAGTTTATTTATTTATTTAGTGGTATCTACCTCATTCTCATTCTCTACAGTGGCTATTCTAAATTGTTGTTATCTCTTGAGACCACCATTCCCTTCCCATGAACCATGAGCATTTTTTTCAGCATGCAGATAAAGTTCTTTTTTTTCTGACAAGACATACCTTGTATTTGCTGGGGAGAGAGTAGGAATCAAATCAGCCTGGTTTTCAAGCATCATCAAGAACCTAAAATAAAATGTAATCCACCCTGAACAAATGATTGTGGTAAGTCCTTAATTTTAAATAAAACCTTTACCTGTGAAGTTTTAATTAAGCTGCTATTGTTTTCTTAGTCTATTCTCAGAAAACATAAAAGGTGGAGGAGGAGGAATTGGGCAGGGTAAATATAGAGATTACTTTGTGATTTTTTTTAAATAAAGCAAATCCTCGTAGAAAGCTACATATTGCTTCTAGTCTTTGAAATTTTTGCTTAGTGCCTGTATTTTGATAGCATTTTTTTTTCTAAATGCCTTTACAGCATTAACTCTAATGGCCGCTCACAAACTGGGGAAGTACTCAGGGCAGATATTTTTATCCCTATTTTACACATACTGAAAGTGAGACTCAGGAGAAACCTTCCAAGTTCCCTGGGCCTTCTGACTACTAGTCCAGTCCACTTGAAAGAAATCTTGACAAATTCTGGTGGTTTTATTGTTTGAATATGACCAGATAACCCACTCAAAAATTCTTGACATTCCTATGCCTAGGGGAAGCTGGGTGGCTAGACCTGTAATCAGGAAGACTCATTTTCCCAAGTTCAAATCTGGCCTGAGACACTTACCAGGTATGTCACCCAAGTAAAGTCACTTAACCTTGTTTGCCTCAGTTCCTCATCTGTAAAATGAGCTGGAGAAGGAAATGGTGAACCACTGCAGTATCTTTGCCAAGAAAATTCCATAGAAGGGTTTTTTGTTTTGTTTTGTTTTGATGAGAAAAAAAAAAAGAATTCCATGACCATATCTCTGTGTAAGAAAGAATACTAGGCTAGTGGTTTAGAAGATGTATTGGAGAAGAGATAAAACAAGGCAATGAAGAATAGTTAGAAATTTATTTAAAACAATCTAACAAAAAAAGATAATAGAACTTGACCTGGGATACATGCACTGCAAATGGAAAGGAAAAACTTCATGTAAAGGATGTGGTATGACCTCCAGGAATAAAGCCAAGATAACAGAGTAAAGAAAGAACTTAGCTGAGTTCTCCTGACATTCTTTTCCCAACAACTTTAAAATAAATCCTTGATTTGAATTTTGGAGTGGCAGAGCCAGCAGAAGGTCAGAGTTGGTAAGGGAACCTGACTACTAAGCAGAAAAAGGCTACAGAGTGTTTGCACTGGATAAAGGAACAGATGGTGCCTGGCAACTCTATTTTCTATACCTGCTTCTGGACCATAGTTTAAGGTGAAGAGCACCACTTTTGGTTAAGAGGGATTGGAAGCCATGAAGCACACTATCACTTCTAGTCCCAAGGCAGGAGGGGCCATGAGGTATAGTATCAATTGCAATCCCAAAGGAGTAGGGGCACTTTCTTGTTAAGGACTAGAGTACAGACCAAGAGAGTGACCATACCTCTCCCCAGATCATATCAACTTGGAAGCACCTGAGAAATTTCCAAACCCCCAGAACTAGTTCTGAAAATAGCAGTGCAAAAGCATCAGAAGCTTGCCACAGAGTTCTTCCCTATCACCCAATGTGGGAACAGCCCAACATTAACATAAAGTTTCAAATCAAGAAAGAGGATGGAAAAATGAGCAAACAACAACAACAAAAGAACATGACCATAAAAAGCTAGTGTGGTGACAGAAAAGATCAAGATACAAACCCAGAAGAAGACAATAAAGTCAAAATGGCTACAAGCAAAGCCTTAATGTGGGAGGCGGGGGGGGGGGGGGGGGGGGAGTAAAATAATCCCTACAAGAATTCCTGGAAAAGGTAATAATTGTTTTTTTTTATTCAAATAAGAGTGGTAGAGGAAAAATTAGGTAAATAAAAAGGAGAGGAGGAAGAAAATTATGAAAAGACAATTAAATGCTAGGTAAAAGAGGTACAAAAATACTGAAGAAAATAATTCCTTAAAAATTAGAATTGGGCAAGTGGAAACTAATGATTCCATGAGAAATCAAGAAGATATTTTCAAGGAAAACTCCCCTGATATCCTAGAACCAGTGAGTAAAACAGAAATGGAAAGAATACACCAATCACATCCTGAAATAGATTCCAAAATGAAAACTCCCAGGAATGTTTTAAATTCCAGAGCAACAAGGTCAAAGAGAAAATTCCTCAAGCAGCCAAAAAAAAACCCTCATTCAAATAACATGGAGCCACAGTCACGATCACACAAAATTTAGCAGATAATACATTAAAGGAATGGGGAAGGGCTTGAAATATGATATTCTGAAAGGCAAAAGAACTGATATTGCAATCAAGAATAACCTACCTTGAAGAATAAGTATAATTCTTCATGAGAAAAAATTGATATGTATTGAAATAGAAGACTTTCAAGCCTTCATGATGAAAACACTAGAAATGAATAGAAAATTTGTCTTTCAAGTATGAGACTGGAGAGAAACATTAAAAAGTAAACATAAAAGAGAAATCGTAAGTGACTCAGTAAGTTAAACTTTTACCTTTCTATATGGGAAGATGATACATGTATGTTCTCAGAATTTTGTCATCCTTAAGGCATTTAGAAGGATTCTAAATAGAAAGAGGGCATGGAAATGGGTCAAATATGGTGGGATGATGTAAAAAAAAAAAACCAGGTAATTGGATAGGTGAGAAAGAGTGATGCCCAGCAAAAAGGGGCTAGGGAGAGGAAGAATGGGAAAATTTATTTCACATAAAAGAGGCCTACAAGAAAGAGCTTTTACAGTGTAAGGGAAAATGTGGGTGGGGTGGGCAGGCTTCAAAACTCACAGCTAAATTGGTTCAAGGAAGATAAATAGATACATACATATATATGTATATATATATATATATATACATACATATATATATATATATATACACATACACACACACACATATATAACATACATGTGTGTACCCACATGTACAGACACACACAAACACACAATTGGTAATGGAAATCTATGTTACCCAAAAAGAAAGGAGGAATAGCAGAGAAGAAAAAAGAGGAGGGGGATAAAAAGGAAGGTATATAAAACAAAGCAGTGGTTAGAATCAAAACAGACTTTAGAGAAGGGACATGATAAGAAGGTATTCTAGCAGTTCCAGATTTCAAACTATATTATAAAATGGTATTTATTAAAAAACAATCTTGTACTGGCTAAGAAATAAAGTGGTGGCTCAGTGGACCAGATTAGGTACATAATGTATAGTAGTAAACAAGCATAGTAATCAAATGTTAGACAAACTCAAAGCTTTTCTGGTAAGACTTGAACATTTGACAAAAATTGCTAGGAAAACTGGAAGGCAGTTTGGTAGAAACTAGGCATTGACTACCATCTTACTCTGTTTACCAAGACAAGGTCCAAATTGATAAATGATTTAGACATAAATGGTGACATAAGTAAATTAGGGAAGTATCAAAAAATTTACCTGTCAGATCTACAGATAAAAGAAGAGTTTATTACCCAATAAGATATAGAGAGGACTATGGGAAGTAGATTATTTTTTATTACATGAAATGAAAAAGTTTTACCTAATCAAAATTAATGCAACAAAAATTAGAGGGAAAACAGGAAACAAATTTACAGCAACTTTCTTTTATAAAGGCTTTATTTCTCAAATATAGAAATAACTAAACCAAATTTATAAAAATGAGTCATTCTTAAGTTGATAAAAAGTCAAAGGATATGATAGGCAGTTTTCAGAAGAAGAAATCAAAGCCATCAGTAGTCACATAAAAATGCTCTAAGTCACTATTAGAGAAATGCAAAGTAAAACACCTCTAAGATACCACCTCACACTAGACTGTCTATCATGACAAAAAAAAGAAAATGAAAAATGCTGAAGGGATGGGGAAAAATATGGACGCTGATGCACTATTGCTAGAGTGGTGATCTGGTCCAACCATTGTGGAGCACAATTTGGAACTACACCCAAAGAGGTATAAAACTTCATATACCCTTTGATTCTACAAAACCATTAATAGGTCTGTATCCAAAAGAGATCAAAGAAAGGGGGAAAGGACCCATCGGTACAAAAAAATACATATAGTAGCTCTTTTTATGGTTGCAAAAAAGAAATGGAAATCAAGGGTATGCCCATTAATTAAGGAATCGCTGGACAAGTTGTGATATACGATTGTGATTGAATATCATTGTGCTATAAGAAATGATAAGCAGAATGGTGTCAGAAAAACCTGGGAAGACTTATCTGAATTCATGCAAAGTGAAGTGAGAACCAGGAGAACAATGTACAGCATAACAGCAATATCGTAATAATGAATTGTGACAGATTTAGCTACCATAATCATGACAATGATCAAAGGCTGCTCCAGAGGACCTATGATGGACTAATGCTATCTACTTCCAGAGATAGAACTGATGAACTCTGAATGCAAATCAAACCATATATTTTTTAACTTTCTTTATTTTTATTGTTTTATTTTTCTTGTGCTTTCTTTTGCAACATGGCTAATATGGAACTATGGCTTGCAGGATTTCACATGTATAATCGATATCAAATTGCTTGCTTTATTAAGATGAGGGAAAGGGTGGGGAAAAGGAGAAAATTTGGAACTCAATTTTTTTTAAATTGTTAAAAATTTTTAATGTAACTGGGAAATATTAAATGAAATAAGTATTTTAAAAAACATATTATGTAGGCTGAAATGACAGGACATGGAAACTGACGTGTGGGGAAAGGAAAAAGGCAAACCAAGACATCACTTTTCAGCAATGTCCTTCTTTTGGGCTACTACTGAGAAAAAGCTGTCTTCTTGATATGTAAAATATATGGCTTTGAATTTGATTTAAAATATTTGATTTTGTGCTTAGAAGGAATCATACCATATAACATATTTTCCCTAAATAATATTCTCCATTCCTATCCAAAGCCAATTAAAGAAAAACTAATTTCAAAATACTTCTGTAAATTGATTTTTGAAGACAAATTCAAGAGACTACAAAAGTCAAGTTGGGCTTTGTTTTAAGATGTTTTTTGAAAAATTACATGTGAATGAAAAATTTGAAAGTTGAATCACTTTAAATGTTAGATATTCAAAGGAATCCTATAATGAGTTCTTATGCAAGGTGAAAAAAATCTATATCAAGTGAATAATCACTCCCTAATATAATTTGTGTGCACATATGTCTAAATATGCTTATTTCTCATATCTTTTCCTATCATGAATACCACTATCCATTGTTTTTCTGATGAGTTTTCATAGTGCAGAATTTAATTATGTTTTAAGTCCAAGGACTTATGAAGAAGAAAGCTAAAAATACAATTGAAATAAGATACTGAAAAAGAACAGCTGAACCAGCATATTTCAAACATCTTTTCCTTAGCAAGCATGCTGTCAGAATGGAACCCCCTGCTGATGTTACAACTGCTACCTTTTTTTTCAACTATAGCAAAAAGCTGGTTAGCTAGTATGTTTATAAAGAAAATTCATCTAATTAACCCCCAGGTGTGGCAATCACTTAGAGTCACTCAGAAATCTCATATCCAATAGAGTAATATCATGAAAATGAGCTTCAATCACAGAATGTCGCAGAAACACTCACCATCCACAGAGAAATCCATTCAAATACACTTTATGTGTACATACATTTACTCATTGTTGGTATATTTCATGCATATAACAAATGTTGTTGCCATGTCCCTAGGAATGGCTAGTGAGAAATACAAGGCTGTGGCAAATGATTTTGCTTAAATCCATATGTATACTATATACACATAAGGAGAAAAACAGGGAGAAAAAGGGAAAGACTGCTAATTGTTTAATACCATGATAATGTTGGCCAAGTCGGCATAATAGAGTTATGTATCCCAGAGGTGGAGTGTTTTTCCTGTTACTCCACAGGAGCCTGATACCTTGGTACCTTTTGGCTCCATCCACTGGCAATTCCTTAATCTTTTAGTTTCAACATAGCTTCATTTTTTTAGTTGTTTAAACCTCTCTGGATAATGAAAGCCAAAATCATTACAGTATCAGCAGCAGCAGAAACTGAAACAAAAGGGAATCTTTCACATCCCCATGGGTAAAACCCTACATTCCTGACACCCAAATTATTTAAGCTAAACTACCCATCTCTCAAACAGAGGTAATAGAGAATCATATGGTCACTCATGACATTTTTTGCAAAAGATAAAAAAAAGCATCAGGCTAATACAGGTCTGACTAGTGAACCAGAATGCTATCTTTAAAAGATAATAGCTCTTAGATAGAACCAAGCTGCTGGTCTCCTAGCACTGTCATTGTAGCAAGAAGAATACAGGGTGATCCTCAAAGTCCAGGCAGGATGGAAAATGACCATCAGCAATTTTCTTAACCCTGACACTATTCTCTTCTATTGCTCCTGTCTTTTCCCCTTCAAACTTCACTTCTCAATCTAATCTACTGCTAGCCCAAACCACCATGCATCCCAGCATCTTGCATCACCTCAGGCTGACCATCAGTCTCTCCAATCAAAATCTATGCTAAGCCATTTCTAGCCACCTTTTACTCAGCCTTGGGAAGTGTGCTATTAAAGCAGCTTAATAAATGTGTTTTGAAGTGAATTAGGAATTGAGATTAATGAAAGTTAAGTGAGGTCTGTCAACACTGCTAAAGAATTTAGTACCTAGTAGCCAAGATATTGGTAATGAGCCTTTCCATAATTAACCATGTTAGTCCTCATCAGTCTCCAGGCACATGCTGCTGCCTAGAATGAAACTGAACCTTTTCCAATGTCCACCAACACAGTTAGCTAGCTAGCATTTATATAACATTTACTATGTGCCAGTCACTGTACTAATCACTTTACAAATATTATCTCATTTATTAGCTATGTGAACCTGGGCAATTGAATCTCACTCAGTTTCAATTTCCCCATCTATAAAATAAGGATAATAATAGCACTTATGTCATGGAGTTGTTATGAGGATCAAATGAGATAACAAACATAGAACACTTTGCAAAACTTGAAGTGCTATGTAAATGAAAGTAGAAGCTGGAGGAGGAAGAGCAGGAGGAAGAGTAAAACAAAAAGATGGAAGTATATTCACAATAAAGTACATATAAAAGGCCATCATTTGTGATATGAATAAAATAAGATCCAAAGAACTTTTAATGACTTTCCTAAGGTTTTATATACACCTGGATCAGCCAGACAAGAATCCAGTTTTCAAATGTCCTTACCACTAGATGAGGTTGCTTTAACAAACTTGTAGATTCTAACTTTGATTCAGAATTTGATTTCATATTGACAATACAAATTCTTATTGACAGCTCTCACCCAACTATGAGTAGCATACAATTCACAAAAATGAGTTGATTAAAGGGCAGAGACATGAATTGAGACAATTTGCATGTCCTTCAGGAGAGTACCCCTTCACCATGGCTAATGGAAGCGTTTGTCTGGGTAAGATTTCTCTGATAAAGACTGACATGTAATTTCAGTTTTCTTTGGAATTTTTAATTCCACAGCTCACACAGTAATGCGGCATCATCAGCATATGACTGCCCTTGAGTTGTCTTCTTTGTTTAATTGACTATTCATATCATATTGACCAGTTTGGGGGGAGGGGGGTTATGGCTTTTAGTCTTATCAAAATATGCACATACTTTTATAAGGTTTTTGTTTTGTTTGTAAAATATATAAAAAGTAGACAGAAAAGAAAATGAGAAATGATTAAGGGGACTTCCTTTAAAGAGGGAAGAAATTACGCTTTCATTTCACTTTGCATCTGTAGCTCTGCTTAGTTTCAATTCCATGTAATAAGATACTCCTTGGTGTTCCCTTTCCCGCCCCCTCCTCACCTTTTCTAACTTCCTTTTATTTGTTGATTTCCCCCATTAGGTTGCTAGCTCTTTGAGGCAGGGACTGTCTTTCTTTTTCTTATTGTTTCCTCAGAGCTTAGTACAGTACCTGATACATAGTAGGTACTTAATAAATGTTTATTGAATTGAAGTGAAATAAAAATAGGCATATTAATGCCATGTTGCTGGAGCTGTGAATTGGTTCAGCCATTCTGGAAAGAAATTTGGAAATATTCACAGCTACTAAACTATAATGATAGCCATAAAGCTCTCTTCATATGTATACATATATATGTGTATATATGCATATATATATGTGTGTGTATACATATGCATATATACACATATATATGCCCTTTCACCTAGTAATACCATTACTAGAAATAAATTACAAATCAAAAAAGAGGAAAAGGACTCACAGGTATAAAAATATTTATAACAACTCTTTTTGTGGTGACAAAGGACTAGAAATTAATGGGTTCTCCATCAGTTGACAATGGTTGAACAAATAAGAAAGAAAATTGATTTTTCTTAATTGAAAAAAGTAAAAATTAAATTTAAAGAAACTGTTATATCTCTTCCAATATGCAGACAATGTTTTTATATTTGATCCTATTTTTTGTAATTTACATTGATAATTTTTTGTCTCTTTTACATTATAAAAAAGTAAATAACAAAATATTGCAATTACTAGATCCAAAAAAAATGTGTTTTATTCTACATTTTGACTCCATCATCACTCTTTCAGGAAGTGAGTAGCATGGTTCATCACTGGTCTTCTGGAATTGTGGTTGGTCCCTGCATTAATCAGGGAGTTCTTAAGTCTTCCAAAATTGTCTTTTCAAAGATATTATTAGAAATTGTTCTGTTTTATTCCTTACTTTGCATCAGTTCATATAACCCTTCTGTAGTTTCTCTTAAACTTCCTCTTTCATCATTTTAAAGGAAAACAGTATTCTGCTATATTCATATACCATAATTTTGAGCCATTCTCCAATTGATGGGCACCCTTTAGTTTCTAGTTCTTAAAAAAAGAACTCTTAAAAATATGATTACATTCATTTCATTCAGCAAAATGTAACATTTTCCCCTGCTACCCATTGAGGAAAAAGAAAAAGAAAACCTCTTACAAATAGGTATAATCAAGCAAAATATTTTTATATTTGGCATTTTATACATATGTGTGTGTCTGTGTCTGTGTATGTGTTGTGTATACATATATTCTGCACTTTAAATCCTTCACCTCTCTATCAGGAAGTAAGTAGAATGTTTCATCATTTGTCCCCTGGAATCACAATTGGTCAATATGCTGATCAGAGCCATTAACTCTTTCAAAGCTGTTTATACCATATTAGTGGCATTATATAAATTGTTCTCTGGCTTCTATTCACCCTGCATCAGCTCATATACATTTTCCCTGGTAATTCTCCCTCTTCCTTGTACAGTTCTGCTTAGTTTCCAATGCATAGAAAATTATGCACCCTCCAGGATCAATTGATCACCTGAAATGTCATCACCAAGCTGATTGACTCAGTTTTTGATATTCAACACCCTCTCTTGTTTCTTCGCTATGAATGAAGAGCTAGAGGGTGGAAAAATAAACTCCTCTCAAAGCCTTCCTTTATAAAGGGGTCAGAATTTCAAAATTTTCCAAGTAACTTCATCAATAGTTCTGCACAGAATCATTTCCCTGCACTGGGTACCCTCACACAGGCCACTTTTGCACACTTTCCACTTCTTGGCTTGCTTTTATATGTTGCTTACCACATTAGACTGTAAGCTTAGTCAAGAAACAGACTATTTTTTTTTTATGACTACTACTTTGTACAGGGCCTACCTAGCATATAGTAGGTGCTTAATAAATTGATTTAATTGAATTATCAGGTTTATTTAAAGTCATTCCCTTTGTCATTTCTTACACACAATAGTGGTTCATCATATTTATATCTCATAACTTGTTCAGCCATCTCCTAATTTATGGGCTTCTCCTTAGATTCCCATTCTTTACTGTTTCTAAATAAATGTCTGTACATCTTTAGTTAGAAATTCTTTTACTTTGAGCTAATCCTTCCCTTTGATCTATCTACCTTTTTTATGCCTCTTCTCTCTTCTCTACTTTCCCTTTTATTTCCCTGTTGAGTAAAATGTATTTCTGTCTCTCTCACTCCCTCGCTCCATTTCACCAGTTCCTGTTGTTTCCACAATCTGGCTAGCAGCTTCTGTGGGGGGTCCAGATCCCCCCACAGCCAGCACCCAGAAAGCTGTCGGACAGCCAGAAAGCCCAGGTTCTTTTGATATGCCTTAATAAGGAGAGCAAGGTTAAGGGGTTGGCAAG
>CM053622.1:586370682-586397354 GCA_028646595.1 Phalanger gymnotis
AAAATCAAATGCCAAGCTCTCCTCAGTTATATCCAGTTTTTGGAGCCCTGAAGGCTTTGACCTCATCCAGGCTGGGTCTGGGAAAGTTCTCCATCCCCAGGATCACATCATATACAAATCAATGACTCCTATTTGTCTCAGTGCTGAGAAATGCTCCAAGACAAAAAGATCCCACTTTATCTGCCCCAGAATCATTAAAGGCACTTGAGAGAAGAAAAGCAAAATGTCCCACCTTAATTACTATTACATAATAATGGTTAATGTTACACCTAATAGGGGTTTGGGCCTAGGGCTTAGCACTTAGCAAGATTCAATGACAAAAGCCAAACTCTTCAAGGGCGCTTGTTGAACTAAATGCTAAGGAGACAATTTTTTGCCTTATGAGGTTCAAGTGTCAGTTGCTCCCTCCTAATCCCTCCTCCTCGTTTGTACAGATATTTATTTTCATACTCTGATTACTTAAAATCATTTTCCTAGCCTTCCTTTCCCTTCCCACCCTCCTCCTCGGGGGACAATTAACTCTTTTTTGTCATGTAGTTTTTATTTATAATTTCTAGAAACAGAGCTTAGAAAAACCAGGCTTTGATAAAGCCATTGAGATTCAAATGGAGCTACTTCACTATACCTTTAATTCCAAATAACTCTGGCTCTCACTTATTTATTGGCCAAAAATAGGTCTGAACCCAAGCCTCACTTGCTTATTGTTTGGGTTTTGATGGCTCAGAATGAATGTAAATAGCTTTCTTTCTGTTCTGGCCAGAAACTTTGAGGGTCTTCCCCTACCAGATTGATTCTTTTGTGAAGGCAAAGTAGGCCACTTTCTTCCTCAATTCTTGCCTAGCCTTTGATTGACTGAATGGGTGTTGTCTCAGACGAACAGATCTGGGAAAAATCTTTGGTTAAAAAGGCCAAGGTCTCCCACTGCATCAGAGACATCTCCAGTTGTCCTAACCTATGTCTTGCCACTGGAATCTGATGACTCTGGAGTAGAGTGAGGCTGATGACTTTGCACATTCCTACTTATTTAAATCCTGTTCACTTGCAAGTCAAGACATCATTCTGCTGATGTAATTCATCCCCTGCAACAACAACAATCTCGTGTTTCTATTTTTCTCTTAAGGTCACACAGAAAACAGAACCCCTCCCAAGATTGTCTCATTAGACTTCCTCCATGAGCCCAGATGATAACAGGGTTCAGAGTTATTCTTGTTTAATCATTTATGATTGCTCATTTGGGTTTATCTTTTTTCTTAACTCCTATGTTTGAACTTCAAATTTCTGTACAGCTGTAGTATTTTCATCAAAAATGCTTAGCAGTCTTTTACTTCAATTAAAATCCATTATTTACCCTCCAGAATTGTACTTAATTTTGATAAATAAATTGTTCTTGGCTATAAGCCCATGTTGTTTGCCTTCAAGAATGTCATATTCTAAGTTCTACACACATTTGGGGTGATAACAGCTAAATTGCAAGTAACCCTGACTGTAGCTCCTTGGTATTTGAATTATTCCTTTCTGACTGCCTGTAGTATTTTTTCTTTTACCTGGGAGTTGTGGATTTTTGCTATGATGTTTCTGGGAGTTTTCATTTAGGGGTTCATTTCAAGATGTGAACAGAGGATTCTGTCTATTTCTATTTTGTCCTATAATTATAAGAAATCTAGGCAGTTTCCTTTTAAGTTTTCTTAAAATATAACATCTAAGCTTTTATTTTTGTCATGGAATCCACATAGCCCAATAATTCTTATTTTTTTTTCCCTCAATCTTTTTTCTAGATCACTTGTTTCTGCTATTAGATAGTGAGATTTTCTTTTATTTTTTTCAGTCTTTTGACTGGAAGTTTCCTTTTCTAGGATTTCTATGTGACATTGTGCTTAAGTTATATTCTACTTTGAGTCTTTGCCTATAGATGTTTTAGACCTATTATCTTCTTGTGCATCCCTGTAACTATCATAGCTTCCTAGAGTGTATTGTGTATGGTTTGTTTGTTTATTGTTCATTCTTCAAGCCTACTTCCTGATTTGCTGTTAGTCTTGATATTAGAAGCAGGATCTGCTGAACTTCTGAAGGAAAAGTTTAGTTTTGTGTTTTATTGCTTTATTTGGGGTATCGAGTATTGATTTTCCCAGACTCTCAGAGACAGCTCAGGCTGGAGACCTGTTAGCTTTCAATGCTCCCAAATTGGTCTGATCCATTGGAAAAGTCTGATCAGTGCTTCCTTGGTCTGAGCTCTGCAAGTTCCTGAGTTAGGTTTGGTTCTGAGCAATAGCAGTTTTTTCCTGGATTCAGTCACTTGGGAAGCTCTGCTGGTTAAGAGTAACAGAACTGGAGTTTCTCTTTAGTCTGAGATTCCTGCCCTGTTTATTGCTCACAAGCTTCATACTGAGCTAGAAGCTAGAACTCAGACTGTGCTATGTTTCTGGGATCTGAGCCACCATCCTTCTGAACTTGCCACCCCTAGGCAGAAGCCCCCTCCTTACACTGCCCTAGATCTGTAATACAGATAAGGTTTTGGCCATCAAAGTACCAATTTTTACCTGTTCCCTGCTTGATGCTCCTGGCTCTAGGTTTGGGACCTCACTTTGCTTTGGTACATAGGTACTCCTTGGGTTTTAATGCTCCAAACTGATTCTTCTGGCTAGAGTCTATTCCCATTGTCTGATTTTTTTTTTGTCTGCCTCCCTAGGCTGACTTGGTTTGGCAAAATTGTTTACTGTGATGTTTTGTCTTGTTTTTCCTTGGACTTTTCTATCAAAATTTAGTCTGGTACATCATCTAGAATTGATTGAAGGAATCTAGTGGGAGGAGTGGGAAGGTTGCTATATTTCCTCTTGCTAATCTACTATTTTGGTTCCACTTCTACAATAATTATTTTGTGCTTTTATATCATTTATCTCTTTCTTTCATCTATTTGGCTTATAGGTACAGTAGTGTGATACTTATCCCTTCCTTTTTAAGAACATTCCCAGGAATTATCTATTTTAAAGTGGCTTGTAAAATAAATGATGAGGCTTGGGCAAGAATAACCTCAAATTAATACATCAGGCTATCATAACTGGGATATTGGTCATTAGCTATTGTCATCTCTACCTTAACTGAAGAGAACTCATCACCCTTCAGCCCATGCTCCATTCAATTCTTTTTCAATCAACATTCCTCTCCTGTGGGCTTCCAGAACTGATATAAAGGAAAACTTCTAAAGTAAATTCTTTAGATATCCTTCACAAAGAAAAGGGGACACTTCCAAGGGCTCCCTATGGTTTTTCACTGAAGTGGATATTTCATGTATTCTATCTTGACTCTAGATTTTGGACTGAGGGGAATGATGGCAATCGGTCATCACCTTTCCCTTCAAAATAGCACTCACATATCTCTTAGGACTGACTTACCCATGTTAAACTGCTATTCAAATGGATCCTTCTCTACTTTGAACTTCATAGTTTTTGTTAGAATATTTGCCACAACTGCCAAGATCTGCACCCATGGCTGCCCTATTCCAGGAACCGTGGCAACACAGGAGCCCTCTTACTCTCCTCTTGTCCCAGCCCAACCTTCTTTATCTCTCCCAGTGTTTATTTTTCTAATCTCAGGAAAGCCTTGACCAATGCCAAAGATGTTTCCAATTTTCAGGACTAGAAAAAGGGTTTTTCAATTTTTGTGTCACTGACCACTTCAGCAGGGTTGCCAAACCTATGAATCACTTCTCATAACAGTTTTAAGTGCACAAAATGAAATATAAGCCATTACAATGAAAGGAAGGCAATTATATTAAGATACAGTTATCAAAAAAAGTTCATAGGCCCTAGGTTGTAAACCCCAGCCTCAATAGATTCCTATTCCTGAGGCCACTGTCCTCAGAATATTTTTTTTAACTTTATTTCTTTTGTTCTGAACTTAAGAAATAAAACAAACTTTTCCATAACATAGCAGAATAGGCAAAAGATGACTGCACATAAACTGCAAACCCATATTTACTAACACTTTTTCTAGTCTATGATGGGGCTAGGCATTAGGCACCTTAAACCTGAGTTTCGTCCCCAATTCTACCTACCAAAAGCGGTCCACTAAGTACTAACATTTCACAAGCTAGCTCCCATACCAATAAGCTGGCCTTCTTCCTCATTTAAAATTTGAGAATGAATTGAGATCTTGGGCCCTAAGATCTCTAATAATTTGCTTTACTGGATAAAGCAGGGGGAGGAGAGTCATAGAGAGCTTGCAGAGGGCAGACCTCTAGATCTTGCCCTTCTTTGGATATTTTGAGGTTCAAATGATAAAATGTATGCTGATGAGCTCTGAGAATGACATCACTTCCCAGACACTTATTGATTGTGCTTTAAGCCTAACAACTCTTAGTAAATGGGCCAGGCATCCCCACCAAATCCCAACTGACACCTGCAAATCAGGCAGGCCGACAAATTAAAACAAGACAATTTTAGGGCAAGTCAGGGGCAGGAATCTGAATCTAGGACTAGACCACACTCCCCTTCTTAAATAACTTTTTCATTGGCAGTAATTTTGGTTAAAAGCATGATGTAGCATTAATAAGAACTCCCTGGAACATACCCAACATAAGAGAACATAAACAATGATAAATCTGCTCAGTGATATCACTCTCCCTCTTCTCTTTCAGACACATAGCTCTTCTGGAACAAGGACTCACCTGGCTCTCTTCCTTTCTGCTAAATTACATAATCTTTAAAGTCTCAGTTATAACATTTTGTAACCATTACTCTATAGTTGTATGACTAGAGCTATAATTCTAAAGGCAATTAGCTTTGTAAGCAATGATTTTTTAAAAACGTTATTTTACTGGTGTATTTTCTTTTTATGTCACCAATAATTTCCACTAAATTTCTCCCCCTCCCCTTGCAGAATAATCTCCTTAACAAGGATTTTTTTTTAAGGAGGAATAAGATAATATGATAGCAAAACTAATCATCGCATTGAGAAAATCTAATGTTACATGCAATGTTTGTGTCTTCACATATCTCTTCTTGGAATCAATATTGTTCTTTCTAATTTTGCAACATTTAGTTTTCATTGGTTTTGGGTTGCAGTTCTTTCTATTTACTTCATTATAATTATTGTATATATTGGCTGATCTTTCTTACCTCACTTTTTTCAAAGGGTTGTTATAAATATTTTGGCATAGAGGGAGCTCTCCTTTTCATCAATGACCTTGAGGCATATGCCTAGGAATGGAATATCTGGGTCAAACGATACAGACATTTTAATCACTTCACATAATTTCAAATTCCTTTCAAGAATTATTGTACCAGTTCACAATATTACCAACAATGTATTAATATGGCTATCTTTCTAAAATCTCTCCAACATTTACTATTTCCATATTTTGTCACCTTTGCCCATTTTCTGAGACTGAGACAAAACATTAGTTTTTTTTTATTATTATTTTAATTTGTCTTAGCAGCAGTAATTTGGAGCATTCTTTCATATGTAGTTAATAACATTTGAATTGTTTGTTCATATCCTTTGACTATTTATGTATTCAGGAATGGCTTATTCCAGATAGTTGCCTAGATATCTTGGATATAAAACTGTTACCACAAGTATCTGATGTAAAGATATTTTCTCAGTTGACTACTACTCTTCTTATCATAGAAGGGTTAATTCTGTTTTTATGAGAGTCATTCAATTTTACACAATCAAATGATCTCTTCTAACCTTTTAAGAATTGATTTTTGGTTATGAGTTCTTCTACCCATAGCTATTTAAACTGTATTATATGCTTCTTTTCTATTTTTCTTTTGTAATATAATATTTCATATTCAGACCAAGTATCCTGTTTGAGTTTATCACATAATACGGTCTGCGACAGTAATATCAAATTCAGAAATGGAGCCATTAAACTTTATGTAAGGGTTCCTGAGGCTACGTATTGACTTACTAAACTATTTATAAAAATTATCTGTGTGCTATTAGATATTTATTTTGTTAAATATTTCCTAATTACATTTTAAACTGGTTCTGGATCTACTCAGGAGTGTGGCACAGGCATGACTAATCAGTGGCATGTTTGAAACATCTGGTATTAAAGTATTGGTCTAAGCCTAATTTTTGCTATATTGCTATCCAGTTTCCCCCATAGTTCTTTTTAAAAAGAGTTTCTTTCTAAGTAATTTGTTTTGAATTTTATGAGACTCTTGGTTATTGAATTCTATTATTTTTATTTTTACTTGCATAACCGGTTCTATTAATCTACTTTTCTATTTTTAACCAGAACCAAATGGTTTTGATGACTGCTGTTTTATAATATAATTTGATGTCTGGAATTCCTAACCCCCCTTCATTCCCACCTTTTAAAAAATGCCCTTGCTCTTTAGCTACATCAAATGAATTCTTGTCAATTTTTTTTTGCTTTGATTTCATCTAGGTCTACAGAGTATGCCTTTAGCAGTTTGCTATAGAGTTAGATATATAATTTTAACTTTGGTATTATTACCTCTTTTACTATATTAGCATGGCCCAGATATGATACTTTGAAAAAAATTTTGACATTAAAAACACACAAAAAAAAGGGAAATATATGCTTCAATGTACATTCAGACTCTATCAGTTCTTTCTATGGATGTGGAAGGAAATTTTCATCATGAATCCTTTGGAATTGTCTTAGATTATTGTATTGCTGAGAATACCTAAGTCATTCACAATTGATCATCATATAGTATTGCAGCTGCAGCATGCAGTGTTCTCCTGATTCTGCTCACTTCACTTTGTATCAGTTCATTAAAGTCTTTCCAGGTGCCATAACTTGTTGAGACATTCCCCAATTAATGGGCATCCCCTTAATTTCCTTTTTTTTAACAGACTGGGATCTTTATATTTTCACATTTATTTTATTTTTAATTTATGAAATAAAATAAGCATTTGTAGATTGACTTAAAATATATTTTACATATTTTGGAGTTATTTTGAATGAGACTTTCCATTATATTGCTGCTTCTTGGATTTTGCTATTTTATATATATATATATATATATATATATATATATATATATATATATATATATATATATATATATGTATGTATGTATGTATATACACACACACACAGACACAAATATATATTTATTAATTTTTCAGGTTCATTTTCTAGACCAATGGTTTATGGAAGTAACTTACAATAGCAGTTCAGATGTCACAGCTTTATTTGTTTTTATTTGCTATTTGTAGGAGGTTTCAGAGTAAGAAAGAGACTTGTTTTCTCTTTATAGCTATTGTAGCAGCTATACCTTTCTGCCCCATAGTTTAACTGTATTATCTTCCTGATTGTAGAAACTGTTAAAGCATAGGTGCATCTTTAACTAAAATTGATGCCAAAGAAAAACTTACCTAAGAAAGAATACTTAGTATGGTCAATATTTTGGGCCTTAGAACAAAGAAGACCTGGATTCAGATTCTAGCTCTGACATTTACTAAATGTATGGTTTTATATATATCTATATATATATCACAGACTCTCTGAATCTCAGTTTCCTACTCTATCTATGAAATGAGACTAACTTTAACCATAGTCTCTGAATCACAGGTTTGTTGTGAAGCTCAAATGAGCTTCACTGGTGACTTGAGAGTGAGTAACTGCTGATTAGAGTTGTGATCATCGGCATCAGAGGAAGATAAGATGTAGGTCCAGAGAGGGGGACAAGAAGCAATTATTTAAAAACATACTTTGACATGAATCAGTTATTTGAGCTGAGGCCAGCCATTATCAGTGGCCATTATCCCCAATCAATGAAATAAAACTTGAACTATCTTAAGCTTCCTCAAGTACACAAAGACATGTAAAAAAGCAGAGATATGGAAAGTAAGTCTCCTTTTTTGAAAACATTAAAGATGAGATAGGACTGGAAACAAAGATGCTTATCCTGAAAGAAACAAAGGCATTAGCAACATAAGGAAAAGATAAAGCCAAAAGACAGGAAGTTGCCTGAGCTCTCCCTAATTTCCCCCAGAAACAATATGAAATTAAGCCTCTGAATGAATTCTGGAGCCACAGAACCCAGAAGAAAATGGAATGAAACAATTTTCCAGCCAAAGATAATTTAGAACGACTTCAGAAAAGGTCTGTCTCACTTGGAGAGTACAGCCCAGCACAGGTAGTGTCTGAGCAAGCCCACAGGAGGCTCTTAGGCACAGCACAGATCAGCAACTGAGACCTGGCAGTCATGACTCATCAGGCCAGTCACATGCCAGGCCAGCTCTGAGGCCTCAAACCAAGTGCATCAGGCAAACTGCCAGCTCCAGAACCTAGGGTGCAACAGGTGTGACTTGGCCAGGCCATGCAAGCATAGGGGGCAAGCTGCCAACCCAAGACCCTGGTGAAAAAGCCAGTGATCAGACCTCTGGCTCCCAGTGCAAGAAATTTGGGACAGTGTCCCCTGCAACCCAGGAGTGGAGCTCAATTTTATAAGTAATGAAACAGGCTAAAAATGAATAAGGGGTAGAAAAGTGCCCTGACCATAGAAAGAGCTACTAAGGTGAAAGGAAAGATCAAAACACAAACTCAGAAGAGGACAACAATGTCAAAATCCCTATAAGTGAAACTGCAAAGGGGAACATGAATTGGTCTCGAGCCCCAAAAGTCTTCTTGGAAGACCTCAAAAAAGATTTTAAAAATCAAATAAGAGAGGTAGAAGAAAAACTGGGGAAAGTGATGAAAGTTAAACAAGAGAATCATGGAAAAAATCAAACGGAAAAGGAAAGCACAAAGAAATGACTGAAGAAAACAATTCCTTTGAAAATAGAATTAGTTAAATGGGGGGGAAAGGGAGAAGTACACTAAAGAAAACAATGCCTTAAAAAGTAGGATTGGTCAAACAGAAAAGGAGGTACAAAAGTTAACTAAAGAAAAAACATCCTTAAAAATTAGATTTGGGCATGTGGAAGATAATGACTCTATGACACATCAAGCACCAGCCAAATAAAATCAAAAGAATGAAAAAATAAAAGAAAATGTAAAATGCCTCAATGGAAAAACAACTGACCTATAAAATAGATCCAGGACAGATAATTTAAAAATTATTGGACTACCTGAAAGCAATGACCAAAAAAATTTAAAAATAGCTTAGACAGCATCTTTCATGAACTTATCAAGGAAAACCGCCCTGCTATCTTAGAACTGGAAGGCAAAAATCATCATTGAAAGAATCTACTAATCACTTCCTGAAAGAAATCCCAAAATGAAAACTCCAAGGTATATTGTAGTCAAATTCCAGAACTATCAGGTCAAAAAGAAAATACTGCAACTAGCCAGAAAGAAAAAAAAATCCAACATCAAGGATCTACTTTCAGGATTACACAGGATTTAGCAGCTTCTACATAAGAAGATCAGATAGCTTGGAATATGATATTCCAGAAGGCAAAGGAGTGTGGATTGCAATTGAGAATCAACTATCCAGAAAAACTGAACGTAATCTTTCGGGGGGGGGGGGGCAGGGTAGACATTCAAAAAAATACAGAACTTTCGAACTTTGATGATGAAAAGATCAGAGCTGAATAGAAAACTCAGTCTTCAAATACAAGTCTCAAGAGATGCATACAAGGGTAAACAGGAAACAAAAAATGTTATTCAATATGATTAAACTGTTTACATCTCTACATGGGAATACAAAAACTGTATCTCTATTAGGACAATTAGAAATAATATACATAGACAAAGAGTGTGGGTATAATTTGACTTTGATGTGATGATATGAAAAAAAATCAAGGGATGAAAAATGTACTGAGAGATAAGGAAGGAGAAGGCAGAATGCAGTAAATTATGTCACATGAAAAGGCTGGAAAGACCTATTAAAATAGAGGGAAAGAAGGGAGGAGGGTGAGCATTGTTTGAACCTTACTCTCATCTGATTTGGCTCAAAATAGGAATAACTCACACTCAGTTGGGTATAGAAATCTATCTTACTATATAAGGGAAGGAGAAAAGTAAAAGGGGAAGCTGATAGAAGGGAGGGCAGAATAAGGGTCAGAAGCAAAACACTGGTGAGGAGGGGCAGGGTAAAAGGAGAGAGAGAGAGAGAAAAGTATAAACATGGGAAAAATAAGATCGAGGGAAATTCACAGTTAGTGACCATAACTGTGAGTGTGAATTGGTGATCTCTCCCGTAAAATGGAAGCAGATAGCAGAGTGAATAGAAAACCTGAGTCCTACAATATGTTGTTTTCAAGAAACACATTTGAAGCAGAGAGACGAACACAGAAAAAAGGTAAAAGGCTGGAGTGAAATATATTATGCTTCAGCAGAAGTAAAAGAAAGCAAGAGTAGCAATCTTGATCTCAGACAAAGCAAAATTGGATTTAACTAAAAGAGACAAGAAAGGAAACTACATCTTGCTAAAAGGTACCATAAAAAAGGAGTAATATCAATACAAAACATGTATGCTTCAAACTGTATAGCATCCAGATTTCTAAAGGATAAGTTAAATAAGTTACAGCAAGAAATAGACAACTATTCTAGTGGAGGGCTTCAACATCCCTCTCTTAGAACCAGATAAATCTAACCACAAAAATAAACAAGAAAGAAATTAAGGAAGTGAATAGAACTTTGGAAAAGTTATGACCTCTGGAGAAAATTGAATGGGGATATAAAGGAATATACCATTGTCTCAGTGATATTTACACAAAAATTGACCATGTATTAGGGCATAAAAACCTCGCAATCAAATGCAGAAAGGCAGAAATATTAAATGTGCCCCTTTCAGATCATAATGCAAAAAAATTATATGTAATAAAGAGCTATAGAAAAAATGGATTAAAAAATCATTGGAAACAATCATTTAGTCCTAAAAAATTAGCAGGTGAAACAAGAAATCGTAGAAAAAATCAATTTTATAAAAGAAAATCACAATAATGAAACAACATAATAAAATTTATGTGATGCAGCCAAAGCAGTACTTAGGGGGAATTTTATATACATGCTTACATCTATAAAATAGAAAAAGAGCGGATCAATGAACTGGGCATGCAACTAAAAAAGCTAGACCAAGTACAAATTAAAAATCCCAAATTAAACACCAAATTAGAAATTCTGAAAATCAAAGGGGAGATTAATAAAATTGGAAGTAAGAAAATTATTTAACTACTAAACAATACAAATAGCCCATTTTATGAAAAAGAACTAATAAAGTAGAAAAACCTTTGGTTAATTTGATTTTTAAAAAAAGAAAAAATTAAAAGGATTAATTTACCATCAATGAAAAGGGAGATAAAACAGTAATTAGGAGCTATTTTGCCCAATTGTATCCCAATAAGTCTGACAATCTAAGTGAAATGGATGGATATTTGCAAAAATACAAATTTCCTAGATTAACTGAAGAGGAAATAAAATACTTAATCCCATTTTACAAAAAGAAATTGAACAAATCATCAATGACCTCCCTAAAAAAAATCTCTAGGGCCAGATGGATTTACAAGTGAATTCTATCAAACATTTAAAGAACAATTAATTCCAATACTATATTAACTATTTGGAAAAATAAGTGAAGAATTAGTCTTACCAAATTCTTTTTATGACACGAATATGAATCTGATACCTAAACCAGGGAAAGCCAAAAAAAAAAAAGAAAATTTTAGACCAATTTCTCAAATAAAAATGTTGCTGCAAAATTTTTAAATAAAATATTAGCAAAGAGATTACAGCAATTCATCACCAGAATAATATACTATATGACAAGGTGAGCTTTATACCAGGAATGCAGGGCTGGTTCAATATTAGTAAAACTGTCAGCTTAATTAACTATATCAATAATAAACCCAACAGAAATCATATGATTATTTTAATGGATGTAGAAAAAGTTTTTGACAAAATACAGCACCCATTCCTATTAAAAAACACTAGAGACCATAGGAATAAATGGAGCTTTCCTTAGAATAAGTAATATCTATTTAAAACCATCAGCAAGCAATATCTGTAATAGAGATAAGCTAGAAACATTTCCAATGAGATCAGGAGTGAAAGAAGGATGCCCATAATTACCACTATTATTCAATATTGTACTAGAAATGTTAGCTTTGACAATAAGAGAAGAGAAACTGAAGGAAACTGTGGGGTAAGAAACCTGAAGACTCAAGGCCATATGTGGCTTTCTAGGGCCTCAAGTGCAATCCTTTGAGTGAATTGAAATTTCACAGAATGACTAGGCAGTGAGGAAATAAAACTATCTCTCTTCAAAAATATGACCAAATATTTAGAAAATCAATTAAAAAACTACTTGAAATCATTTACAACTTTAGAAAAGTTACAGGATATAAAATAATCTACACAAATCATCAGCATTTCTATGTATTACCACAATACCCAGCAGCAAGATATAAAAAGAGAATTTCCATTTAAAATAACTGTAGACAATATAAAATATTTGGGAGTCTACCTGCCCAGAGAAACCAAAGAACTATATGAACGAGATCATAAAACATTTTCATACAAATAAATTCAGATCTAAACAACTGGAAAAATATCAATTGCTCATGGTTAGACTGAGCTAATATAATAAGAATGACAATTCTACCTAAATTAATTTACTTATTCATTACTATACCAATCAAACTACCAAGAAAATCATTTTCAAGAGATAGAAACAAATAACAAAAGATAGAATAAAGAGATAGAAGAAGAAAAGGTCAAGAATATCCAGGGAATTAAGGGAAAATGCAAAGGAAGGTGGCCTAGACATATCAGATCTAAAACTATGTTATAAAGCAGTAATCATCAAAGCTATTCAGTACTGGCTAAGTAATAGAGTTTTGGATTAGTGGAATAGATTGGACATACAAGACACAGTAAATGACTACAGTAATCTCCTGTTTTATCAACCCCAAAACTCCAGCTTCTGGGTTAAGAACTCACTATTTGACAAAAACTGCTGGGAAAACTGGAAAATAGTATGGCAGAAACTAAGCATAGACCAATGTCTCCCACCACATAACAAGACAAGGTCAAAATGGGTAGATAGTTTAGATATAAAGGGTAATATCATAAGCAAATTAGGAAAACAAGGAATAGTTTACCTGTCAAATATATGGAGAAGGGAAGGATTTGTGACCAGACAAGAGATAGAGAACATTAGAAAATGTTAAATGAATAAGTTTGATTGCATTAAATTAAAAAAGGTTTTGCACTAACAAAAACAATACATCCAAGATTAAAAGGGAAGCAGTAATCTGGGAGACACTTTTTTCATCCAATATTACTGACAAAGGCCTCATTTCTAAAATATAGAGAGAATTGAGTCAAATTTATAAGAAAACAAGCCATTCCCTAATTGATAAATGGTTGAAGGACACAAACAGGCAGTTTTCAGATGAAGAAATTAAAGCTATCTGTAGTCATGTGAAAAAAAAATGTCCTAAAGCATTATTGATAAGAGAAGTGCAAATTAAAACCATGCTGAGGTATCAGCTTGTACCTATGAGATTGGCTAATATTAGAGAAAAGGAAAATGATAAATACTGTAGGAGATATGGGAAAATTGGAACACTAATGCATCATTGCTGGTAGATTCGTGAACTCATTCAACCATTCTGGAGAGTAATTTGGAACTACGCCCAAAGAGCAATAAAACTATGCCTACTCTTTGATCCAGCAATACCACTACTAGGTCAGTAAACCAAAGAGGTTATAAAAAAGGGGAAAGGACCTACATGTACAAAAATATTTATAGCAGCTCTTTTTGTGGTAGCAAAGAATTGAAAATTGAGGGAATGCCCATCATTTGGGGAATGTCTAAACAGGTTGTATTACATGAATGTAATGGAATACTACTGTACTATGAGAAACGATGAGCAGCATGATTTCAGAAAAATTGGACTTACATGAATTGATGCTAAGTGAAATGAGCAAACCAGAACAGTGTACATAGTAAAAGCATTATGGTATGATGATCAACCATGATACATTTAGCTCTTTTCAGCTATACAATGATCCAAGACAGTTCCAAAAGACTCATGATGGAAAATGCTTATCCACATGCAGAAAAAAAAAACCAAAACTTTGGAGTCTGAACGCAGATTTAAGCATATTGTTTTCACTTTTTTGTTGTTTTTTTTTTCTTTCTCACATTTTTCCCCTTTTGTTCAGATTCTTCTTTTACAATATGACTAATCTGGAAATATGACTATATATGTATAGCCTATGTCAGATTGCCTGCCATCTTGTGGAGGGGTGTGGGGAGGGAGGGAGAAAAAATTGGAACTCAAAATCTTATAAAAAAATGAATGTTAAAAACTATCTTCACATGTCATTGGAAAAAGTAAAATGTTATTTACAAAAAAATGGGGAAAAGGTAAGCTGATAAAAATAAATTGTGGAGTAGAGTTCCATTGAACTATTTATTAATAATTTTATAGTTACAAAATAGTTTCAGCTACATTATATGGATTCTACTAAATCCATATAAAAGCTTTCCTATTATTTCTTTCTTTCTCATAATGATAGGTCTCTGCACCTAGCGGTGAAGAGCTAAATTCTTGATACCTAATAGTGATATCTTTGATACCTAACTCTGACATTTTTATACCTAACAGTCTTATATTTATTAGACTTTTAATCATTCCTGTAGTTTCTATGGCACCCTTGTCCCAAGGTGGTCAGGCCAACTTCACTATAGGCATAAGGGTAGAACCTAAAGCTCTGTACCTACTCTCATGCTGGTGAGTCTCCTCTGCAGCTACCCAGAGTTCCTGCTGCTGTTGCTACCATCCCTTCCATGGGCTAGTATCCTCTCTAGGTTCAGGGTACTCTTCTTAAAGTTTTGATAGTTCCAGATTGCTGTTACCCTGCTTCCTTATGAAAGCTTCAATTTTGTTACTAAAGATCATTACTTTTTTTTTGTGTGTGTGTGTGTGTGTGTGTGTGTGCACACTCATGCCAAGCAAAAATCTCATATTATCCAACAAGGTAAGAAAAACATCCGCCAGGCAAGGCAAGCTAGGAAACACCAAAGGATTATTAAATAGTATGCCAGGTGGGATTTTTCTGATCAAAAAAGAAAAATAGCTCTTGTGAGTACATTTAAACTAACCTCTTTTAATTCTTTGCACATTGTCATTGGGTTTGTGCATGGAGACTATGTAAGTGATGCCATTTTTCATATGCCTGTAAATAGATTTAGAGAACAATGCCTAAGGTAGTCAACAACTTGAATAGCTCTGCCAAGCAGCTGGTATAACTTGCAGTAGTCTTTGACAGAGAGAGCATGGCTGTGGATAATAGAGTGCACCCAGAAAACATCAGGCACCTTGCTGAGCAATCGAGTGACAAATCCACTGGTTTTTTTCCAGTCATTGATTTAGCAGCATCTATACAAAGAGCAGCATGCTGCTCCTAGCATACAGCCAAATCTGGGCTGCTTCTTGGAAAATTTTAGAAAGTTTTCTCCTGTCATACCAGCCAGCAAAGTTTTACAAAACAGCATGCTTTCATTCACAGTGTTTCCAAAACATATCTTCTAAATGCCAACAACTGAGCACAACCTGAAACATCTGTGGATTTGTCCATTTATGGGGCAAAGCAATCACTTTCCTTAATCTTTAAAAACAGCTGTTCACAGACATTAATTGCCATACCACTTAGGCACTTCAAACCAGGAGCAATCGACAATAGCCCATATTTTAATTTCTTTGCTGCATCTGGTTCTTTTACACAGGGTACCATCTCCACTGCAGATGGTAATAGAGAAGTCTCTGTAACCAAGCAGCTTGAGAGTGCTCTGAGATTTTGTTAGCAGGTTTGAATTTAAATGGTCAAAGCTGAAAATTAAAATTTGGTTATTAAAGCATTCAAACTTCTGGTGAAGAAATATCATTCATCCAATAAATATTTATTGAGCATCTACTACATTCAAGGCATTGTACTATTATCTGTGACTGGGTACACTATGAAAAATACATGTGCCTTCATGACAGCATAGTACCTGCTGTCAAGAAGCCTCTCATCTATTTAGAGATATAGGCATAAGAATCCATGCAAAACATACAAAGGAAAGTGCAATTAAGTCCACTTTAGAGGAAGAGAAAAGAGAGGAAAAGCTAAAAGACCTAAGAAAAAAGGAGAGGCAATTTATAGTTAGGGGAAGTAGTAGAGGGAGTGGAATTTGAACTAGTCCTTTAAGGATGGTTATGATTTCAGCGTAAAGAGATGGGATGGAGGGCATTCCAAGCACACTGAACAGCATGAGAAAAGGCAAACAGTGTTTTCTGACAGAAAGAAACCATTTAGTTTGGTTTTAAAAGAGTAAATAAAGAGAATGCTCTGAGATAAAACTGAAAAGGTAGACTTAGGCTAGGCAAAGGAACATCTAGTGTTAGACTAAGGAGTTTGGATTTTATTCCATTAAACATTTATTGTTGATGTGATTCCTTAAGTTTTGTTTTTGTTTTGTTTTGTTTTTTTAATAGGGCAGTAAAAAAAATCAGAGTTGTGACTACAACACGTATAATAGATTTAGAAGAAGAGTCAGGGAAATCAGTGTGAAGACCATTGTGATTAGAAAGGAAGAAGAAAATAAGATCCAGAATTAGGAATGTGGAAGTGAGATGGACAAGGGCAAGAGGCATTGCACAGGGAGAATTAAACAACCAAATGTACATCTCATATGAAGAGTGAGATATAGATGTCAAAGATCCTGTCTCAGTCACTTGCTAGCCTTGCAATGCTTGGTAAATTACTTAGCTTGTATTGACCTGGTTTCTCCTCTGAAAATGATGTTGTTTGGAAAAGATGACCTCCACCTCTAAATCTCTGATCTCTGACTACCTTAACATTTCCTGTTTGAATGATTAGGAGAAAAATTGTGCCCAATTATAGACTAAAGGAGAAAGTTTGAAGGAAGCATTGTGTAGGAGAGAATGTTCAAGCTTTGGCTTTGCTTCCTTCTGGTTGTGTGATCTTTCTTAAGTCACAAGGCAGCTAGGTGGCTCAATGGACAGAATGCTCAATCTTGAGTCTAGAAGACCTGAGTCCAAATACATCCCCAGAAAGTTACTAGCTGCGTGACACTCTATGCCTGCTTCAGTTACCTCAACTATAAAGTGAGGATAATAGTATCACCTACATCCCAGAGCTGTTATGAGAATTTAAGTGAAAAATATTTATAAAGTGCACTGTGCCAAGTAAATAGTAAGTGCTTAATACATGCTCATTTCCTTCTTTCTGAAAACCTCCATTTCATCATCTACAAAATGAGGGGGTTGGACTAGATCGTGTGTAAGATCTCTTCCAATTCTAGCATCATGTGATTTCACAAAAGGAAAAACTGGCTTCAGTTTTTAACACACTGAGTTAGAGCTATAAGTGGCAGACATAAATAGGATGATTTATAGTAAATAGCTGGAAATATATCAAAACCTTATGAAAGATATCAGAGTTGGAGATGTAAATTGGGAGTTACTTAGATGAAAATGATAGTTGAAACCTTCAGAGTGGATGAAATTAAAGAGCTAGCATTGGCAAATAGGGGGAAAAGAAAAGAATCTTGAGTGCAGAGAATTAAGGGATACCAAAATATGAGGAAATAAAAGATGAGAAAGATAAGCCAATAAAAGAACAGCAAGGGAACCATGATCTATAAAAAGTTTGAGAGACATAGTTTCTGTGTAAATAGAAATTTTATTAATCATGCTAGCAAATAATTAATACAAAAGTGTCATTGGCATTTTTGAATGCCAAAGACCCACTCAGGGAACCCTCTAAACACTTATATGCCCTTGGAAGAGTAGATGTTCCTAAGGGTGGCAATCAACTCTGATTGTATAAAAATTACTGAGAAGAATGAATATTATAATGAGAAGTGGACCTATTCTAAAGAGGAATCCAGGAATGTGACTCTGATCACTCAGTCTTGGACAGAGAGACTTATCTCTTATCCAGACTATCCCCACCTAGGGCAAGCTAGACAAAAGGTGATCCGTATCTGCTCAGATCTGGCTCAGGAATACAATGGGCTAGAATTCCCCTAGATTAAATTCTTTGTAAACTTCTCTAGTCAGATGGGTAACAAGTCCAAGATTTCATCTCATCATCTGCACTACCCTTCAGCAAACTAATCTCTGATATAATCTGGAAAAAAAAATCCTGGATTTCCCCAATATGCAGTTATTTAATAATCATTTCTCTCAGAGTTATCAGAAACACAATAGCATCATCAAAGTAGTCATGGCAATGGTCATTACTACTGTTGTCCCTATCATCATCATTGTCATTTTCAATATTATCATAGTAGTAATGTAGAAGTAGAGGACACATAGAAATCACGTTAGGAGAAAGCATCAAGGAGGTGGTCAAGTTCTAAAAACTACAGAGGAGGTCAAGTAAAAGAGAACCACATTACTTAATAAGTATAGTATGTAAATGCCTGAGGGCTCCAAATTTAACAAGTGCCTACAGACCTTCAAGTTACATGTTTCAGACATTTTCTCTGCCTGTTCAAGCATCCTGCACAACATAGGCTGACATGAGATACAGACATAGAAGCTCATCTGATATAAGATTCAGAAGTCTCTATTCAGCCAACAGCCAATAAGCATATAATAAGCACCTACTATGTTCCAGGCACAACTGGGGATACAAAGAAAGGGGGAAAATACCATGCTTGCCCTCATGGAGTCACATTCTAATGGGGGAAACAACATTTCAAAAAACTATATACATACAAGATATATATAGTCTAAATGGAAGGTAATCTCAGAGAGAACAAAATGGAAGAAGGGTCAATTGTAAAGAGAAACAGAAGCCTTGAACCTGCAGGTGAAAGGGAACTACTAGGAGGGGGGAAGGAACAGTCCAGGGGTGAAATGAAAGAAAATCCCTTTGACAAGTGGGTGGACAATGGATTACTGTGGATAGAGATGAGCCCTGAGGCAGGAAAACCATTCATGAGATGATTGCAATAGTGCACATGAAGTTAAGGGGGCCTTCAGGTAGTAGCTGTGCGAGTGGAAAGGAGCTTAGATATAAGACTTGGAAATAAAATGTATATGTGGAGTGAGCACAAGCAAGGGGACAAGGATGACAATGAGCCTGCCAACCTGAGTAACTGAGACGATGGTGCTCTTGAAAGTAAAAAAGGGGAGAAATCAGAAAAAAAAAATCAGCCTTTTTCTGTTGATTGCATTGAGAAATTGCTTGCATAGTGTCTCTTATCTTAGCTATTTATGAATGACTAGGATGGTTGAACTCCAATTCTACTCTAATTGGTATGGACTTTGTACTTGTATGAGAAGATCTAGGCTTTGAAAGTGAAAGAAGTCATAAACAATCCAGAAGAGAAAAAAGTTACTATAGTATATTGGGAAAAGCAGTGGTTTTGATCTCAGAGGCTTTGGGTTCAAATCCTGCCTGTTGCTTAGTGTGCGCCTTATGCAAATCATTGAACAGCTCTCATATTCAGTTTCTTAATTTGTAAACTTAGAAGATTATCCTAGATGGTCTTTCATTCCTTCCAATTCTAAATCTAATATTTATTAAATAATCTGAGTGTAATATTTTAAAATCACTTTCATGTAAGAATTTTTTTAAATATAAGTTCAGAATTATGATTTTATTGTTTTAAGGAATTCCTTCTCTGAATACAGATTGGCAAGTTTTATCATTTTTAGACTTATATGAGGGTTATCTAGAGGCAGTGATTTGCTAAGATTCACATAGTCAATAAGCATGAGAAACAGTACTTGACCTCAAGATCTATCTCACTCTTAGTTCTACTTTCTATCTGTTAAATCAATGGTCTCCAAAGTGGCAAACTTATACCCTGAATGCCATGAAATAAAGCCAAAGAATGTTTGATTAGCCAAGCTCAGGGTGGTAAGATAGATTGCATCCAACCTCCTACATAGTAGCCAAATGTGGCATTGCCATCCCACAGAACTCCACTCCTATCTTCACCTATTGTCCCCCTATAATTCCCAACTCCACCCATCCAACTTTTTCTTTTCGTCTTAATTTTCTTTTTCACTCTTTCTATTTTATTATATAGTGAGAGTTAAATGGTAGTATCCTCAAGTTACTTAGAAAAAGTACAATTTTCAAGATGTTTTTAAAAAGTATTTAAAGTCAATTTTCCTTTTTATTTCTTTGTACATTTATAATAGTTGTATTTAATATATAATTGACACATGTTTTGTACTTTGGGGATTCAGGGTTGGTTTTTTTACATTTTTAAAAGCTCTTACGCTCTAAAAATAAAAAAGAAATATTAATGGCACTTTTGTAATTCAAACATATAATATAAATTAAAACGTTAAAACTAACCCTTAAGCAAAATCATATAATGATGAGCCTGCTATCTGTTTAAAAGTGTTGCGATACTTTTTAAAACACCTTTTTTTTGCATTTTTATACCAGACATTTTTAATGTTCTAAACTGATAAGAAAGATCCTTATCACCTAAATGTCATGGTCCTACCTAGGTTCTTTAGAAGGCCTTAATCTGACTTGGATTTGGCAATTAAGTCATTATTACAATTCCTGTTTGAAGAGTGCTAGAGTTGGGGGAAGGGAGTATGATGGAAAAAACACATTGCTGTGTGACTTATTTCAGAAATTTAAATGGGGGCTATCTGTGAAATTTCTATGAGTTTTAATATGAGGAGACTTGATCAGCTTCTTCTGTACATTTCAATTCCTACATTTAATTAGAAAAGCCAATGTCCAAATAAATCATCAGTTCGCAAATCAGTATTTGCCTCAGACAGGAGGAAAGGAGAAAAACCCATTTATGATAGTTATGTGTCTAAAAGAGATTTATTGAAAGGTATTTTGCACACCTGTGCAGTTGGAGGTCTCAGAATGGGTCAGAGACAATAGTTTTACAAATCTCTAAGTCTTTGTCTGAATTGGAGTGATAGTATGGCAGCTCCTTAATAGATAGATTCTCGGATTTCCTCTTCTGTACAAGAAAAATTCCATCTCTGAAATGAGTTAGGGATGATCACTCATTTTCCAGGGATTCCAGGATGGCAATTAGTGGGGAAGTAATCTACTTCAGAAGCATTTTTCCTCTACTTTCAAAAGTATGCTGAAAGATCTTTGAGCATTATAATTGGTTGACGGAGTGAAAGAAGGGAGAAAGGGAAGAAAATGTGACATCTTACTCCTGAAATGGATTTATTCTTATAGAGATTTGAACTTCATGCTTCATGGCCTTGGCTGGGCTTCTGAGAAATCCTCTAATGTGTAGATGGTCATTAGCTCATAAAAAGAACACAGATGCCAAAGTTCCCTCCTTCATTTTCCACCCCATCCCCAATGGCCTGAATTTCTGATTTAACTCTTATCTGAGATGTCTATGCTCTCCTTATTTTTATATAGGACCAACATACAGTATCAGAATACAAAGACAGATTCTCAGATTGATTCTTATGTACAAAGATAGATTCTCAAGTGCACTGATTCCCTGAATGTGGTGACAATGAGCATTGGTGGATGATGGGGGCAGGGGGGAGGGAGACAAAAACCTGTCTATAAGAACTCTGAGTTGGAAGAGACCCTAGAGGTCATTTAGCCCAATCCACACCTGAACAGAAATTCCCCTTAACAATTTTGCATGAGCGGTCTTCTAGCCTCTGCTAGAAAACCATTAATAAGTAGAAACCCTTTACCCTTGGGTCAAACTATTTCCATTTTTATGTTAATTTTAACAAGTATTTTTCTATCCATTAAGTCAGATCTGCCTCTTTGCAACTTCTACTCAGCTCCAAGGTCTGATGTATGAAGCCAAGCAGCATAGGTCCAGTTTTGTTTTTTTTTTTTTCCGTATGACAGCTCTTCAAAGTCTTGAAGACAGCTATCATGCTCCCCATAAATTACATATTCTCCAGTCTATGCATCCTTAGTTTCTACAGCTGATACATAGTGACTTCTAGTTTCTTTACCATCCTGGTTACCTTTCTTTGGAAATATTAGTATCTGCCAAAGTATTTTGTAAATGGTGGCAGTGAAAACTGTACACAATACTCAAGATTTGGTCTGACCAATACCAATACATAGAAGGACCATAAGGCCCCTTGTTCTGGACTCCGTGGTCTTCTTAAGGTAACCACAGTTCACACTGCTTTCTGTGCATGCACTATGGTGTACTACTGACACATATTGTACTTGTAGTACACAAAATCCTCTTGTCTTTTTCACTACTGAAACAATTAGGTGGCACAGTAGATAGAGTGCCACACTTGGAGTCAGGAAGACTCATTTTCCTGAGTTCAAATATGGCCTCAGATACCAACTAGCTGTGTGACCCTGGACAAGTTATTTAACCCTGTTGGCCTCAGTTTCCTCAGATGTAAAATGAGCTGGAGAAAGAAATGGAAAATCACTCCAGTGTCTTTGCCAAGAAAATCCCAAATGGGGTCATGAAGAGTAGGACATGACTAAAACAACTAAACAACAATAAATTTTCAATACTATTGTCAAGCCATCACCCCTCTCCTCTACTCATACATTTGGATTTTAGAATCAAAATATAGATTTTTAAAAATTTATCCCACATAAATTTTATCCTGTTTTATTTTCCTCATTGCTCTAGCTTGTTGAGATTTTGGGATCCTAGGTCTATCATTCCATATATTAGCTCTCCTTCTAAGTTTTAAGACATCCTCAGGTTGATTGCCACCTAAACCTTCATCTTAGTCAATGATAAAATGTTGAATGGAACAAGACCAAAGAAGAGTCCTGTGACACTACACTAGAGCCTCCTTAAGATTGATATCAATTTATTAATCATCATATTTTGTGCTGAATGGAGCTATGAAAAGTAAAATACAATGTTTCACAATGAAAAGAGCATTTCCTTAAGAGACAGAGTACATATATTAAAATTCTGCCACTCCTACTATCTTTTTGACTTTGGGCCTTCCTGGGCCTCAACTTCCTCTCCTGAAAGATAGAGGTTGTTGTGGCACTATATAGCCTACAGAATCCCTTCCAGGTTTAGATCTATTGGCTCATGATATTAGGATCTGAGCTTTATCAGGAAAAGCAGAATAATAAAGAAGGGGGGAAATGACTGGGCTTTAATTACATATAACTTTTTTTCTAATTTATTTTATACAGGACAGATCAAAGCAGATGTATTTGTATTGTGGTTTAGTGGAAATATCTAAATGCCAACTGAGAGAATGAGTACTTATAGACTGAAAAAAAGAGCAGGACCAACAATAAAGTAAACTCTGTCCTCAGTGGATACAGGGAGTGAAGCATCCAGAGAAATGCAAGGAGGTATCTGAACTTCAGCGGGAAGTTGTGAAGAGGAAAAAAAATGATAGTAAAAAATATTTGCTAGTAATTTAATTCCTAGAGGAAAGCCTGGTATACCTTCTGTTAGCATAAGGACTTAGGAAGAATGTGTTAATGATGTGTCAATCAAAGGCAGCTGAGTAAGATAGCAATGGCATAGCAAGAAAAGACAGAACCTAGAATAAATACAGCAATAGTTGTTCAGCTGCTCTTAGAAACTGAATTCTCAGATCAGTAAAGAATTGTGGCAAATGGCAATTCAGCCTTTTCACAGTGGCAATTGCTTTACATTGTTGGTTCTTAGTGGAGAAATATACATTTTGCAATCAGATACCACCTTCTTAGCCAGCAGTCTACTTCACACATCCTCCTTTCTCCTCTGAAACCCTTCTATATAACTGTCAGTAGTGAGGAAAATACCACCTTTGTCCCTAAAGGCTTCCTTTAGTTTCTTGCTAATGATGTCATGATCCTTAGTTATACTTTATGGTATTGTTTTGCAAATATAATTTATTGTCACATGCATCATCAAATGTCATCAGTGGTTATCAAGATTGACAAGTATAGAGAATTTTCCATATTCCAGATATATAACCTCTAATGGCAAAGCTTGAAATTTATGCTAGATCAAATAGCTGATGTGTTACCATTTGATTGGGAATCAACAAGCACCATGAATTTATTCTTTTCTGACTTGAGTTATCTTGCTTGATGTGATGAATCCAGCCTAATATTCTTTAGCTAGTGTATGAGAAACTCTTTTTTCCCAAGATATCCAGTTTCCTTGCTGTGTAACTATGAGGTTCTAATTAAGATCCTATAATGTTAATTAGTAGAGGACACATATTGCATGACTATGTAGCTTCCTCCAGCAGCATTTAGCACTACAAGCACAGGAACAGAGAAAAGAGCAGAAGACTAGCCAAAGTTGAAGCATTGTGTTGACTGTAAGGAAAGTGTTAATGAAAGAAAATCAAAGAGGCAAGGCATTCAAAAGTAGAGGACCAGTGCACAGTTAGACTAGTTAACTGTAAGGTCAAGAAAGTAAAGGGAAGAGATTGATGACAGATAAGGAATGATAGACTAAGGAATGGAGGAATTAGAAAATATGGTATAGATAAAAAAATGGGTTTAAAAGTGATAGGTGGAGCCAACATGGTAGATGAAGGGCAACGGCTGGACTCTCTACATTATCCTCCAAACAACTTTAAAATAACTCCTCAAATCAAATTTTTTACTGGAAGGAACAACACAAGGTAAAGGCAAGACATTTTTTCTGGCCTTAGAAAACTGAGGAAGTTGGAAGGAGAAGTTTGTGACACTGTGGTGGAGGTTTGTCCTGAGCCCACACACACAGCAGAGCAAAAGGTACCACAGTAGCAGCGCTTTTGGGAGCTCTCAGCCCAGAAACAGTAAAGGGGGAAGGGGGAGAACTGGTCAGAAAGAGATATCAGGAAGTTCATTTGTTGGCATTGTGTAAAGTTAGCACTGATTAGCCACTCTATTGCCTGTGCTGGGTCACAGTTCCAGAGCCTAGAGGAGCACTAGGGGTTGGTTACAGTAAAACAGGGGCCCTAGTCACAATTCCAAAGCAAAGAAAGTGCTAGCATTTGTGACTGCAAGGTACCAAGGTACTTCCTGGGTAAAGAACAGAGTACAGACCAGAAGAGCAATGAACACACCTCTCCCAGGATCATACCACATTGAAAGGGAAAAAAAAAACTTGCAGAACACCTGAAAACAGCAAGACAAAGAAGGCTAAAGCTTGAGAGAGTGGCTCTCTACCCACAGGTGAACAGAGCCCAACTTTAATATGAAGTTTAAAGGCAAGAATTGGGCTAAAAAAATTAAAAGAATTTAACCACAAAAGCTGCTCTGTTGGCAGAGAAGACCAAGAGATAAACTCAGAAGAAGATAACAATGTGAAAACAAATACAAAGAAATCGTCAAAAAATGTTAATTGGACCAAAATACAACAAAGAAAGAGATAAGAGGGAAAATTGGGAAAAGAAATGAGAGTGATGCAAGAAAATCATGAAAAGAGAATTAACAGCTTGGTAAAAGAGGCACAGAAAAAAAAAACATAAAGAAAATAACTGCTTGAAAAACAGGATTGTCCAAATAGAAAAGGAAGTAGAAAAGCTCAATGAAAAAAAATAACTCCTAAGAATTAGAATTGGACAATTAGAAGCAAAGGACTCTATGAGACTAAGAAACAATAAAACAAATTCAAAAGAATGAAAGAATGTGAAATATCTCCTTAGAAAAACAACTGACCTGGAAAGTAGATCAAGCAGAAATAATTTTAAAAATTACTGGACTACCTGAAACCCATGATAAAATTAGACATCATATTTCAAGAAATTATCAAGGAAAACTGCCCCAATATCTTAGATCCAGATGGTAAAATAGAAACTGAAAGAATCCACTGATCACCTCCTGAAAGAGATCCCAAAATGAAAACTCCCAGGAATATTATAGACAATTTCTAGAGCACCCAGGTCAAAGAAAAAATACTTCAAGCCCAGAAAGAAACAATTTAAATACTGTGGAGTTACACTCAGGATCCAATAAGATTTTACAGCTTCCAGGATAAAAGAACGGAGGACTTAGAACATGATATTCCAGAAGGCAAAAGAGCTAGGATTATAACCAAGAACACACAATGAAACTGAGTATAATCCTTCAGAAGTTAAAAAAAAAAATGGATACTTAATGAAACTTTGAAGTATTCCTGATGAAAAGACCAGAGCTGAATAGAAAATCTGACATTCAAACACAAGACTCAAGAGAAGTATAAAAAGGTAAACACAAAAGAGTAATCACAATAGACTCAGTCAAGTTAAACTGTTTACATTCCTATAGGAGAAGATGATATATTGTAACTCCTAAGAATTTTATCTTTATTAGGGGTGTGAGGAGGAGTCTATATATAGACAGAGGACATGGGTGTGAGTCGATTGTGTTGGAAAGGTCTTTCAAAAAATGTAGGGATGAGAAAGAGTAATGTACTGGGAGGAGGGGAAAGGGAAAGGTAGGTCGGGGAAATTTTTCTCACATGAAAGAAGCTTGCAAGGAAGAGCTTTTACACTGGATAGGGAAATGATGCTGTGGTAGGCAAGGCTGGAACCTCACTCTTATCCAAATTGATTCAATGGGGGAAGTACACACACACAAATATATGAGATACACATATGTATATATGTATGTGTATATGTACATATGTCTATATATACTCATATGTAACTTACACAAAAGGGAAATAAAAGGGTAAGAGGATAAAAGAAAGGGAGATAAGATAAAATGGAGGACAAATTAAGGGAACCAGTGGTTAGAAGCAAAATGGACTTTTTAGAAGGGACAAGATAAAAATAGAACAAACAGAAGAAAATTGGATAGAGGGAAGTACATAGTAATCACAACT
>CM053622.1:586397454-586408754 GCA_028646595.1 Phalanger gymnotis
GAGAGAAGGAGAGAGGGAGAGGGAGAGGGAAAGGGAGAGGGAGAGGGAGAGGGAGAGGGAGAGGGAGAGGGAGAGGGAGAGGGAGAGGGAGAGGGAGAGGGAGAGGGAGAGGGAGAGGGAGAGGGAGAGGGAGAGAGAGTGAGCAGAATGGATTAGAAACCAGAATCCAACACTGTATTGTTTACAAGAGACATACTTCAAATCGAAGGACACACACAGAGTTTAAAAAAAGAGGGGGGTGCTGGAGCAGAATCTGATATACTTCAGCTAAACTTTAAAAGGCAGGAGTAGCAATCATTATTCTCAGATGACAAAAAAAGCAAAAGTAGACCTAATTAAAAGAGTCAATCAGAGAAGCTACATTTTGCTTTAAAAAACACTATACACAATGAAGTCATATCAAAAAATGTAACAGCAAGTTTCTCTGATAAAGTCCTCATTTCTCCTGTATATACTGAGAAGAGAACTGAGTCAAATTTGTAAAATTAAAGCCACTCCCCAATTGATAATTTGTCAAAAGATGCAAATAGGAAGTTTTTGGAAGAAGTCTTATAAAAATGTTCTAAATCACAATTAATCAAAGAAAGGAAAATCAAAACAACTCTGAGGTACAACCTCACCTATCAGAAATGAGAAATGTTAGAGGACATGAGGATGCTATGGGAATGGCAAGGAGATGGGGTTCAGAAAGACATAGCAAGACTTGTATGAAAGGAAGCCAATGTTAATGAAAGAACTAGATCCTTGTGTGTTGTAATGATGATCAAGTGTGAAAACTTGGTCACTCTGATCAATACAATGATCCAAGATAATTCCAAAGGGCCAAGATGAAAAAATGCTATTTGCCTCCAGAGGAAGAACTGATGGACTCTGAGTACAAATTGAAGTATAATTTTCCCACTTTATTTTTCTTGCTTTTTAAAAATGTGACTGATGGAAATGTGTTTTGCATGATTTTTCACATGTATAATTGATATCACATTGCTTGTTTTTGCAGTGGGTGGGATGGAAGGAGATAATTTTGAACTCACAATTTAAAAAGAAAAGAATATTTAAAATAAATGAATAATAAATTTGGAAAAATGCGATATGGGCTAGATATGTAATTTCAGTTGTACGAGAAACTTCCAAGTGGAGAAATACCCTCTAATAATGTAAGATAGCATCTTTTTTTCTAGCAATTTATAGTCTTAGAGAGGTACTTAGAATACTGAGAGGTTAAATGACTTATCCTGGGTCATACCCTCAGAAACAAAAATTGAGCCCAGGTCTCATTGGCTTTTAGGCCACCTCTTTGCCACTATGCTATCCTGCCTCTTGTATATCTGGGGCATAATAAACTTTGAACTTGCCAAATCTGACAAACACTGACATTTAGGAGGAATAAGATTGAAGCTATAATTAGCATGAGGCAACCATAGCTTAGCCCAGGAATGTTTCCCTCTGGGGAACCAAACTTTAGTAACCTATTGCCAAAGTTCCTCTTTTCCAAGCTTTGCATTTCCCCCTCTCCAAAGAAGAGTATGCCAGAGTGTCTGAGGGATAGGTTTCTCCCTAAACATTAGCAGTCACACATTTCTCTTGGCTACCACCTATAACTACCCCCCTGCTAGATATTCCCTAGGACCAATAATTCTTGTTTATGGCTCTGAGGAAAGATGAATGGATAAAAGGATATCATCAGAGAAGGAAATTTCAGATTTCAAGATCACAGAAGTCATGCAGTTTGTGGTGATGACCAAGTCTAATATATGACCACATTTAGAAGAAGCTAAAAAAGAATGGAAATATTGGTCATAGGCATCGAAGAGCATACTGAGCTGGCATTCTAGGGTGTTTGAGAAGTCAGTGTTGCCAAATCTTGTCATTTCCACATTTCGCAATAGCTCTTGTATGACTCTTTCCATTTACACAAACAGAACCCAAATCCAAAACTTCCTCCAGCACTTTTCACCTGGATGATGGCAAGAACCTTCTAATGGGTCTCCCTGCCTCAAGCCTCTCCCCACTCCAATCATTCCCAGTTGCCAAGGTGTTTTTCCCAAAATACAGGTCTGAATATGCCACATCTCTCTCCACTTCATTCTCTGATCACCAGTGACTCCCTATTACCTCTAAGATCAAATATAAACTCTTTTTTGGTGTTTAAAGCCCTTTCCAAACTGGTACCATTGTATCTTTCTAATCTTCTTGCTTTTTCCATCCTTTCACGTACTCTATGATACATCTACGCTGGCCTGCTTATTGTTCCTTAAATATGACACTCCATCTCCCATTTACCTACCTTTGCACAGCCTCTCTCCCCTGCCTTGAATGTTCTGCCCCTGTTAGATAACACATAGGAGGCACTGGAGGTTTGGACTCCAGCCTCTAACAGGTTCACTCCTGATCTGATCAGACAGGAAAACAGCTTCAAAATGGTTAATAATGAGCTTTAGTCTAGTCTAGTTTTTTTTTTAACAGTATTGCTGATAATGGAAGCATCACAAACATTCCCTAATCACCCTTCTTGTAGGGGCCGGCAAAAGGCAGGGGGCAACTACCCCTATGTCTTGATGGGGTCAATCAAGACAGGCAGAGCTTGTGCATCCCCTAAGTCCCCTCAAGCCTCAAGGTGGGCCAGTTGAGGCAAACCCAGATTCCCCCTCCCAAGCCTTGAATGAGGCTGATCAAGGCACACAGCATTCCAGCTTGTGCATTCCACCAAAAAGATTCCCCAACTCACTAACCAATGCCCATCTGTCTTATAGGGCAACAGACAAAGAAGGTATATTGACAGCAACAGCCTCCCAAATTTACATCACCTCATCCCTATATCTCACTGCGCAGTCGCAGTGGATGTTTACAATTTCAGCACACGTGTTTGTATTATTTATCATTATATAATGCTGTGTAAATGTGGTGGAGATGTTTTGTACCATGAGCCTAGGAACTCATATCTAGTACCTGGGAAACAGATTGTTATGGCCACAGATCCTACAAAACTGGACTTTAAGAAATAATAACAAAAAACTACTTTACACACATTAAAATCCACCTTACTCACACTAAAATTCATTTTACTGACAGTCCCCCTCACCTCTTTCTTAATTCCCTAGGATTCCTTCAAGATCCAGCTAAAATCCCACCTTCTACAAGTGACATTTCCTGGGATCTCTAACTTCTGATGCATTCCTCTCTCAGAATGTCTTGATCTGCTCTGTATCCATCTTGCTTTAGTTATTTTAGTTATTTTAGACCTAGTTATATGTTGTCTTTAAGGGAGGGCATTTTTTTTGCCTTTCTTTGTGTTCTCAGTCTCTACCACAATGCTCCTTTAGTTATTCCTTAATTAATGCTTACTGACCAACTGCCTTGCCAAAGTCTCCAAGTATAATAGTAAGAGTGAATGTGAAAGCAGAAGTCTCCACCAGGCTCTGAGCTTTCAGAGAAAGGAGCACGAGTGAAATAATAGCAATGAGAACATGAGAAGTGGAGAAAACCTCAGAAAGGTGGCACTAGAAAGCACTAAGAACACCAGTCCCCCACCACCACCACTTCCTGGTGTGTCAGGGGCCTGAGAAAAGAAGTAATCATCACTGTAGAGGCTGACCGAGGACAAGGTAGCAGCCATAATGAGAAGATAAAGATTAATCTGCTATCATTTATTTATTGATTTTTGTTTACAGCTAATTATTTTTTGTCCTGTAATGGTTTAAGTCATGGTTTTCTGTTTCTGAACTTGACTCAGAATTGAGCTGATCTGTAATGGGTTAAGTTTCAAAATCCAGCTCTCCTGCTAATCACTGATCTATTCTTGCCTCATGGCATTTCACTTTGGGGGGATGTGTGTAAACACAAGAGAGTCAGGTATAATGTCTTTATACCACCAAGCTATCTTCAAGGATGTTTGGTTTGCTATCCAAAAGTCTGGCCTACCATCTGGTACCTGGGTTCAGAATATGATCACTTCTTAGTCTCAACAGAGAAGGAGAAGGTTATCAGTAGCCCTCACTTACCAAATTTTCAGCCAGTTATATTGTTCCCAGTGTTCCTCAGTTCTGTAACCAATCATGTTGCCCTCAATCCTGTGATGTCACCTACCCGGCTGTATTCTTTGTTCTATACTTCCAAAAACCTATAAAAATGGAGCTGTCCTTTTGCTCAGAGTCTTTGCCATAAATAGAACAAGTTTTACTAACAAAACAGCATGCCTCTGTTAATAAATGTTATTTTGCTCAGAGAAATGTCTCAGTTTACCTTTTTGTTAAATTAAGTCACAACAGTATAAAGGCAGGTTTTTGTAAGTAAAAGAACATGGAAAGAGGATGCGAAGAAGAAATCTAGGATGAGAAACTTAGGTTAGGTAAAGGGCATTTCCAAAGAGGGAGCAGAAGGGAGAGGAGCAGAGGAGAATAGGGACTGGGAGAAGGAGGATTGAGTTTGACTTGGAAAAGAGTGTGAAGATTGGAAGATGACTAACTGTCACCAACAGACAGATGGGCACAAGAACCCTGGAATGGCAGCACTCTCCAGATAGCCAGTCCTATTTCAAGCCCAGCTCTCACAGTCCTCATCCAGAGAAGTAATTCTCTTGGAAAAAAAGGCCAGCCATTCTTAAACAACTACAAACTGCAGGACAGGCAAGCCAGCCTAGTTGAAGCACCAGGGTACCCAGAATGAGAGCCAGGGGGCAGCCTGTACTAGGCAAGCCACCATCATTTTCCCTCAGACTCATGTGAAAACAGCCTGAGACACTGCCTTCAAGATCCTCAAGGCTAACTGCTGCCAGCACAGTACCCACAATCATCATCCTGGGAAGAAACACCTGGGGAGATGTAGCCTGTCAACTACAACTTTGCAAGTACTGTAGTCACAACTATTGAAGATCCCACAGAGAAGGTTAAAGGTTCATGTCACCAAAGTTCTTGGCACTGTCAAAAAACTGATATAATCTTATCAGTAGGAAAGATATTAAAGAAGAAACATTATTATCTGCTTTGCCTTTGAACCATAAGGACCACAGGACCTTTCCAAGGTACTCGCAGCTGAAACCTTCCATAGGTAATAGCTTTCCCATTAGAATGAAAGCCTTGGAATCAAGACCTGTCTTACTTTCTATTTATATCCTTACCACTTAGCACAATGTTTTGCACAGTGAGTGTTTAATTTTTTTAAGTTCCTCATTCACTTAAAAAGATTCTGAATTCACCTGATAGTAGCAGCTCTGAATAACAAAAAATTAAGGGCCAGGAAGTATGAATTAAATATCTGTGTATCATTCCCAACACCTAGCACAGAACTTTTCTGCATAGAAGGAATTTGGTTGTTGAATAAATGAAACACAACAGATGTGTCGGATCAGATGAAAAATGTTTTTCTATATCTGTAGTAACATAACTAACTTAGGCTAAAATGTTTTGTTTGTTTTAATCAAATAACAACTAAATTCATTTCCTTCCATACAATTAATTTCAATCCAACAAACATTAGGTGTAAGTCACTATGCTAAGCACTGGAAATAGAGTTTCATAGATCAACTCAACTCTCAAGGACTTTACAATCTAATGAAGGGGAAGGAGGAGAAAAAACAAAGACTAGGTCTGAAAGGTTCTGCTTCCTTTATGAATCAAAGCTACCCAGAGCTGTGTAGGAAAGGATCATAGTGAAGGAAAACTTCAAAGGTTCAATTCTAAACCACAATACCTGTAGTTATAGCCTTGAAGCCCCACCAATATTGTCATGCACTTCATTGCCCATTTCAGCAAATGAGGTAGGCTAACAATTTGACATAAGCAGTGACATGTGAATGGCAGTAATTAGAGGAAATAAAGATGATCTTGAACTTTTCAGACTGTCTTGAAAATGGCAAAGTGATTTAAAATGCTGATTACTTATTTTTTTTAAATCATTTCCTTCATATGACACAAGGAGAATGAGCTGTGCCATTCAATACAAGCTTGCCTCTTGAGCCCTGGAAATATCCTCTTTGTTCAGGACCTCGCCAGCTGCTGCCCTAGAAACCACTACAAAAGTTGGGACTTCACAGCTGTGTGGGATGCTCTAGATTTTAGGGGTGGAATTGCCCTCTCTGTAATCTCAGCAAATCAAGGCCAAGTTCCAGGTGAATATCTTCACAACCACAGCCTGAAATTACTGTTTGGAATGGAACCCTGCATTAAAAAAGCCAGGCTTTTTCTTCCCACAGCTGCATTTGTCTTAGTAGTCCTGAGTGTTCAAATCTTTTTCTTAAATAAAGTTCAGAGCTATGGACCTCTATGACCTCTTTTCCTAAGTAAGAGGTTTTGTTGCCATCAAACTGAGCAGTCTAGAAAGCTCGATTTCTTTCTCAGTTTATCTAAAACTTCCCTCACTGTTGCCCCAGAATTTATTTCAGTTGATCTTTCCCCTTGATACATCAGCCTGCAATATAACATCTACTCTCTTTAAATTTTCAGTGAAGACAGGAAGGGAAGATTGGAAGCTATCTTTCCTCCTTTCTGTTTCCCTTCTATTCAGCACCTCACAGTTCCAAAGCAAGCCAAGTACCAATGACAATATGATGCCCATTGAGCAGGACAAGTCTTTCTTCTTTGACGTTTTTTACTTTGATGTCTTACTCATTTTTGTTCTGCCTCATACTGTATATTTTTACCAATCCTCACTTCCCTATAGTAGAAACAGTCAATCAACAAGCATTTATTAGGCTCTTATTATGTTCCAGGTTCTATGATAGAAGTTGGAGATGCAAAGGAATGTAACCATCCCAGACCTCAAAAAGCTTATTTGCTACTGAATTATTATATAATTGGCTGGCTAACAAATCTGATAAACTAAGGTTTTCACAGCTGATAATAGTGGACTGAATTTATGCTTTCTGGGTAATATCCAAATTTTAAATGAGGGCCTTTAGTGCCTTAATCCAAAGGAGTGAGTAAAATATAGGCAGCATAAGATAGTACAGGGGTCCTCAAACATTTTGGTTTCCATATCCTTTTAAACTCTTAAAAACTATTAAGAACCCCCCCCCAAAAAAAGCTTTTGTTTATGTGTATTATATCCTGAGGTATGCTGATAAATGTTTAATAGCTGGCTCTTGGCAGGGGCGGGGCCAGAGGGGGGTAGTTCACATAATACACTTTTAAGTTTAATCTGCATTGTTAATATTTTCTCCAATACTTTAAATCTAGAAATAAACAAAACGATGAATTGAGCTCTAATTTGTAATGATTGTCAATTTCTGAAGTGTAAATGCTCATACTGAAAGTTTAACAATCAGCTCTCAAGATCCAGTTTGAGCTGGCTCCAGCACAGCACTGCTTATATTTCTTAATATTAGTGTGTTAAAAATTAAAATATTTTAGTATTATTATGAAAATAATTTTGACCTTACAGATCCCATGAATGGGTTTGGGGAACATCCAGGGGTCCTTGGACTTTGAGAATTGCTGCTGTAATAAAAAGAGCACATTAGAGAATCCAAACAGAAACTTTGGCCATTTACTCTTTCTGTCCTTGGATAAGATTCTTCACTTGGCTTTACTTCAGTTTTCTTATCAGTAAAATGTAATTGGGTAATTGGGTGATCAATAAGGTCGATTCTAGCCATTTTTGCTAGTTGGGAATTTAAGTACCAAAAGGCTGGTGGAGAAAGTTACCTATTTTTGAACAGAGGGCCTTTAGAAAAATCTTATTTCAATTATACCTTTTGTTTTAATATCATCACCTAAATTTCTAACTACATCCTACCTGCTCTTAAAGAAGTCTCTTAGTAACCCTTCAACCACACCATGAGTCAGCCTACATAAAAGTGATTCAATTTTTACTTCCCCAAACGCCTATGATTCATTTTACAGAGCATCACAGGAACCATATTATTTTTTGTCATTGAAACATGTGAATACCAAACACTCCTTTAAAATATTTCATCCTTGAGTTACTAAGTGTCGTACATTGCACTGCCATCAAAATAGTTCTGGGGTTTTAATATTCTGGTCCTGAAAGTGTCATGCTCACCCACTTGTCCTTAGACTCAGGGAGTGTTTGCCTCTGAACCATGTGACCTCAAGCACCTGCAAGACACAAACTGTAATAAAAAGCCAAAGCTGTCATATATAATCAACCTTATATGAACAAGTGATAAGGCTAGTGGCTTTCCATATTTTTCTCTCAGGATTCCTGCAAGGTATAATGAAACAAGAGAAGAGATTTCTACTTGTGCTCAGACTGGTGTGAGTTTATTATCTAAAGGTCTGAAGGCATTCTTGACTTTAAAAATACTTTAGTTTGCTAAGCTAAGCTTCATCGGGGAGCCTTTCAATTTCTTTGAGATGAAATACTAAGAATCATGGCTGAGTCACTGGAGAAGCTGAGGCAATTTATATTAATCAAAAAAGACAGACGGGGCAGAAATTAAAATCGTTATGTAAACCAGATTCAATAGCAGTCAATCAGGCTGAATTAATAAAACTCTGTTATTAGCATTAAAATATTTCTTGATGTAGTTAAATAGTCTTATTTTTATTCACCTTAAATTGTTTATTTTACATAAAGATTTAGCATTTCAGAGCTTGAGGGTGCCTTAGATAAAGATCACATAATGAAGCATGGTAAGGAAGAAGAACGCTGAACAAAGAGAAGACCTTGGTTCTACTCCTGGCCTCACCACTCATTAGTTGTGTGACCTGGGGTAAGTGGCTTTACTCTGCTGGGCCTCATTTCTTCATATAAAATGGAGGTAATAATACTTGCCTTATCTACCTCACAGGATGATTTTAAGAAAAAATACATTGTAAATCATAAAGAGATATATGTTAGAACTCATCTAAAAAAAGAACTCATCCAGTTCATCCTGCTGACCTAATGATTTTATAAAATGATTAACTTTTCTTTATTAAATTTAATAATTTAAATATTTTAGTTAACATAAATTTATTTTTTCTCCTTTCCACCCCAACCCCATTGGAAATAAAAACAAAACAAAAACAAGCTTTGTAACAAAGCAAGGTTGTATATATACACATATATTTGCATATATATGCACATATATGTGTATATATACATACATAAGTGATAAAATTAACTCCACTGAGAATCAATAATTCACAGAATTATAGGAACTCAGAGTTAGGAGCACTCTCATGGTTCATAGATGGAATAAGCCCTTATTGATGATGAATCCCTTTTAAAATGTCTCTGATAAGATACCATCCAAACTGTGCTTGAAGGTCTCCAATGAGGCATCATTACCTTCTGCAACAGCCCTTCCCATTTTTAGACCATTCTGACTGTTAGAGGGATATGCCTTACTTGAAGTCTGGATATGCCTTTCCACAATTTTTATTAATTGGTACATCTTCTAACCTCTGGAGCCACACAGAAAAAGCTAAATCTGTCTTCCATGTGAATAGTCCTTCAAATAAAAAAGGCACACTGTATGACTGAAATTTCTCTTCTTCATATTAAATATCTATGATTTCTTCAAATGACCTTAATATGGGTGGTCTTCAATCTTATCACTATTATAATCATATTCTAGTGGCCCTTCAATTGTGTTTGTATTTTTCACAAAATATGATACCTACAACTGAAAAATGTATTCTAGATATGACCTGATCAGGACAGACAAGAGAAGATGTGTAGTATTCTTCTTAATGAAGACCAAGACAGCAATAGTTTTTCTTTTTTTTCCTACCTTGCCACTTTTGATGAATATTAAGCTGGTAGGACATTAAAACATTCAGAGCTTTTTCATGGTAACCATAGTTTTCTAGCCATCCTCCCCCTATCATGTACTTTCAGAGTTGATTATACACATGCACACACACACACACACATACACACACACACACACACACACACACACAGACGTGTAGAATTTTATTTAACTTAGCTCCCAGTTTTAGCCTAATATCCTTTTAGATCACTCATCCATCATGCAAGCAGTCCCTCCTAGCTTTGTCATCTGCCAATTTGACAAACATTCCTTCATCTAAATTGTTGATAAAAATATTAAGAAGTACAGGACAAAGGACGGATCTCTGAAGCACTCCACTAGAGACCTCTTTTAATGACTAAAATTTGGGTATAATCATGTGGCCAGTTAGAAATTTACTTAACAGTCTCATCAATTGGCCCACATCTCTTTAACTTTTCCATAATAACAACTAAGAGAGAATTTATCAAATATTCTGCTGAAATATTGGTTTCAATATTCATTTTTTTTGTTTTTCTTTGGTATTTCTTTTTTAATTTTTTGTTTAGTATTCAATTTTTTCCCCAATTATGTGCAAAAACAATTTTCAACATTCATTTTTAAATTTTTGAGTTCCAAATTCTCTTCCTCTCTCCCCACCCCACTTATTGAGAAGGCAAGCAATTTGATATAGGTTATACATGTGTAGTCACGTAAAACATATTTCCATATTAGTCATGTTGTAAAAGAAAACATAGAACAAAAAAAAGAACAAGAAAAATTTAAAGTATGATTCAATCTGTATTCAGACTGCCTCAATTCTTTCTCTGGAGGTGAAGAGCATTTTTCATCATAAGTCCTTCAGAGTTGTTTTGAATCATTGCATTGCTGAGAATAGCCAAGTCATTCAAAGTTGATCCTCTTAAAATGTTGCTCTTACTGTGTACAACATGCTCCTGGTTCTATGCATTTCATTTGCATCAGTTCAGGTAAGTCTTTCTAGGTTTTTCTGAGTGCATCTAGTTCATCATTCCTTATACCACAATAGTTTTCCACCACAACTTGTTCAGACATTCCTCAATTGATGAGAATCCCCTCAATTTCCAATTCTTTGCCACCAGAAAAGAGCTCCTGCGAATATTTTTATGCATATAGGTTCTTTTTCTTCTTTTTTATCTCTTTGGGATACAAACCTAGTAGCGTTATTGCTTGGTCAAAGGGTATGCATGGTTTCATAGCCCTTTGGGCAGAGTTCCAAATTGTTTTACATAAAGGTTAAATCAGTTCACAACTCCCCCAACAATGCATTAGTGTCTCAATTTTCCCACATCCCCTCTAATATTTGTCATTTTCCTTTTCCACTAACTTTTTCTTTTTTAAATTTAATTTATTTAATATATTTTGTTTTCAACACTGATTTTCACAAGAGTTTGAATTACAAATTTTCTCCCCATTTCTACCCTCCCACCCACTCCAAGATGACATATATTCTGGTCGCCCCATTCCCCAGTCAGGACCCCCTTCTGTCACCCCACTCCCCTCCCATCCTTTTTTCTCTTCCTTTCTTGTAGGGCAAGATAAATTTCTACTCCCCATTGCCTGTGTATCTTATGTCCTAGTTGCATAC
>CM053622.1:586415865-586454270 GCA_028646595.1 Phalanger gymnotis
AGGTGGGCTTTCTGGGCCTGGAGTCTTTTTGTCAAGATGTTGGAATGGGGAGGCTGGTTCACGGTTCTGCTGCGGTGGGGCCTAAATAAATTTCTTGTTGTTTTCTCCTTAGAGAATCTCTCATACCTTGCGATTTCGAACCATTCAAACATATACATGATTATATTTGAGATTATAAATTTGGCCTTCCTACTACAGTTATCCACCTCCAGAGACAGCACTGAAGAACGGAGTACAGATTGAAGTATATTCTTTTACTTTATTTTTCTTTTTTCCTTTGGAATATTGCTAACGTGGGTCCATATTTTGTTTTTGGTTTTGGTTTTTATTTTTTAGCATTTAAAAAAAGATTAAGTTTCAAATTCTCACCTTCCCTCCAACCTCTCTCCCATCCATTGAGAAGGTATGCAACATGATATCAATTATACATATGAAATTATGTGAAACATATTTCCATATTAACCATGTTGCAGAGAAAAAGTAAGAAAAATAAGGTGAAAAATTATACTTCCATTTGCTCTTGGAGTTCATCAGTTCTCTCTCTGGAGAGAGAGGTGAATGGAGGTGGATAATATTTTTGTTCATTTTTGTTCATTTTGTCCTTTGAAATTGTGTTGGATCATTGTGTTGATCAGAGTAGCTAAGTCTTTCAGAAATGGTCATCATTACCGTCTTGCTGTTACTATGTACAGTGTTCTCCTGGTTTTTCTCACTTCACTTTACATAAGTTCACGTAAGTCTTCCTAGGTTTTTTGGAAATCATCTTACTCATCATTTTTATAGCACGATAGTATTCCATCACAATCATATACCACAACTTATTCAGCCATTCCCCAATTGATGAGCATCCCCTCAATTTCCAATTCTTTGCCACCACAAAGAAAGCTGCTATAAATATTTTTGTACAAATAGATCCTTTTCCCTGATCTCTTTGTGATATAGACCTAGTAGTAGTATTGCTGGGTGAAGGGATATACACAGTTTTATAGCCCTTTAGACATAATTCCAAATTGTTCTCTAGAATGCATAGATCTTTGGGTTTATCAAACACTAGATTACTATGTTCACTTACAACTGTGTATGGTGTACCTAATATAGTCCACAGATGCACCACTCTATTTCTGATCCAGTATCAGATTGTTTAATGAATACTATTTTGTATGGCTTGAAATCTGGACATTCTAGACCATCTTTCTTAACATTGGATTCCCTTGATATTCTTAACCTTTTTTTCTTCTAGATTAATTGTATTACTTTTTCTAGCTCTATAAAATAATTCTTTGGTAGTTTGATTGGTATGGCATTGAGTAAGTAAGATAATGCAGAATTGCCATTTTGATTATATTGACTTGACCTACCCATGAGCAATTAACATTTCTCCCATTTTTTTAGATCTTCCTTTATTTGTGTGTAATTGTACTCATATGATTCCTGGGTTTGTCTTGGCAGCTAGACCCCCAACTATTTTCTAATGTCTGCAGTTATTTAAAGTGAGATTTATCTTTGTCTCTTGCTGCTGGGATTTGTTTATAATATATAGAAATACTGGTGATTTATGTGGGTTTATTTTATATCCTGCAAATTTGCTAAAGTTGTTCATTGTTTCACCTAGTTTTTTAATTGATTCTCTAGGGTTCTTCAAGTATACCATCATATCATCTGCAAAGATTGATAATTTTGCTTCCTCATTGCCTATTTTCATTCCTTCCATTATTTTATCTTATCTTATTGTCACAGCAAGCAGTTCCAGTAAACTATTGAATAATAGTGGTAAAAATGAACATCCTTTCTTCATTCCTGATCTTATGGAAACTTTCAAGTTTATTCCCATCACAGAAAATAGTTGCTCTTGATTTTAGATAGATACTACTTAGCATTGAAAAAATGTTCCATTTATTCCTATGCTTTCTAGTGTTTTTATTAGAAATATGTGTCAGATTTGTCAAAAGCTATTTTTAACATCTATGATGTTTCTGCATGATGTGATGTTTGTTGACTTTGCAACTGATAGTCATTTATGCTTACAGTTTTAATAACATTGAACCAGCCCTACATCCCCAGCATAAATTCCACCTGGTAATAAAGTAAAAGAGAAACAAACCTATAGACAAATTTGCCTAATGAATATTGATGCAAAATTGTGGGGTTTTTGGTAGCAAAGAATTGGCAATTAGAGGGATGCTCATCAATCAGGGAATGGCTGAACAAGTTGTGGTATATCATAGTGATGGAGGACCACTGTTCTGAGAAATGATGATGTGGGTGGTTTCAGGAAAACATGGCAAGACCTGTATGATGTCAATCAAGAAGAACTGGGTCATTGTGGTGCTAAGTAACAGCAATGTTTTAATGATGACCAACTGTGAAAGATTTGGTTACTTTGATCAATACAATGAACCAAGACAATGCCAAAGGACTCAAGATGAAAAAAAATTTCTATCTTTGTCCAGAGAGAGAATTGATGAACTATGAAAACAAAATGAACTAGAATTTTCTCACTTTACCTTTCTTGCTTTTTTAAAAATATGGCTAATGTGGATATACATTTTGAACGATTTCAAATGTGTAATTGATACATCATTTGCAGTTGGTGGTAAGAAGAAGGAAAAGAATTACTAAGTCAAAATTTCAAAAGAAAAAATGTTAAAAGTAAATAATATTTTTAAAAAGTATATTTGGGTCATAGATTGAAATTGATATTATTCCTTCTTTACATTTTTTCTCAAACAGCTTATATTGCATAGGAATTGACTGTTCTTTACCTGTTTGGTAAAAATTAACTTGCAAATCCATCTGGTCCCGGGCATTCTTCTATCTCTGAACCAGTTCTGATTAAAGAGATGTTCAACCATTGCACACCATGGCACTCTGCTGTAAAAGCTCTTCCTTGCATTCTTACTTTATGTGAGTTAATTTTACTGATTCTTCCTCTTCCTTCCCTGTTCTCCCAGTGAATCCCTTTTTCTCATCCCTTTATTTTTTTTTTTTAGATCTTCTCAACATAATGAACTCGCATTCATGTCTGTCTGTATAGACTCCTTCTCACTATATAGACTCAGCCCTAATAATGATAAAGTTCTTAGGAGTTACAAGTACTGCCTTTATATGTAGGAATATAAACAGTTTAACATCATTAAGTACTTTATGATTTTATTTTCATGTTTACCTTTTTATGCTCCTCCTAAGGCTTGCATTTGAATATCAAATTTTCTATTCACTTCTGGTCTTTTCATCAGGAATGCTTTAAATTCCATTTTCCCTCCTCTGGAGTAGTATACTCAGTTTTTCTGAGTATGTTATTCTTGTTTATAACACAAGATCCTTGTCTTCCGGGAAATCATATTCCAAGCCCTTCACTCATTTAACCTGGAAACTTCTAAATACTGTGGGATTCTAATTATTTCTCTATGATATTTTCATGGCTTCTTTCTGGTTGCCTACAATATTTTCTCCTTAACTTGGGAGCCCTGGAATTTGATTAAAATATATCTGGGAGTTTTAATTTGGAGAACTCTTTCAGGAGATTATCAGCAGATTTGTTCCATTTCTATTTTAACTTCTATTTCTAGGATATCAGGGCAGTTTTCATTTATAATTTCAAAAAGTTCTATATGTAAAATTTCTTGAAATATGACACCTAAGCTATTTTTTGTCATATCTTTCAGATAGTCAGATAATTCTTAAATTATCTCTCCTACATCTATTTTTAGGGCAGTTATTTTTTTCTTTTTTTTTTCTTTTACGTATTTAGTACATTTAGTTTTCAGCATTGATTCTCACAAGGGTTTGAATTATAAATTTTCTCCCCATTTCTACCCTCTCACCCACTCCAAGATGGCATATATACTGGTTGACCCATTCACCAGTCAGCCCTCCCTTCTGTCACCCCACTCCCCTCCCATCCCCCTTTCCCTTCTTCTCTTGTAGGGCAAGATAAATTTCTACTCCCCATTGCCTGTGTATCTTATGTCCTAGTTGCATGCAAAAACTTTTTTTTTTTTGCTGTTTTTGAATGTGTGTTTTTAAAACTTTGAGTTCCAAATTCTCTCCCCTCATCAACCCCACACATCCTCCCTAAGAAGACAAGCAATTCAACATAGGCCACATGCATATCATTATGTAAAACCCTTACACAATAGTCATATTGTGAAAGATTAACTCTGTTTTGCTCCTTCCTAATTTATTCCCCTTTATTGAATTTTCTCCCTTGACCCTGTCTCTTTTTGAAAGTGCTTGTTTTGGATTACCTCCTCCCCCTGTCTGCCCTCCCTTCTATCGTCCCCCCTTTTTTATCTTCTTCGTCCTTCTTTCCTGTGGGGTAAGATACCCAATTGAGTGTGTATGGTATTTCCTCCTCAGTTCAAATCCAATGAGAACAAGATTTACTCATTCTTCCTCACCTGCCCCCTCTTCCCTTCCTACAGAAATGCTTTTTCTTGCCACTTTTATGTGAGATAATTTACCCTATTCTATCTCTCCCTTTCTCCCTCCCTCAATATATTCTTCTCTTATCCCTTAATTTGATTTTATATTTTTAGATATCATCCCTTCATATTCAACTCACCCTGTGCCCTCTGTCTATATATATATATAGAGAGAGAGAGAGAGAAAGAGAGAGAGAGAGAGAGAGAGAGAGAGAGAGAGAGAGAGAGTGTCTATGTATGTATATATGTAGGTTATATATATATGTATATATACGTATATATAAAACCTACATATATACATACATAGACACACGCTATATATATATATATATATGCATATACCTTTCAGCTACTATAATACTGGGTCTCATGAATCATACACATCATCTTTCCATGTAGGAATGTAAACATAACAGCTCAACTTTAGTAAGTCTCTTGCAATTTCTTTTTCTTGTTCTTTTTCTTGTTTACCTTTTCATGCTTCTCTTGATTCTTGTGTTTGAAAGTCAAATTTTCTATTCAGCTCTGGTCTTGAGAAAGCTAGAAAGTCCTCCATTTTGTTGAAAATCCATACTTTGCCTTGGAGCATGATACTCGGTTTTGCTGGGTAGGTGATTCTTGGTTTTAGTGTTATCCCCACTGACCTCCAGAATATCGTGTTCCAAACCCTTTGATGCCTTAATGTGGAAGCTTCTAGATCCTGTGTTGTCCTGATTGTTTTTCCACAATACTCAAATTGTTTCTTTCTGGCTGCTTGTAGTATTTTCTCTTTGATCTGGGAGCTCTGGAATTTGGCAATAATATTCCTAGGAGTTTTCTTTTTGGGATCTTTTTGAGGAGGCAATCTGTGGATTCTTTCAATTTCTACTTTGCCCTCTGGCTCTAGAATCTCAGGCAGTTGTCCTTGATAATTTCTAGAAAGACAATATCTAGACTCTTTTTTTGATCATGGCTTTCAGGTAGTCCAATAGTTTTTAAATTCTCTCTCCTGGATCTATTTTCCAGGCCAGTGGTTTTTCCAATGAGATATTTCACATTGTCTTCCATTTTTTCATTCCTTTGGTTCTGTTTGATAATATCTTGATTTCTCAAAAAGTCACTAGCTTCCACTTGCTCCAATCTAATTTTTAAGGTAGTATTTTCCTCAGTGGCCTTTCGGACCTCCTTTTTCCTTTTGGCTAATTCTGCCTTTCAAGGCATTCTTCTCCTCATTGGCTTTTTGGAGCTCTTTTGACATTTGAGTTAGTCTATTTTTTGAGGTGTTGTTCTCTTCAATATTTTTTTCTGTATTTTTTGGGTCTCCTTTAGCAAGTTAATGACTTGTTTTTCATGGATTTCTTGCATCCTTCTCATTTCTCTTCCCAATTTTTCCTCTACTTCTCTAACTTGCTTTTACAAATCCTTTTTGAGCTCTTCCATGGCCTGGGACCAGTTCATGTTTTTCTTGGAGGCTTTTGATGTAGGCTCTTTGTCTTTTTTGATTTCTTCTGGCTGTATATTTTGGTCTTCTTTGTTGCCAAAGAAAGATTCCAAATTCTGAGACTGAATCTGAGTGAGTTTTCACTGCCTGGCCCTTTTCCCAACCAACTTACTTGATTCTTGAGTTTTTCAGCAGAGTATGACTGCTTGTAGAGTAAAGAGTACTTTGTTCCAAGCTTGAGGGGATGTGCTGTTGATTTCAGAGCTATTTCTATACAGCCAGCTCTGCCACACCAGCACTCCTCCTTCCCCAAGAACGCCCAAGCCAGATCTGATGCAAATCTTAAGCAGGCTCTGCACTCCTGCTCTGATCTGCCACTTAATTCCTCCCATCATGTGGGCCTGGGGCCAGAAGCAACTGCAGCTGTAGTTCTGTAGCTGCACCACCCCTGCTGCCTCTGGGGCAGTGGCCAAACCATGAACTCTTTTCTCTCTGTCTCCTGCAGCTTTTCCCACTAACCTTCTCTGTTGTCTTTGGCGTTTATGGGTTGAGAAGTCTGGTAACTGCCACAGCTCACTGATTCAGGGTGCTAGGGCCTGTTCCACCTGGCTCCTGGTCTGATTGATCCTGCCACTGCCCACGCTGGGCTCTGCTCCCCTCCACTCCATGCATGATAGACCTCATCCAGTGACCATCCAGGCTGTCCTATCCTGGATCCCTGCTTCCTTCCACTTTTTTTTTTGGGTGTTGTAGTTCTAGAATTTTTTCAGAGTTATTTTTTATAGGTTTTTCAAGGGACCTGGTGGGGAGCTCACACAAGTCCCTGCTTTCTAGCTGCCATCTTGGCTCCACCCCCAAAAGACTCAGTTATTTTTTCCATAAGACATTTCACATTTTCTTCTAATTATTTTTTCATTCTTTTGACTCTTTTTATGTTTTTCTTGATGTGTCATTAGCTTCCACTTATCCAATTCTATGTTTTAAGAATTTATTATGTTCAGTGAGTTTTTGTATCTTTTTTTCAAATTGGACAATTCTTTTTAAGAAGTAGTTTTCTTTAATGAGTTTTTGCACCTCTTTTACATTTGGCCAATTCTATTTCTAAGGCAATTCTATTTTCATTATATTTTGTGTCTCTTTTACCCAGCTTTTAATTTTCTTTTCATAATTTTTTTGCATCACTTTCTATTTTTTTCCCATTTTTTCCTTTACCATTCTTACATCTTTCTTTAACTTTTTTTATGAATTCTTGTGCTTGTTTTCAATCTGCATGTTTTTCCTTTGAGGATTTGCTAATATCTGTTTTCAAATTGTTTTCTTCTTCTGAATCTGTATCTTGATAATTACTGTCACTTTAGGAGCTTTTTATGGTCAGGTTCTTTTTATTGTTCTCATTTTTCCAGCCTCTTTCTTTAATTTGACCTTCACATTAAAGTTGGTGTCCATTTACCTGATTGGGGGCAGAGGGCCAGGGAGGCCCTGTCCCAGGCTTCAGGCTTTTTGGTGCTGCTGTTTTCAGAGCTAATTCTGGAGGTCTGTAAGTTTTGGCGCTCACGGGGTGATGTTGTTTAGGAAGAGGTGTGGTCACTGCTCTGCTAGTCTTTACTCTGTTCCTTACCCAGAAATGGCCCTCGCTCCCCTGCAACACAAGCATAAGCATTCTTTTCTGTCATGAAACCGTGACCAGGGCCTCTAATCCCTTATGACTGAATGTAAGCACTCCTCTTCACCCTGGAACTGTGACCCCAAACTTAATATAGGTAATTAAGTAGACCAACAAGACTATGTCCTCTGCCCAATGTCAGCTCTGAGTACCGTATAGTCTCTTTCTGAACAGTTCTCTAATGCCCTTTCCATCTCAAGGCTGAAAGGTCTTGAAGCTACTGCCTCTGCTTTCTCCACTTTCAAGGCCCTCAGCCAATGTTGCCATCAAGTGTACTCAGAACTAGGCCCCACCATGGTTTCTTTCACTCTCCTAAGTTGTCTTGGGCTAGAAAAAAAGTCTCACCCTGACCTTTTGTTGGCTATACTGGTCCTGAATTTGATTGGATCCATTATTTCAAAGTTTTTTGGAAGGATAATTTGGGGAGAAGTCAGCTGAGTTACTGCCTCTATTCTGCCACCTTGACTCTGCTTTCTTTACAGATGGTTATTTTGCATGACTTTATATGTATACTGGATGTCATATTTTTTGTCTTCTCAATGGATCAGGAATAGGGTGGAAAGAGGGAAAGAATTTGGAAATGAAAATAATTTTTTTAAAAAAAGTATATCAGTTCTACTACCGTCCTATAGAATCCAAATTCCTCCAGTAACATGAAACTGTTGAATGAGCATTGGTCTTGGAGTCAGAAGACATGAATTCTGTCCTTACTTATGACAGTTGTTAAATATATGACCTATGTAAAATCATTTACAAACAAGGAAACTGAAGCTGCCACCCCCCAAAAAATGGGTATGTTAGATAATATTATTTCACCTATGCTGTCAGATGAGTGTGATAGTCTGTGGCTTATTTGGGTTTTTTAATCAATCAATAATCATTTATTAAGTATGTACCCTGGCACTATGCTAGGTACTATGATACAAAAATAAAAGTGACATAAGTTTTTTTCCATTAAGAAGGCTACTAATAATCCCTTTAAATCAAAACCTGAAAATGTTTCTCAGGATGGAATAAGAAAGCTCAATGTATATCTGCCTAAACTCATCTATGAAAGGACCAAACATTTCCAAATCTCAGTTTCTTTCTTTTGTGGAGATCCTGATTCACGCTCTGTTATGTGGCTAAATGTGCACAACTGTGCAGCTGTGCCACAGAACCATTATCCTACCCTAACTAGTTGTTGAAAAGACTTTTAAATGTTTTCTCCATCTTCAGTGTATCTTTTCCCTGCTCCCTCTTGAAACTGCAATGTATTCTGCCTGTTTCTGCTTTTGTACTGATGCTGAATGCTGATGAGAAGAGTTTGGCACCCATATAAGAAATGATTTTTCCCATCCTTTTGCCACATTCTCTGCTACTTGCAGCCTCTTTCTTATGGCAGATGCCTGGATTTCCAAATCACTACCAACCCAATTTCTCCCCTTCCCACTAGTATAATTATCTCTAGTTATCTGAGATTATTGCTCCACTCCTGTATGTCCTGTGAAGAGCCTAACTCCAAACATTTCCTAACATCTTTACAGGGTTCATTTTAAATAAACTGCTTTCCCATACTCTGTCTTAAAAAATTCTAGACCCATATTTGAATTCATCTTAGTATCCCCTACCACCTATAGGTCTGTGGAGGACTGTGTTCAAAATGTTGGCATCAAAAAGTTCCCTTCAGAGACTCAACTACAGCATCATCAGTATAACTTTAGGAATACCAAAATTCAGAGTAATATAATAAGTAATCTTGATTGAATATGGATTACTAATACTAGGCAGTAAAATGCTTCTGCAAGAAGGAGAGAGAAATCTTTCCCTCACTCCACTTGTTCTACCTAAAAAGGCATAAGGGAAAGGGTAAAGAATGAAGCTTAACTGCTAAGTCCTTCTTCCTTATCTGTGTTCCCTCTTTAGTTTCCACAAAGCTGAATTCTTCTGCTCTAAAACTTTTACTAAGGCTATCCCTATCCTGAGCAATTCTATTGAGTTTCCAATGTTGAGGTAAGTTTCCTTAATTTTTATATGCAACTGGACCAATGAAATTCTAAAAGAAAACTCCCTATACCAGGTGTAAATGTACCAATCAGAAGCTTCTCAAAATTTGAAAGTGACATATTCTGAATTTTAATTGTATGTAGTAATTTTATCAAGTAGATTGGGCATAAATCCATGAGTAAGAAGTCTCTCCACCCTCCAGTACACACACACACACACACACACACACACACACACACACACACACACACACACAAACACATACATGCCCCTCGGAAATTCTCCAGGACTCTACATTTCAGATTAAAATTGATCTGCAGCAATGCAGTTCCCAGGAGTTTCCTACATGGATCAAATAACTTATCTATTCTCATACATAAGTATATGCATTATACATAAATATTATGTGCACATTGTACGTGCTGAAATGACTAGCATCTAAACACTTAAGAAAAAAGCAAGACTGGGGCAGCTAGGTGGCATAGTGAGCAGAACATCAGCCCTGGAGTCAGAAGGAAATGAGTTAAAATCTGACCTCAGACACTTGACACACTTACTAGCTGTGTCACCTTGGGCAAGTCACTTAACCCCAATTGCCCTGCCTTACCTCCTCCAAAAAAGAAAAAAAAGAAAGATAAATTTCAAAAAGACAGAAGTAGCAAAACAATTTTTATAGGTGGCTCAACACGCTTCTTGTATATGTAAACAAATCTGACAAAACAAGAAATAAGAAAAATAAGAAAAAGTTATTGACTTAAAAAAGAATGTCAGAAAAACTAAATCTAAGGGACTATTTAAATTAAATGGAAAATGTATGTACATATATATTTTTCAGTATCACATACTTTATAGAAATTAATCAGAAATTAAGGCATAAAGAATTTATAAACAAATGCAGTAAGGGACAAATTTAAATGCATATTTAACAGGTCATAATGCAATAAAATTATAATAGGGCAAAGAGGAAAAAAACAGGTACATAAATGGAAGCTAAATAATGGGATGGTAAGGAACAAATCAGAGAAAAATTATATTAAAATTATATTTAAAAGACAAATCATCAAAATTTGATGAATTCCAATGCAGGAGATCTTTGGGGAAATTTTAAATCTCAGAAAACTTGTGTTAACAAAAAATAGAAAGAGAATACCATTAAATTGATTGTGCAATTAAATAAAAACATTAGAATAGTACAATTATGAAAATTGGAAGAAAACATAATCAGGCACAGATTATAGAAATCAGAAAAGATGAAAAATAATCTTGATTATATGGAATTAATTTGAATTATTTATGTACATATATAGAATTCATTCGCTATAGAATTCATTTGAATTATATATGTGTGTATTATATATACATATATATTTTTGATTAGGTAAAATTAGAAAATAGATATAGATTTTTTGAGGAAATCATTGCATTTAATATCCCTGAAAATTATCTTACAGTCAAAATCTCTGCAGGATTTACATGAATCTATGAGATTTAGACCAATTCTCCATTGAGTATATGAGTAAAGGATATAGACAAACACATTTCAAAAAAGAAATATAAACCATATAAAGACAGAGGGCTCAGGGTGAGTTGAATATGAAGGGATGATATCTAAAAAAATTAAATTAAAGGTGAGAGAGGAATTTGGAGAAGGAGAAAGGGAGAGATAGAATGGGGTAAATTATCTCACATAAAAGTGGCAAGAAAAAGCATTTCTGTAGGAAAGGAAGAGGGAGCAGGTGAAAGAGAGTGAGTGAGTCTTGACCTCATCGGATATGACTTAAGGAGGGAATAACATACGTGCTCAATTGGGTATCTTACCCTACAGGAAAATAGGGATGAAGGGGATCAGAGAGGGGGGATGATAGAAAGGAGGGCAGATCAGGGGAAGAGGTAATCAAAAGCAAACAATTTTGAAAAGGCACAGGGTCAAGGGAGAAAACTGAACAAAGGGGGACAGGATAGGATGGAGGGAAATATAATTAGTCTTTCACATCACTATTATAGAAGTGTTTTGCATAATGATACATGTGTGGCCTATGTTGAATTGCTTGCTGTCTCAAGGAGGGTGAGTGGAGAGGGAAGAAGGGAATGAATTTGGAACTCAAAGTTCTGAAAACAAATGCTCAAAAACAGTTGTTTTTACATGCAACTGGGAAGTAAGATATACAGGTAATAGGGTAAAGAAATCTATCTTGCCCTACAAGAAAGTAAAGGGAAAGGGGACAAGGGGGGTGGGAGTGGGGTGACAGAAGGGAAGACAGACTGGGGAAAGGGGCAATCAGAATATATGCCATCTTTGGGTAGTGGGAGGGAAGAAATGGGGAGAAAATTTGAACCCAAAATTTTGTGGAAATCAATGTTGAAAACTAAAAAATATTCAATAAAGAAATATGAAAAAAATGAAATGAGCAGAACCAGGAAAATGTTGTACACAGTGTCAGCAAGATTGTGTGATAATCAAATATGAATGACTCAGCTCTTCTCAACAACACAGTGATCCAGGACAAATATAAAGGACTCATGAAGGAAATGCTATCTATATCTAAAGAGCTGATGGACTCTGAATGCAGACTGAAATTTTTTTTCTTCCATTCACTTTATTCTTTCTTTTTTACTTATTTCTTCTTTCACAAGTGTGACAAATAAATATTTTACATGATAGCACATATATAAGCTATATCAAACTACCTACCAGAGGGGTGGAGAACCTGTGGATTTGTTATGTGAAGTATGGATTTAGTCAAAGGGCTACACTTGAGGACCTAGAAGGCCACATGTGGTCTTGAGGCAGGGTCCCTACCCCTGGCCTACCATTTTCAGAAAAGAGAGGATAGAGAAGGAAAAAAATTGGAACTCAAAATCTTGTAAAAATGATTGCTAAAATTTTTCTTGATATGTAACTGGGGGAAAATATATTACTATTTTAAAAAATAAATTTCCAGCACCTAGCTTAATTTTTTTTAAAATTTATACATTTTTCAATGGATATATGGGCAAAGGATATAGACAAACACTTTTGAAAAGAAAAATATTAACCACCCTAACATCAAATAGATACTTTCCATATCTTTTTGAATATATATATATATATATATTACATACCTTATATGTATGCACGTGTATATGTGTGTTTCTTATTACTTTCTAGCTCAACCTATTCCCCATTCATAATTTTGTCATAAGTTTCAGTGAAGTCACACATTTCTGCAGAGGGGGGAAAATAAAAGCAAAATCATTGCTTGTAATTCTACATTTTATTTCATTTAGCACAGCAAACATCTGGTTCATTCGAACCATGTTAGCAACAAAAACTCCATTTTGAAACTCAAATGTAAAACTCTTAGTCACAGAACTTCCATTGTGTGGCTGTTTTCTTTCAATGTGTCATCCTATTCATCTAGGAAGTCACTTCCTCAGCTCAGTTTTCCAGATTATGTTTGGTATAGAGCTGAGCAGTAGAAATACCTAAGGTAAATACTTAAAATACAAAGGATAAATGTGTTCATTGACACTCATGCTGCCTCTAAGGTCATATGTCATTATTTGTGTTGCTAACATTGTCATGTGCAGAAATTGTGTTTCTTTCCAAAGTACTAGCTCCCCTTGAGCCTCAGTATAGTAGAAGCTGCTCTACTGAGGAATTTTGTATACCATAGGTCTTTGACCTTGCCCAAGGAGGTTTATTCACTGGAAATAATTGGACCTCATAATACTGCCAGAGCATGGACCCAAAGGATGGTATTATTTTGAGGGCCCTCTTCATATCTTTTCCTAAACCATCTTTTAAAATACCTATAAACAAGACAACTACAGTTTCTTTTACTTTGGATAACACACATCACTAAATGTATAAATACTCAGTTCTAAACATGTTATTTCCTTGTTCAAAAACCTTCAATGGTTCTCTAGTGACTATAGATTTATAAACAAAGAAATCTCTGTAATCTGGCATTTAACACCTTCCACAGTGTGGCTCTAATGTTCTATTCAGTCTTATTTCTCATTACTTCCCTTCAACCATTCTATGTTGCAACCAAATCAGACTACTAGAATATTGAGACCAACTTTCTACTTTCAAGCATGCAATTAATAATATTATAGGAGAAATATTTGTTTTTAAACAAAATAATATGTTGCCATTTTCTTGAGGAATCTATGTAAATCCCTCTTAGTCCTAAAGTCTTAATTTTCTTCCTCCAGATAAGTACTCCTCTCCCGTAGTTCTTGGGAGAAGACTTGGAGTGTTATTCTCTATTATTTGCCAAGATTCTTTCTGCAGTTCCTCATAGGGTCAAAAATTTAAAGCAGAAAAGGTCCTTAAAGGAAACTAAGGACCAGAAAGATTGTTTTCTGCCCAAGGTTATAAAAGTATTAAATGAGATCTTTACCCAGGTAACTGACTACTTCCCATGTCACCAGTTATTGCTATCTTTTTTTATTGTCATTAAGTCCTTTAGTGATTCTCTATTGCTTCTAGCAGGGACTCCAGATTTGTCTCACATATAATCTATCCATCTACCCTAACCATCTTCATGCAATTCATCCTGTTGCTGTAACCTGTGGACTTTAGGGATGACACCCCAGGGACTTACCCCACTAAATTTTAAAATTCTTACCCTGAATCCCAGCTGCCCTGACTGGTAAGTAGGGTACACTGACTCATAGTTCATTAACAAAAGTGTACTGACTGACCCATGGCAAATTGCTGATTATATGGAACTCTTTACTGATTAGGCCTTCACAATTATCATTTTAAAATTCTCACTTGAGTATTTGCTACTACTACCAAGATCCGCACCAATGGCAGTTCCACCTGAGCACTATGACACCTTAGAACCCCTTTACTCATCCCATACTAACCTAATCCACATCACATCCTCTTCCCTTTTGTTTCTTTTCATCTTAGGAAAGCCTTGCTAAATACCATAGATGGCCAGATATTGGCCTCATGCCTTAGCACCATCCATTTTCAGGATTGTTGATTGAGTAGATGTGTTGTTACACATTCCTTAGCATAGAAATTCTTTTTTGGGTATATCTGATGAAACCTGTGGGTCCCTTCTCCAAATAATCTTTTATTTATTGATTGATTGATTGATTCATTTATTCATTTCTTTGCTTAGGATTTTGTTTTTCTGCAGTTAAATGTAAAAGTAATTTTTAACATTCATTTTTAAAACTTTGAGTTCTGAATTTTCTCCCTTCCTCCCTCCCCAACCCACTTCATTGAGAAGGCAAGCAATTCAATATAGGTTACACATGTGTAGTCATGCAAAACATTTCCATAATAGTCATGTTGTAAAAGAAAATAAGAACAAAAAACCTGCAAGAAAAATAAAATAAAAAACATATGCTTCCATCTGTATTGAGACACCATTAGTTCTTTCTCTGGGGATGGACAGCATTTTTTATCATAAGTCCTTCAGCGTTCTCTTGGATCACTACTTTCTGCACAGCACATTTCACTTTGTATCAGCTCATGTAAGTCTTTCCAGGTTTTACTGACAGCATCTTCATTATTTTTAAAGCACAATAGTAACTCATCACAATCATATTCCATAATGTGTTCAGTCCTTCCCCAATTGATAGACATCCCCTCAATTTCCAATCATTTACCTCCAGAAAAAAGCTGCTATAAATATTTTTGTACATATAGGTCCTTTTCTTTTTTGTTTTATTTTTGTTGCTTTGGGGATATAGACCTAGTAGCCATATTTCAAGGTCAAAGGGTATGAATGGTTTTATAGTCCTTTGGGCATAGCTCCAAATTGCTTTACAGAATGGTTGAATCAGTTCACAACTCTACCAACATGCATTAATGTCTCATTTTTCCATCTGTCATTCCGCCATCTGTCGTTTTCCTTTTCTGTCCTGTCAGCCAGTAAGGTATGAGGCAGTACCTCAGTATTGTTTTAATTTGCATTTCTCCAATCAATAGTGGGTTAAAATATTTTTTTCATATGGCTATAGATAGCTTTAATTACTTCATCTGAAAACTGTTCATATATTTTATTCATTTATCAATTGGGGAATGGCTGTTATTTTTCTAAATTTGTCTCAGTTCTCTACATTTTTGAGAAATGAGGCCTTTATCAGAGAAAATTGCTTCAAATTTTTTCCACAGTTATTCTTGCTAATGGTATTTCCCTCCAACCTATCCTCCCTCCTCCTTTATTCTATTCTCTCTCTCTTTTCACCCTGTCCCTCCTCAAAAGTATTTTGCTCCTGACTGCTCCCTCCCCTAATCTTCCCTCCCTTCTATCACACATACTCCTTCTCTTATCCCCTTTTCCTCCTACTTTCCTTGTAGGGTCAGATTGAGTGTTTATGTTATTCCCTCTTTGAGCCAATTCTGATTAGAGTAAGGTTCATTCACTCAGCCTCATTTCCCCCTTCATCCCCTATACTATAAAAACTTATTCTTGCCTCTTTTATATGAGATAATTAACCCAGTCACCCCTCTCTTTGCCTTTCTTCCAATGCATTCCTCATTCTCACCCCTTAATTTTATTTTTTTAGTTATCATCCCTTCATATTCAACTCACACCTGTACCATCTGTCTATATATACTCTTTCTATCTGCCTTAATAATGAAGTTTCCTATGACTTACAAGTATTATCTTCTCATACAAGAATGCAAACAGTTTAACCTTAAGTCTTTTATGATTTCTCTTTCCCATTTACCTTTTTATGCTTCTTTGAGGTTTTTTATTTGAAAGTCAGACTTTCTCTTCTGCTTTAGTCTTTTCATCAAGAATGCTTGAAAATCCTCTATTTCATTGAATATTCCTTTTTTCGCCCTGAAAGATTATACTCATATTTGCTGGGTAGGTGATTCTTGGTTGTAATCCTGGCTCCTTTGCCCTCTACAATCTCATATCCCAAGCCTTTCCATCTACCAATACAAAAGCTGCTAAATCTTGTATTATCCTTGCTGTGGCTCCGTGATACTTGAATTGTTTCTTTCTGGCTACTTGCAGTATTTTCTCCTTGACTTGAGAGCTCCGGATTTTGGCTATAATATTTCTAGGAGTTTTCATTTTGGCATCTCTTTCAGGAGGTATTCAGTGGATTCTTTCAATTTCTATTTTACCCTCTGATTCTAGAATGTGAAGGCAGATTTCTTTGATAGTTTCTCGAAAGATGATATCTAGGCTTTTTTTTTTTTTTTATCATGGCTTTCAGGTAGCCCAATACTCCTTAAATGATATCTTCTGGATCTACTTTCTACATCAGTTGGTTTTCCAATGACATATTTCACATTGTCATCAATTTTTTTCATTCTTTTGGTTTTGTTTTATTGTTTCTTGATTTTTCATAAAGTCACTAGTTTCCATTTGCTCAATTCTAATTTTGAAGGAATTATTTTCTTCACTGAGTTTTTGTACCTCCTTTTCCATATGGCCAATTCTACTTTTTAAGGAGTTTTTTTCTTCAGTGAATTTTTGTGCCTCTTTTTCCATTTGCTTTTGAAGGCATTCTTCTCCCCATTGGCTTTTTATACCTCTTTTACCATTTGGCCTAGTCTGTTTTTTAAGGTGCTATTTTCTTCAGTATTTTTTGTGTCTCTTTCACCAAGCTATTGACTCATTTTTCATAATTTTCTTGAATCACTCTCATTTCTCTTCCCAAGTTTTCCTCTACCTCTCCCACTTGAGTTTCAAAATTCTTTTTGAGGTCTACCATGTCCTGAAACTAATTCCTATTTTTCTTGGAGGCTTTGGATATAGGAAGTTTGACTTGGTTATGTTCTGAGTATGTGTTTTGATCTTCCTTGTCACTATAGTAACTTTCTATGGTCAGATTTTTTTTCCTGTTGTTTCCTCATTCTCTTAGACTATAACTTGAATTTTAACTCTTTGTTAAAGCAGAGCTCTTCTCCCAAGGTGGAGGGTACACTTTTGCAAGATTCAGCAGTTTGTGCATCTGTTTTCAGAAATACTTCCAAGGACCTTTAAGTTTTCAGTTCTTTCACAATAGTATGATCTAAGAAGTGTTTACTACTCTCCTGGCCTGTGTTCTGGTCTGTGAGCAACCACAAGCCTTCTTTTCTGTTCTAGAACTGTGAGGATGGCCCCATCTACACTGTGGTTGCTCTGGTGTGCCAGAGTCCCCCTGGGACTGCCATCCAGTACTGTGACATGGATCCGAGTATGGGCAAAGCAATAGAGTCCTGCCTCAGTGCTAGCAAAAAGACCTCTGTAATCTTCTGACCAGTTGTTATACCCCCTTACGAACTGTGGGCTGGGAGGTCCAAAAGCAGCCACTGCTTCTGCTGATTCAGTGGCTCTCAAGGCCTGTTCCTGGTTTGCTGGGGCCTGTGCTGGGCAACCTGCACTAGACTGTGCTCCTCTCTCACCCTGGTGCAAAAGACTTTTCCTGCCAATCTTCCAAGTTGTCTTGGGTTGGAAAATTGTTTCATTCCATCTTTCTGCATGTTCTGTTGCTCTAGAACTTGCTGAGTCATTACGTAAAAGTATTTGGAGGGGCTTGGGGGAAATTTCACTCAGGCAAGTTCCTGCCTTTAATCTACCATCTTGGTTCTGCCTTTTTTTACAAATAATCTTTTTTTTTAAAATGAATAAGATAAAATACAGAGAACTAAAAAAAGAAATAAATTATATTAAAATAGCTACCAATTATTTTTAAAAATCAAAAACTCCAGGTTAAGAATCTCTGCCAGAAAGAATTGTCTATACTGGTCTCCTCTACTTCCTTATTACCCATTATCTTCTCAAGCCCTTTTATTCAGGCTTTTAACCCTACAGCTCAACAGAAAATACTCCCTTCTTCAAAGTTGCCAGGGATATTTTTCCTGCTATATTCAATAATTTTTTCACTGTTCTCATCCCTTTAAAGTCTTTTAAGTTTTTGACTCTACTGAACACCTGATTCTCATGCACATTGTTTTCTCCCTTGGTCCTGCTTTCTCCTCAGATTCTTATCTGTTTGAATACTGTCAGTCTCCTTTGCTGAATCATTTTCCTTCTCTCATTTCCTAAGCAAAGAGGTCCTTCAAAATCCTCTTTTCTTCACTCACTCAGTTCTCACTCTTTGTAATTTCATTAGTTCTTATGGGTTCATGCAGATGATCTATTTATTCAATACTTTTCTCTCTCCTCCACTCCAGGTCTATATCACCAACTAACTGCCACAGATATTTTTTTGCATGTCCCACCCATCAGATTCTCAAACTCAACCTGTTAAAAATAGATCTCTTTATTCTCCCCTTAAATCTCTCTCTCTTTCATTTCTTTTTTTTTATTATTTTTTTCAGGGAGGAAGGCAGGGCAATTGGGGATTTTTAAATGACTTGCCCAAGGTGACACAGCTAGTAAGTGTGTCAAGTGTCTGAAGCTGGATTTGAACCCAGGTGCTCCCAATTCCTAGGCCAGTGCTCTACTCACTGCGCCACCTAGCTGCCCCTTTCTCTCTCTCTCTCTCTTTCAAACTTTGTTTTCTGTCACTGGCTCTACCATTCTCCAAATTACTCAATTTTATTCTTGGCACAGTATTTAAAACCTTCTACAATCTGGTTCCAACCTATTTTTTCAGGCTTTTCTCTCATTAACCCCTTCTTGTACTCAAATAAACAGCCTTTCATAATTTCAATACTCAGTCCTTATGCATTTTCCCATGCTCTCCCATATTCCTGGAATCACCTTCCTCCTCATCTCCTCAGAATCTTTATTGTCCTTGAAGGTTCAATTCAGCTATAACCTTCTCCCGAAGCCCCACTTAACCTCAACAGTTGGTAATGATTTCTCCCTCCTTAAATTACCCTGTATCTGTGGAAACTATTATTTTTTATTGCTCCAATATGAAGAAGTGTACAGACATTTCTGTACAAAGTTCTCCCCTCCTCCATTAAAGTAGACTCTCTTAATTATCATATTTAGAGGTGTTCTAGAGCCAGCTCCAAGGGTCTAGAACCATCAATAATTTTCAGCATAAGTATTTAAGGCACCAAGGTCAACAATCCTAGACTTAATAAAGTGTTAATGACGTAGATTTAACTTAATGGTGTGCCCATAAATTTTTGCACATCACAATACTGTCCTATAAACAGTACTTGAGCTCAGCATGAGGGCAGTAGGAGGCTCAGGGAATGAATTCATCACCAGACTGGAAGTCTAATGACTAGAGGCAGCGGCTGCTGCTGCTGCTGCTGCTGATGCTGCTGCTGCTGATGCTGCTGATGCTGAGTAGATTATATTAATCCCATCATGAGTGTGAAGCTAGTGTAGGTATTTGCATTGCATTTCAGCAGAAACTTTCATTTTCATCTTTGAATTCCTTAAACCAAGCACTCAATAATTGAGTTGAGTTGAATTGAAACATTCTTTTTATTATAATATCTAGATTTTTTAAAATTTCTCATTGCTTTGGATAAAAGCTATACTAAAATTATGAATTAGTTCTTATAATCAATACAATGTCTCTTGGTCACATAAATGCATTATCATTTACATGCTTGGAGGCTTTTTATTTAACCCAGATTTACCAAAAGTTCTTTTGGAAAAAATGAAATGCTTATCTTTTTTGAGTTTTTTTCTGATGTTTCAGAATTTGTTTCTTGGAAGTCCATCAATTGTATTCAGGTTTTTGTCCTTAAATGTGTCCATTTAAAGTTATTTCCTGCATTTACCTCACAGTGACTACTTAATACCAGCTATATTTTGGAAATGGGTATGTCCACAGTAGACCTTTTTTTTTTAATAACATTTTCTTCTCAGAAATAGTTTCAGCTCTGAAAAAAAAAGATAAAGCAAGCTAAGCACTTGTCATTTTTTGAAAGTGCTATAGTAAGTTCTTTCCTGCATTTGGAAAAAGGATTATATATTTATTATTTGATTTATTTTACTTTCTCTGCTAGAACATTGTTTTGTGTATTTTAAATGCAGAAAGAAATTACTTGATAAATAGGATCCATCAAAACAACCTGGAAGCCACTTAAGATGTTACTACTTATATGTAGTCAAGATAGTTTTCCCATCCCAGTATTTCTGAGTACTTCTGTGGCTAAAAAGATGACAGAGGAAATAAGAAGAAACAGAACAGGGAATTGAATTTGAAATTTGATGTTAAATATTTTCTTCCTACTCCAAAAAAATAGACACCCCAGATAGAATGGCATTGCATTTGATGGTAATGGATTATAACATTTGGTCCAGTTGTTAATGTTTAATGTATTGCAGCAGAACTGTTACAGGTAATGCTGAATCACAGTCCTGTTACATAAAGACCAAATTCCAGATGTGAGTTAGATTGACTCACAGTGCTTTCCACATAGTAGGCACTTAATAAATGCTTATTTATTCATCTGAATTTTGTCCCATATTTGTAAATTGATGTATGCCAACTTGCACCTATTGAAACTTCCATTAGAATCTTGTTTATGAACTCTCCTGAAGAGTTCAAACAAGAAGCAGGACAAAAACATGCTAGGAAGTACACAGGAAAATATTTAATGCTAATTTTTATAAATACAAGTGGGTTTTCCAATGTCTGACAGTTCTACTGTCTACATCTTAAGGGATAATATGAATAAGAAGACTTGGGCATGAATCTTAGCTATTTTTTATTACCTCTTGTGAGTTTAAACAAATCACTTAAAACTACTCCCAGCTAAAATGAACTACATCATCTCTAAAGGCACTTTCTGGCTCAAAAAAAAATTTTTTAATGTATGATACTATGCATTCTTCTCATGTATTATTTTTCTGTCTCAAAGTCTATCAGGTAGAAATGCACATGGGATAGAATTCTCATCTTTGCCTCATGGCACAAATGTGTCTTCCTAGCTTTCTATGGGAATTCCTTTATTGTTGCTGACAGAAGGTTGATGAAGTCACATGGATATCAGTCACTATAATGCATTGTGACAATCTTGAATACCAATTAGAGCTAGTTAAGAAGAGGGAGTAGAGAAGAGCATGTTCTTTAGTCCAGAAAGGAACTTTAAGGTCATCTATTCCAACCTTTCATTTTACAGATATGTAAATTAAGGCATAGGAGTTAGAATCATCTGGTCAAAGTCATGTAATTTAGTAAGAAATAGAATCAGAACTTTGGTCCACATTTTCCAATGCCAAATCCAGTACTATTCCCACTCTACCATCTTGCTTCTATTGAAAGAACAGGAGAATTTAAGGAGGTGGAATTGAATTATCCAACTTGAAATTTGGCCAGAAAATAGGGCCTAACACACACCCACGCCCCCTCCTTCAGCAATATGTTCCTTTCTATTTTAAATGACCACACATGGTTGGGTCCACAGTTTCATAGCTCAATGCAGATAAGAGAAGTGTGGGGCTAAAGTCCCAAATTCTAACCCCAGCCGTGCTGCTGCTACTGCTACTGCTACTGCTACTTATCTTTGTTTTTATTTCTATTTCTTCTCATTAACATTTTTATGTGAGTTTGTAGAAATAATTTCAAATGATTATAAAGAATTTGTTAAATACACAGTGCTATTAGCATGATAAATCAATATTGTAATAATAAGTATGTGTGATTACAAAAACAGCATGCTTACTATAGGAATATGAAGAGAGTATGGGGAGAGGAAGGAAGAGTGTTACCTTTAGAGCAGAAGAGAAGCTAAAGTAAGGCAGAACCAAAGCAGACTTTCTCCATGGATTTTCTACTTTCAACTACTGCCAATAGTTCTACTCTATTTTGTGCCAGAATTAACACACCTTTGGAGCATGGTTAATTTCCCATTTTCCAACCTATGTGAAACATTCCTTCTGACAAGGTGTAAACCAGCTGCCTTGAAAGGCAGCCTGAGTTGCTAAAGATACTGACAGTTGCATTTCTTCCCAGCATGGGAAGACAGGAAGCCCATAGGAGATCAGGACTGGAGGATAGAGATTATACCACCACAGACACAGACACAGACACACACACACACACACACACACACACACACACACACACACACACTGCTGTAGTAGTTTTAAGCATCTCCTGAGTATAAGCTCTTAAGCATTCTCTTCAAAGAAGAAAAAGATTTCAGGGCTTTCTCCCAACAAATAATAGTGATATCTATAGGAGGGGACAAGTGGCAATGCATAAAACTGCTCTCTCATGTTCTCTCTCTCTCTCTCTCTCTCTCTCTCTCTCTCTCTCTCTCTCTCTCTCTTTCTCTCTCTCTCTCTTTCTCTCTCTGATAGATAGATAATAGATTTTACATATATATATATACATACATACATATATATGTGTGTGTGTACACACACATACATGCACTTGCTAACTTGCTAAGGTGGTTGGAACCCTTGGGGGAGGTAGATGAAGGGACAGACAAGGAGGAGCTAGAGGTCCATAGCCCCCCTCTGTGTTATTTCAGATGAGTGCAACTGGTACTCATTTCTAACCATGCCCTTTTATTCTGGTAAACTATATCTGAGTAATCTTATTTCTCATAAATACCCGAGATTGGCTTTCCTCTCTAATTTCCTTATATTCCATTGTTAGCCTCACAAGGGCAAAGGTCATCACAAAGGAGAGTCACTTTTCTGAGGAGTTTCTGAGGGCTTAAATACTAATCCCTTAGCCTTTTGATAGGGAGTTTATGTTCTCTGAGGGCATACTTACAAGCTACATTTCCAAGGGCATAATTTCCATGAATTTAGGGTCTCTTAAATCTGCCCCATCAGATTAAAAGGCTAACATAATCTTTAGGGTTAAAATGTTTCATTTTTATTTGTCATTCTTCTTCTGCTCACTCTCTTTCCTTCCCCAAACCATTCTATTTGGAAACACAGAGCAAGTAAGAGAAATAATGGGACATTTTATTAGCATAAGTATAGGCCTACTTGCTATGGCCTTAGGTGTTCTCACAGAAACTCAGTACCCAGAAAGAAGCTTTCTACTAGTCTGAGAGACATTCCAGATTTCCCTAGGCACCAGAGACCTTGGACTTCAACTGGGATAGACTACCTAAAAAAGGATGAGGTGAAGCCATCATGTACAGCTGCAATAAAGGCCATGCTGAAAGAAGAAAGGGAGGGTGGTCAAATAACTCTCTGACTGCTGAGGATGAGGGCTAAAGAGTTGTGGTGAGCAGATGTAATGAAGTGTGAATAGAGGACAGTAGAATGGTAAGAATGTCAAAACAACCTTGAGGCACACAAAGGTAAGTCAAAGTGGTTCCTATCACATACCCCATCCAAGTGTCATGTACCCATTAAATGCTTGATGATCATCCACTTCCTTTTCTACAGTCCCTTCCACTCTATTTGGGTGGCAAAAGAGTTTTGGAAGCTTCTTCTTTTCTTAAACATTTACTTTCACTCTTAGGCATATGATAATCTTTTAATAAAATGTCTTGATCAACAAGTCCAAACATTTTTTCTACGTTTATTAAATGTATGGAGAGAGATAAGTAAAAAGAAGACTTTCCACTTTCAAAGATGGAAGTCATTTTGTTCAGTGAAGCAGGACTGGAGGAAGAGCTACCTAGGCAGAGCTCCGGCACAAATGGGCTTTACAGCAATACCAGAGACCCACTGTGAATTACCCCTAAAGATCATGACTCAGAGGAAAACAAAATAAAAATCTATACATCATAGATCTCCTTTCTGCTTGATGCCTGGAAATTTAAAGAAAAGTGGATAGTAGGGAGGAAAGACATAGCAACTGCACAATGGGATAGCTAGAGGCTTTCACCAGAGCAAGCTTAGTTGCTAATGCTTAGAATTCTTTGCATCTAAGGCTGGAGAGCCTTGAACTCACTGATAAACTCCCTAGGGACTGGGCAAATTAAAATGGCAATAGGATTAGAGTTGATACTAGAAATCGATGTTTATGTAGCTTAAGTTTTATGTCATGATGTCATATTGTCTTATTTGATACTACTCATGTGATAGATTCTATCATTATACTCATTTTACAGATGAAGAAATCAAGGCTAAAAGAGGTTAAATAATTTACCCAGTTTCACTTAGCATGCAAGTGTCTAGTGCTACTCTCCGTCCACTACATCCTTTTGCTCCCATCCACAACACCAATACCACCTTATCCAAGTAAGTGATCGTTACCATATACTCTATCCCACCATAACAGGTACACAATGTTGCTACTGGTTGTTTAGGTAATGACTGATGGAGATAGTAGGTCTGCTGTGTGGTGGAGAGCACTGAGTAATAGAGGGAAGAAAAAAGAAATATTCCTAATATGTATTTATTGCCAAAAGATGAATTTTTTTTTAAAAAAATTTTATAAGTTTATTTTTTTTAGTTTACAACACACAGTTCCACAAGTTTTTGGGTTTCAAATTTTCTCTCCCTACTCTCCTCCCCTCTCCCCCCAAGATAGCATGTAATCCAACGTAGGTTCTACATATATCTTCACATTGAACTTATTTATGTAATAGTCTAGTTGTAAAGAAGAATTATAACCAATGGAATGAATCGCGAGAAAGAAGAAACAAAGCCAAAAAAGAAGGAAAAAAAGAGAGCAAATAGTTTGCCTTAATCTGCATTCAGACTCTGTAATTCTCTCTCTGGATGTGCGTAGCTTTTTCCATCATGAGTCTTTTGGGCTGTCTTTGAATCTTGCATTGATGAGAAGAGCCAAGTCTATCAAAGTTAGTCCTTACAGATACCATGTGTCTAAAATCCAGTATTCTGCTCTTGTTCTGCTCCCCCTGTTTCGACAATCCAGCTAGCAGCTGCTGCAGGGGTGAAAAACCAACACAAGCCCAACAAGAACACTGCAGCATAGGTTCTTTTGATCTGTAATAGTAATTAAGATGGGGCTTTTTGCTATTGACCTTTAATGATTCTGCCCTTTGTTTGAATGGGGCAAATAAAGTGGGATGTTTTTGTATTTCTCGGCACTGAGACAATTGGGAGCCATTGATTTGCATCTGATGTGATATTGGGAGTGGGGAACTTCTCCACACCCAACCTGAGTGAGGTCAGGGGCCCTGAACAGGATATATAAGTGCAGAGGTTAGCATGGTGCGTGACTCTGGGCCAGTTGTCATAATGAGCTCCCCAGCTGTACACCCAGAGGTTGAATTGTACTTGGTCTGCAATTCAGGGTGCTGGTTTTTCCCCCTGAACTAACGAAATGATATTTATATGCTGGATTAAAGTAAGATTGTTAACCCCTTAGCATTGCTTTCCTTAAGTAAAGCAGATCAAAAGGACCTGTGTTGGCAGCTTTCTGGATGCTGTTGTTGGTGGATCTTACACCCCCACAGAAGCTGCTAGCTGGATTGTTGATACATCCCCTCACTCAGCATCAGTTCATATAAGTCTTTCCAGGTTATACTGAAGTCCGTCTGCTCCTCACTTCTTGTAGAACAATAATATTCCATTACATTCATATACCACAATTTGTTTAGTCATTCCCCAATTGATGGGCATCCCTTTGACTTCCAATTCTTAGCCACCACGAAAAGAATTGCTATAAATTTTTTGTACATACTGGTCCATTTCCCACTAGTGTGATCTCTTTGGGATACAGCCCTAGAGGTGGTATTGCTGTGTCAAAAGGGTATGCACATTTTTATAGCCCGTTGGGCATAGTTCCAAATTGCTCTCCAGAATGGCTGGATCAGTTCCCAACTCCACCAACAACGTAACAATGTTCCAATTTTCCCACATCCTCTCCAGCATTTATCATTTTCCTGTTTTGTCATGTTAGCCAATCTGACAGGAGAGATATGGTACCTAAGAGTTGTTTTGATTTGCATTTCTCTAGTCAATAGTCACTTAATAGATTTTTTCAGATGACTATAGATATCTTTAATTTCTTCCTCTGAAAACTGCCTTTGACCTTTGACTATTTCTCAATTGGGGAATGATTTATATTCCTATAGATTTGGCTCAGTTTCTTATATAATTTAGACATGAGGCCCTGTTTTTTTTTATTTTTAAATAAAATATTAGACTATGGTTTGGTAGAAAGAATCTTGGATTTGGAATCAGTTAATCTGAAATTGTAATCTTAATTCTGCCATACACAGTTTACTAGCTATTTAATCTCTCAAGTGCAGTTTCCTCATCTTTAAAAGAAGCTTAAATGCTCAATAAAAAGTCAATGTGAAGAAAGTTCTTGATCAATCCTAAAGCATTATATTAAAGCTATCATATTCTAAATCCCATTCTCCTACACTCCATGTATATCAGATGACTGCCCCTCTCATTTACAGACATATTCTTCATATTAGATTTCTTTAAATCCTTTTGCATTTCAAGAATGCCCTTGTTTTTGTTTTGTAAAACTTTTTGATTTTACCTGCAAGGGAAAAAAAGTTCTGGAAAAATATGCACTGTGAATCTTATCCTCTGCCATCCAATCCCAAGGATGGTCCAGACTCCAGATGGACCATTTCTTGGGTACCAGCAAATGAAGCCAGGCCTGCATGCTGACAGATGTGTGGAATAAAAGTGGAAAGTTGGTTCATTTTTTTCCCTCATTAAATTTCTGTAATTCCCATAGGTTCTCATCAACAGGATAATAGGAAGATGGCAAAATCCCTGAACTCTAGAAATTTACCTTCTGAAGAAGAAAACAATAGTGCATAAGTCTTCAGCTCATCTTTGGCATAAATGCTTGAAATTGGTGTGGACATTTTTAGATCAATCTTTGTCTCCAGTGCCAAATTACAGCAAAATTGCTTTAATTAGTTTCTCTAAAGAAAATAATTATTCTAAATTTGGTTTTCAAAGTGGATATTCATTTTGAAGGGGCTAATTACTGTTGTGGAGTATTCCAGATGATCTCAATATAGGTCTCGGGTGAAAATATTACAGTTTCAAGAAACAATGGTAACATCATGAAATGTATAAAGGCAAGATTTCAATAGGAAGATGATAGATCTGGCATATCTTATTTTAGCATGTGTTAGTTCTGAATGTTGTTTATCATGTGTTATTTATATTAATCTCAGCATTTTGAAATAATGAGTTTGCTTTTAAGGATATTTAATTTAAGTACAAATAGAGAATGAATTATCCATCACAAGACCAAAAGAATGATGCTTTTGAAGGTGAAGTACTATGGTATCACCCTTGTTCTACCTTTAAATACCACATAAATCTACTTTAATCATTATTTGGTTACATCATATTCCTTTATTTATGAATTGATTTATTGTTATTGTTACAGATTTATAGCTAGAAAATTTTCACAAGTTTTTTTTTTTTTATCAGAGATGAGAACAAATGCAAAAGATGAAGGTCATGAATCCGACTCCTTGATACTAGTTATGAAACTTTTATTTCTCTTTCCACTTAATATAATTTTAATTTCAGCAAATACTTCTGTGAGTCCTATGTGCAAAGCACTGTTCTAGCTGCTGGGGAAAGACAGTTCAAGAATCCTTAATTTCCACTATTTTATTCTCTTATTTTCTTTATGTGTCTTCAAGAGCTGCTAAAATTGAAAAATCTATCACCTTGTGGAGAACCTGCTGATGCATCTTGCTAAGCTTAATTAGTTTAGTTTACCAACAGTGAGTCTCACAGTCTATCACCAGGCCTACACCCAAAGCTTTTCCAGCTTGGCAGGACCCACCAGAGCTTGTACTCTGCTGACAGACTCTATTAACTCAGTGCCATCTGATGTCAAGCATCAGAGCAGCACTTTGTAGGGACCATAGAAAAACTAAGATTTAACAATCACCTAGTCTTCATCCTCTTAGAGTTAACAATCCTGTAGAAAATATAAAAATCATATATTCTGAAACACAGAGATAGTAGTTGGGGTGGGGGGGGACCTGGAATCAGTACAAAACACTGCTACCATCTTCAGACAGGGCTACAACTAATGGCATCACATTTAATAGGGATAAATGTAAAGTTCTATATCTGGGTCCAAAAATCCAACTACAAAAGTATAAGACCACTGCCTTGGAGTAAGAAAGCAGTTCCTGTAAAAAGGTGGCTTTCCCCAGGGGATGGGGAGGCAATAGTATGATGAAGCAACCAAAGAACCTTAATCAGAGTTATTTAACCTCTATGCGTTTCAGTACATCAGTCAATAAACTTTAGTTTCCTCATCTACAAAATGAGGAAGTTGGACTAGATGATGCTCCCAAGTCCCCATCAACTCTAAAGGTATTAATAGTTTAGTTTAGTCACTGGATAAATGACTCATGATCCCATACACATACTCTTCTAGGAAATAAACAGCATATATACTTCAGATAGCTGGAGATTTTATCTAAAACACAATTTAATCATTACTTATTCCTCCAATTCAAGTATGTGTTATATTTGGGCTCTGCAGGTACAAAAACCACAGCTACAGGTTCAAACAGATACTTTACAATCATCCTCCTTCACTACAATGACAATACGTTGGAGAAAAGACCCAGACTGCAACACTGCAGGTGACAGAACAGCCTCCTGTCCTCAACTAGTACCTCACCTTCACTCATTACAGTCAATATTTTAAATGCACTTTAGTTTCTCTGATAAAAGTCTCATTTCTTCAATATAGAGGCAACCATAAGAAATCAAAGCTATCAAGTCATAGGAAAAAATGCTCTAAATCACCAATAATTAGAGAAATGAGAAGTAAAAGAACTCTGAGGTACCACCTCATAACAACCAAATTGGTTAAAATGACAGAATAGAAAAATGACCCACTGGAAGGAATGAAGGAAAATAGGTACACTAATGCATTGTTGGTAGAGTGGTAAACTAATCCAACTATTATGGAGAACAGTTTGTAACTATGTCCAAAGGGTTATAAAACTGCATGCCCTTTGACCCAGCAATACTGCTACTAGGTCTATATCACAAAGACATCAAAGAAAAATTAATAGGACTAATAAATATAAAAATATTTATAACAGCTCTTTTGTAGAGGAAAGGAATTGGAAATTGAGGGGATGCCTATCTATTGGGAAATAGTCAAACAAGTTATGATATGTGAATGTGATGAGTTGTGTTATGTTGTAAGAAATGAAAAACCTGGGAAAATTTATTAGAATTGATGCAAAGTGAAGTGAGAAGAAGCAAAAGAACAATGTGCATAGTAACTGCAACATTGTAACAATAATCAACTGTGAAAGACTTAGGTACTCTGATCAATACAATGATACAACAGAATTCCCAAGAATTAATTCATGATGAAAATGCTACCCACTTGCAGATAGAGAATTTATGGACTAAGAGTACAGATTGAAGCATATTTTCCTGTATTTTTCTTTCTGTTTTTCATAACATGGCTAATGTAAAAATATGTTTTGCATGACTTAATATGTGTAATAGGTTTTGTATTTCTTGCGTTTTCAATGGGTTAAGGAAGAGTAGAGGGAGGGAAAGAATGTGGAACTGAAAATTAAAATAAGATTTTCCTGTAGTCTAGGTTCAAAGGAGGTTATAAGTGGAATGTTCAATGGGCTCTGAATGGCACTCTATATCCTCTCTTCCACTCTGGTGCATCCTAAGACTTTATTCTTCCTATTTTATTGGCACATAGGACACAACTAGCACAATGATACTCATAAAATCAGTCTTAGTGATTTGGGTAGTTTGGATCTTTGGGGCTGTTAAGCTTTACAACATCTCTGATATATGTCCCTTTTATTTCCACTCACATAGTCACAACCATAGTTCAAATCCTCATCACGTTTCATTTGGTCTATTGCAGTAGGCATCTAACTGATCTCCTTGCCTCAAGCTCCGCCTTACTCCAATCCATCCTCAACTTAGTTGCCAAGGTGATCTTTCTACCTTGTAGGTCTGACCATATCATCTTCCTGGCTCAGCAGATTTCACTGGCTCCTTTTTAACTCCAGTATCAAATATGAATTGTTCTGTTTGGCTTCTAAAGCTCTTCATAACCTGGGCCTTTATAACCTTCATTTTCTTTTCACAATGTACTCCTCTCTACAAACTCTATGACAGCAATTCTGGCCAATTTATAGTTCTTCAAATCAATAGTCCATCTCTAGAATATCTTGGCCTCTCACTCCTTATTATTATTTTCCCTGGCTCCCTTTAAGATTCAGCTCAAGTCCTACCTTCTTCAGGAGGCCTTCCCAGTCCCTTCACCCCTCCTTTTCACAGCTATTTGCACAGATTCCTTCCACTTTGCATATCTGTTGTATATATTTCACCATTTCCATATTGTTTTCTCTATTAGAATGTATGTTCCTTGCAAAGTGGGGACTGTTTTTATTTTTCTTTGTATCCTCAGTGCTAAGAATAGAGCCTGGCACATAGTAAGGGCTTAATAAATGTTTGTTGAATTGACTAATTAATGGACCCATGTAGTTTTCCAAATCTCTTTTCACACTGATGTTTAAAGACCACATTTTGTTATGGCTTGAGTTCCTGATAGGTCCTTTCATTCCTTACAAGTCAGACATAGGTTCCCTGTGTTTGATACCGATTTGCAATGTGCTCTTTTACAATACTGGTGAGAATTTAGACTGGCATCTCAGAGCTACTGCTTTGTTTGGAATATACTGTCATATGAACATACAGAAAGTTTTGTTTGGTGTAGACCTCTTTGCAGAGTGAACACATTGTTATAGTCTATCAGTCATGTGAGAAAAGCCAGGATTTTCATCGGCAAGACAAACTAGTACTTGCTATCTGAATTCAACTTATAGGAACTATTCCACTTGTAAACCAAGACACTTCGACAAACATTTATTAAGCACCTAATATGTGCAAAACATGGAGATAAGCACTGGGGATACAAAGACCAAATGAAAAATAAAAACTCCTTCCTTAAAGAGCTTTTTTGCTACAGATAGAAAAATAAATAGGAAAATTGGCCTTTTTGTTTTGGAAGGGGGTAGGAGAGGAGGCAAGACTTATGGTACTTGCATGGCTACAAACTTTAGACATATCATTCTATATGGCTTTCAGACCACTAAATCCAGTGTGTGTGCAGTGTGTATGTGTGTGTGTGCCTGTGTTTAGCTATATTAAACCTCCCTTTCATCCCTAAGAAGATCAACTAGGGAAGCTATGATCATGAAAGAAGATAGTCCACAGATAAATAGTTCAGGAACACTAACTGTTAAAACTATAAGATAAAATGACAAATTCTGCACATAGCGGCTTCAGATGTAAACTAAAAAGCATTACTTAGTTGTCCACAATACGGCATGATCGTGCATATGACCATCCCACCCATATAAGCATTTTAATCATGATATCAGCATGCACGAGAAACATCTTCAAACAGGAAGGACAACTAGGTCAGCAGTTCTGCAGTATCACTCAGTGTTAGTGACTCTTTCACTGGAAGAGCAATACAAACTTGGTGTGTAGCCAAAAGATGTTTGAAAACAAATTAATCACATCATTGATTAAGAAGCATAATTGATTATAAGATTTTTAGTGCTCCAAAACATGCCACTCGAGTCCCTTCCTCTGCACCCGTCACATAATTACAGAAGTTTCTTGATTTGCACTGTGACTTCAGAGAATAGCAATAAATGAAGTGGAAATACATAGATGGCTATGATGAGTGAGGAGGTCAGTTGAACTCCATACTGGCTCTGCACTTTGCAGCACAGAACTGGGAGGTAGTGACTTTTATAAAGAACTCATCATCATAGGAAGAGAAAAAAATTATGAATTTTCAAAACCGTAAGGGCGGAAAGGATAATAAATTCAATTTCCATAAATAGCAGCTAGGTGGTCTTCCTGTTTTGTTTTGTTTTGTTTCAGATTTCCCACTGAAGAATTCTTTTCTAAATTAAATTATTCCTTGAGATCTACAAGAATGTTTCCCTCTCCCACCCCCCGCCCCCCCCACATTGGACTATAATGTTTAAGAAGTGATCAACTAAAGAACAGTTTGAAAATACAAAGAAACACCATAAGAACCAAAGTAAACCAGTCTTCAGAAAGGAGATATTTCAAAACTGGGGCCTAATTTATCAGCCCATAAGTTAATATTTATCTGATCTAAGGGCACATTAGGTATGAAGAAAGTGGCAGATTCTTGAAATAAGGGACAGGTGGTCTCTTTATTTCTAGCAGTGGAGAAATAAACAGAATGTTTTCTCTAAATGATATTGCCTCACAATGTAAATATATAAAAACTCGCATATCATAACCATTTTATCCTCTAGCTTTTGTATCTTTTTATTACTGAAAAGTGTTAGTCTGCTCTTTATTTGGCTTCGAACGTAGCCCCTTATTTTTATCCCCATTTATATTTACTTATATCATTTCTTTTGAAGTGCTTCTAGGGCTCAGAAACTAAAGAGGAGTCACGGTTTCCTGTGGATGGCAATGTCATTTACATTTTTTTTAATGTTGGCAGCAGTGGAAATGCACAAAAAGGGCAGCTTTTCAGAAATATCAATGAACCTAGTAACTTTAGACATTTAAGTTAATAAGACTGTAAGCTGGAACAGTCACCCAAGCTAGAAATGAAATGACAACGGTGATCTAGTTTTATGCTTCAGGACATACACTTATTAATATCTGAATTTAAAAGGAAGGCCCTCTTTTTTCTCTCTGGCACTTTAATATGCAATATGGAGTGTCAAAACTAGGCACATTCATTCCATGGCATTTATGTCTTTCTCTGAAATGTTCGGCAGTAGCAAGTGTCAGAGGCAGGACACTGAGATAGCATGTTCCTACAATCTATACAAAGAATCAGGATTTCACGCCTCAAAAAGCTAGACAGCATTAGGTGGCATGGTCTGGTGAAGAGACCACTGAACCAGAAAGTAGAATACCTGAATTCTACCCCCAGCTGGCTCCTAGGACTTACTGTGTCACTTTAGGCAAGACATTGCATATCTCTATCTGTTCTTTAGTTTCTACATCTGGGAAGCAGATAATAACAACCATCCCAACCCCAACCTTTCATCCTCTGGATGAATTAAATTATATCTGCAAATTGTGTTAAGTGTTATTGGATTTTTTTAGGGACAAAGAACATGTAAGTTCAAGGTAGAGAATATTGGGATTTGGGAATGCTATTACCCACTGTCTGTTCTCTATCTCCTTTATGAATCATCATAAACTTCCCTGCTCCATCTCCAGCTGAAAGTGTTCTTCCACTCCTCAGTTTTTTTCTGTATTTCTCTTTTACCGCTAAAGCCTTCTATATGCATGAATGTAATATTCCCTGCCTTCTGCCACCCCACAAGTAGGATCAGAAAATCAGTAATTTTGAACAGAAAAGAACCTTAAAGATCATCTAGTCAAACCCACTCATTTTACAGGTAAGAAAGCTGAAGACCAAAAAGGATGAGTAACTTACACAAAGTCACGTAGATAATAAGTAGCAGTGGCGGAATCCAAAATCACCGGTCTGAATCCAAATCCATGTAGAAGATTGTTAAACTCCTTACAGGTAGATATTATGGCACATTTCATTTTTGTTTCTTCAGTGACCCACATATACTAAATGTATGAGTGAACTTTAACTACAAATTTTTGTGCCTTAGGTCAAGTATTTAAAACCACACCCAGGACAAGTAGGAGGAAGAAGGGTTTTCCTCAATAAAGAGAAGAAGGAAGAATGGGACAGAAATCCCAGAAAACCAACCAGTGCCAGAGAGGTCACCTCATGTTATGTGTAGGGAGAGGTAGAGAGAGAGGAAAAGAGGAAGACTGCTTTAGTTACAGGAAGGAGGAGGCAGAATTGGGGAGAAGAGTCATAGTGATCATCTCTATACTCTTCTGAATGGTGGAGCACTACAGTCAAGGCAAGGGATTTCTGTAAGTTGCATCAGAGATGTGGAAGGTCATGGTGTGAGCAAATGACGAACCACTGGAGGAGGAACTGTGGCCCTCTAAATGTCATCACCCTGGGAAAAACCTAAGTTATTCTATCTTATTCATGGCTCTGATGCTTAGTGGATATTTATCTATTAGATTAAATGGAGAAGACCTTTGTGGCTCTTCTGACATGCTTGGCTGCTTTCTCTTGCAAGTCTCACATTTTTATTCAGACAGGTAAATGACTAGGTTCTGAGACTGGATCCAAGAGAGAAAGTCATCACAGCAGCCTGGTGTCATAGGGCTACCACATTGCTATGCTAACCATTTCAAAATCTTGCCAAGCTTCTAACATGGTATAGATCTTAACACCTGACTGGAAGTAAGACTCTTCTTTTCCATTCTTCTGATCCAGTATAGGAAAGACAAATTGGCCTTCTTTTTTGTTTACCTAATTCAGGTTGTATTAACTCAAAAAATCTTTTATTCCTTAAGACTAGATGAGGGTCTTCTTTTAATGCTGTTGGTGCTCAATAAATAATTAATCATTAGCGGGAGAAGCCTTAGTTGCTAGAAGGCTAGCCACCAGGCATAAACTGCAGTAGGGCATAAGCTCCAGAAAATAATTGCATGATGTAAAATAATGGCATTAATAAAAAAAGAAAGAAAAAAACCTAGGTGCTTTCTATACAAAACCAGGTCTTCCACAATCATTAAATCCTAAAGAAATATAAAAATGGAAGGGGGAGAAGAAATCATCTCTGTTGTTTTGTTTTTCATTTAAAAAATTCATTCTTCAACCAATGATTTGGGAATGGCACATTCATAAACACCTTTTATTACTGTGGCATTTTTTTTCATTATAACAGATATGAGTAATTGTAATGTCTAGGAATACTGATGATTTCCTGTTAGAATGTTGGCAATACCTCCAAAGACAGAAAAGGTACGTTGTATGTTTCTACCAACATTAAACAACTTAATCAAAGACATACTCTCAGTGTACAATTTACTTTGATTTTATGTTGGGCACCTGGAACATGGCACCAAAATCCTATGAGACCTTGAGTATTCTCATTTGCTGACAGGACCCTGGTTCTCTGGACATTGAAAACATCTAGATTGCAAGCATCTGGCTTGGTTTATAAGAAGTAATGCCAAATTGGAGAAGAAACAGAGCAGTGGAATAGGTTGGGAATTTTGTTTTTGGAAGAAATAGCCATCTTGCAGCATTGGGCAATTGTTATAGACATTTTCAAATATATTGGATATATGCAAATACAAGGCAAAAGGACATCAAAATATAATAAGACTTCCACAGCATAACAGATAATGTTATGGAAAAAACAGACAAGAGAAATTCTCAAAAATGCATTGAAAAAGTTACGAGCCACCATTTCATCATTCAGACCCTTGAAGTCTCTTGAATTCCTGAGAATGCCATCATTTGTGTCATATCTCTTTGCCCTGCTTCCTATATCACACTCAGACTGGTTTTAATTACCATTCAGATTAGAACAAAATCAACATGCACCTTTCAAAACTTTTTCTACTTTGATGGCTTTCATTGATCTCCTACTTCTAATATCTATTCTTTTTCTTTCTTCTTTCTTTTTTTTCATGTTTACTCATCTGAAGTGAGTTTTTGATTATAAGCCCAGGGGACAGGAACCTATCTTTATTTAGGTTCTCTGAAATTCTGAATATGAAGCCCCAAGCTTTACCAATGTTTTTTAACAATAAAAGGTTGTTGGGGTTTTTTTTGTGGTCATTGCCACCTTTTCTCCAAACCAACCAAAATGTAGCTAGATATAAGTGAAAATGAGATTTTTCCCTTGCAGTGTCTGAAGGTTTAAATTAAAGACTGAAGTATCATACATCTAATAATGTGAAACTTTAAACTTTGTTTACGAAAAAAGAGGGCAGGCTTAATTGTATCCTCCCTATACCACAAAAAAGAGATTAAAGCAAGTAAATGAAAGCTAGAAAGTTGCTCATAATGACTTAATCATAAAACTAATCTGTGAGAATGAATATCTATTTTCTACCCATCTTTGTTTCTAATATTCAGAGATTATAGCCTGAAATTAAGTATAAGACAATGCTATTATTTTTCTCTGTCTTTAAGTATCTTGAAAAATGGGACATCAATAACTTCAATCCTAGCTAAGGCAGAGAATAAAACCGAATGTTCTTATGAGTTCGTTCCTTATGTAGAGGAGTTATTTAAATGTTACCATAATTTATTTAAGCATCTCTTCCTGTTGTAAAATTCAGTATTGAGTAGGTTGGTATGATTTTACATATAATACTTTAAATGTATTATATATATGTATATGTACATATATATACATATATGTACATATATATATATATGTAAATATTCTTTAAAGTCTTTTAACTTAGCCATAGCCCTACATGTTGCCCCAATCCAATCTGATCCAACAAGCCTGATACTCATAAGGTTCTGGGCTAAGAACTGAAGATGTGAAGACATGATGAAAAATAATCTAAGAGGTTATGTTCTCTGAGGGGATTTCATCAGGTAGTTGGACAAGTACATCCATGATAATTTGAGGAGGGAGGGAACATGATAAGACTGCTGCAGAAAAGCTTCTCCTAAATGGTGGCACATGGACTAATATGAGAAGGAAGACAGAATTCTAAGGGCTGGATGAGAGTATTGAGTGCAGTCCAAGTATGGATGGAAGGGGCTTGAGGGCAAGAGGAAAGAGGTGGCCTGTAAAAAATACACAACGATGGGAAATGGGATGCTGATTTTGGGGGAAAGCAAGTTAGCTAATTGGGTAGAAACACACAGTGCAGCAAGGAGATTAATGTGAAGTAATCCAAGAAAGATAAACTCCACAATGAAACCCCCACCTAGGTTTCAACATTGCTTTACCTTTCTATATGCAGTAGTGTGAGAAAATCTTGTTGAGAAAACTTTAATCTTCCAATTAAGGACAGGATGCCCTATGAGGTGAGCTCACAGAGGTTAATTTCTTCCCTATGTATGTGTGATATGAAAAAAAAGACTTTGGTACTAAATTGCCTGCATTCACAGATAGCTCTAATGTGATTTGGATTTTTTCTTCAATTCTAGCTTTGGATAATGTAGTAATAAAGGACTCTATGCTCCCACTCTGTATGTCTCATGCCTGCTATTGCAAAATTGAAAATTCTTTAATTGAACTATATATGCCAAGGGACTATAGACAAGGAAGATTAAAAAACAGGTTGAAAAACCGAAGGGCACATTCCTGAAAATGAAAAAATATATATAATATATATTAAAAGATTTCAGGAAAACATTCACGCTGATGGAAATTAATATGAAGAACAGACTGTCAAAGTTAGCTGTAGATTACTACCATTTTCCAAATAGAAAGAGAGTAAGGCTACCAACTTTTGGAGAGGTAGAGAAAATGTTACCTTTTATTACTGTCAAATACAGCAATGAACATAATGAGAGACTACTGAATGAGCTTCTTTTCAATAATGGATTTTTAAGGACACTCATTCCCTGTCGAAAAGGAATTAGAAATGTAAGGGAAAGGTACACACTCTGTATGTATTTGCTTTAGATAATGAATGATTCCTCCCTTGAAGAGATGACCTTTCTTTCTATTGTCTGTCTGGTAAAAAAAAAAGTAGCCTTAATAGTGTATATTTAGATTATAATGAAGTGTGGAAAATTACATAATTATGCTTTGCCATCTCAGGAAGAATCACACTCTTTAGGGGTATACAAATTGGCACAGAGAAGGGGAAAATGTAAAGGGTGCAGGATAAATTCAAGCAACCTTTTATGCTTGGTTGCTTGGAAATCTTGCTGCTACTTAGTCTTAGTGTGTGTTCACCACAATGTGACCCTGTAACATACCATCAGACTTTGTGTTCTTTGCATTCAGAATGAGTACTCTATATGTACAATGGGATAATTCATAATGTTTAATGACTTTGAGAAGACAGTGCTTATTTACCCTAAACAAAATGATTAAGTAGGCAAAGGTGCTCTAAGGCAGGGGTTCTTAACCATTGTTGTGTCATGGACCCCTTTGGCAGCATGGTGAAGCCTATGGAACCTTTCCCAGGATAATGTTTTTTTTTTTTTTTTTTACTTTTGAACATCTATTTTTTTTAAAACCTTGAGTTCCAAATTCTCTCCCCTCTTCCCTTCCCATCCACCCTCCCTAAGAAGTCAAGCAATTCAACATGGGCCACATGCGTAT
>CM053622.1:586454770-586470172 GCA_028646595.1 Phalanger gymnotis
AGCCACTTAATTCCTCCCACCAGGTGGGCCTGGGGCCAGAAGCAACTGCAGCCCTAGTTCTAAAGCTGCCCCACCTCTGCTGCCCCAAGGGCAGTGGCCAAACCGCAAACTCAGTCCCCGCAGCTTTTCCCACTAACCTTCTCTGTTGTCTTTGCTCTTTGTGGGTTGAGAGGTCTGGTGGATGCCACAGCTCAGTAATTCAGGATGGCAGGGCACTCTCCGCTCGTCTCCTGGTCTGGTAGGTCCATGTCTGCTCCCCTCAGCTGGGGGCTAGGAGCTCTGTGTGGGACAGACCTTACCCAGAGACCATCCAGGCTGTCCTGGGCTGGAGCCCTGCTTCCCTCTGCCAATTTGTGGGTTCTGCAGCTCTAGAATTGGTTCAGAGCCATTTTTTATAGGTTTTTGGAGGGACCTGGTGGGGAGCTCATGCCAGTCACTGCTTCCCAGCCGCCATCTTGGCTCTGCCCCCCAGGATAATGTTTTAAAGTTTGTAAAATTAACTATATAAGATTACAAAGTAAACCAACTGTTTTGGAATTTTTAAAATGTTAAAAAAAAACCACAAGTTTAGTGAGGGGAACCCAAGGTAAAGACCGACCTCATGCCTTGGGGCAGCTAGGTGGCACAGTGGATAGAGCATCAGCCCTAAAGTCAGGAGGAACTGAGTTCAAATCCAGCCTCAAACATTTACTAGCTATATGACCCTGGGCAAGTCACTAACCACAATTACATCACCCCCCCCCCCAAAAAAAAAGAACTTGGACCTTGTATCAGTGAAGTAATCAATAAAGCACACATTTAATTGTGATGGCATTGAATATATAGATTAATTTTATGCAAAATTGCATATGAAGGAAGATACTATCTGCATCTAGAGAAAGACCTGATAAATATAAGCATGTACAGAATGATTTTATACACACATACACACATTATATATACATATATATATATATGTATATGTATACGTACATGCGTACATAAATATTTTTGTCTAATGGGAGGGGAAGAAAAAAGGGGAAAAAAGAAAAGAAAAAAGTTGCATGATAATGATATTATATATTTAAAAGGAATAGCAAGTAGTACATAATAGAGTTGCAGTTTCATGTACGATCATCTTTTTTCTATTCTATCATGTTTGTTAAGATGCTTATTTTATTTCTTAAATTAAGAATAAAATAAATTAAATTAAAAAATAAAGCACACATCTATTAACTGTCTACTATGAACCAGGCCCTTACTTAAAGCTGGGAATACAAAGACAAAAGTGAACCACTCCCTGACCTCAAGAAGTCTTTATTTTAATGGTGACAATATGTATATATATATACATATATATATATACAAACATATATATATATATATATATATATATATATATATATATATATATATATATATATATGTATATACAAATGGATAAAAGGTGATGGCAGAATCAGCCCCAGCAACTTGGGGGAATCAGAAAAGGTCTCATGGAGAAGGCAGAGTTTAAGCACAGTCCTGAAGCCAGCTAGGGGGAAGTGAGATAAGGAAGAAATGTCTTCCAGGTATGGGGTTCAATCAGTGCAAAGGCACAAAGATGGGAAATAGAGTGCTCCCATTTGGGAAATAGTAATAAGGCCAGTGTGAGTGGATCAATATATGACAAGGATAGAAAGGTAGATTGGCACAAGATTGTAAAATACATTACATACCAAACCAAAGTGTTTATATTTACCTTAGAGGTAATAGGGAGCCACTGGAGTTTATTGAAAAGGGGAATGGCAATGGTCAAGCTGGCAATTCAGAAATTTGACTTTAAAGGCTTCGTTAAAGGATAGATTGGAATGGAGATTAAGTTCAGGCAGTGAGGATAATTAGTGAGCTCTTACAACAGTCAAGTTTAGAGGTGATGAGGGCCTAAACTAGGGAGGTGGTCATGTGGGTACAGAAAAGAAGAGGGATGCAAAAGTTGTGAAAGTAGATACTACAAGATTTGGGTACTGATTGGTTATTTGTGGTGAGTGAAAAGTGGGAATTCAAGAATGACACTGAGGTCGGAAACCTGGGGAACTCAAAAAAATGGTGGTGCCCTAAATGGAAATATGAAAGTTCAGAAATGTGGTAGGTTTCAGAGAAAAGATAATGAGTTTTGTTCAGATATGTTGCATTTGAGATGCCTGCAGAATTTCCAGTTTGAAATGTCCAATAATTAGTTGGTGATATGAAACTATAGCTCTCACATACACTAGAGTCCTAGTTTTTAAGGGGATTATCATCTCTCTCATTCTGGACTCTATGACTTTCTAAATATGCCATAAGATAGCACTAGAATTTTTTATTGTTGTTGATTCATTTTAAACTTCCAGTATACTAAAACCCTTAGATCAGTTTCACAGAAACAATTTATTTATTGTAAAGTGATGCCTACCCCATCCAGTATTTATGAAATTGACTTTTTAAAAATATATGTACTATAATTCATTTATTTGTAGAAGCATGGCAGTGATTTGGATGTAGTACCAGAAATGCCAGACAAAAGTCATCAGCACCAAACCCTTTTTCCTAGGGTGGTTAAAGGAAGCTTCTTGGTAATCTATATGCCCTTGGTGTTAGCCAGCAAAGTTATCACCAGTAATTTTTCTAATTGATTTCCAGTAGAGTTACTCTACCAAAAAAGAAAATTAGATTAGTCTAGCATGACCTGTTCTTCATGAAACCAGACTGAGTTTTGTGTTGTTGTTTGTTTGTTTTGCTTTTAGAAAAATTGCTTCTCTTTCTAAATATCTTAGGCTTTTTCATGTTATCAGTCTAGCTTAGCAACTTATACTTTGAATACTCTACTCTTTTCCCTTTCCATTTGCCCACCTCTAGTCTTGTGAAACTGCTCCTCTTCCCCTGGTCTTCCAAAGGTCACTGAGAGTGGTTCAGTAACCACCTCTGTCAATTCCTTCAAAATTATGGGATGTAGTTTGTATAAGCTTGATGACAAGTTCATTGAGGATAACTTGTGGTTCTTTGACCAGTTCCTCATTTACCTTGTTCTCCAATTTCTTATTACCTATATTTATTCCATTCTTCCCTGTCCAAAATTAATTCTATTCAAAAGTCACATGTTCCCAAACTCCTACGGATCCATGATGTTATCAAATGTGGGTATTCCCCCCAACATGGAAGATCACAGTCCAACCATGTTTACCCATCCTTTTTAAAACAAATCCATATTCTCTCACTAATCTGTCCCAAGGATTCCACCTAATGTGCTTTCTCAAGTTCTCAGGACATTGCAAGGATCCAAGTGGAAGATACTAACATGCAAATATTAAGTACTTAATATGTTTCAGAAATTCTGCTAAGTAGTAAAGAGAGAAGAAGTTAAAACAGTCTTGTCCTAATTGGAAAGACAAGATATATATCTGAATATGCAACATAAATACCACATATATGAAAAGTAACCTTAGAGAACACAATAACAGCAGCTATGGGAGTTCAGAAAAGGCCTCTTGGAGGAGGTAGTGCTTGAAATGAGTCTTCCAATCAATATGCTAAAAATTACAATTTCACTCAAACCAAAGTATATATTCTACATAATCCCAACTAAATTATCGAAAAACATTACCGAATTAGAAAAAATAATAAAATGCATTTGGAAAAACCAAAAGTCAAGAATATCAAAGGAAATAATGAAAAATGTAAAGGAAGGAGGTTTAAAAGTACCAGACATTAAACTATATTATAAGGCAGTAATTACCAAAACTACATGGTACTGACTAAGAAATAGAAAGGTAGATCAATAGAATAGAGTAGAGATACAATTTACATCAGCAAATAAACACCCTTATATTTGACAAGTAGAAAGACTTGAGATTTTGGGATAAGAATTCATTATTTGATAAAAAAAATTGTTCGGAAAATTGGAAAACAGTACAGTAGGAATTGGGCAGGGATCAGTATCTTACACCACTTACCAAAATAAGGTCAAAATGGATATATGACCCAGATAGAGAGATTTTACAAGAAAATTAGAAGAACATGGAACATACGATTTACCAGACTTATGGATAGGTAAACAATTTATGAATACACAAGAGACAGAAAGCACAGTTAGGAATAAAATGGATAATTTTGATTGCATGAAATTAAAAAAGTTTTGAATAAATATAGCCAAGATAAGAAGGAAAGCAGAAAATTTGGAGAGAGGGAATCATAAACAGTTTATCAGATAAAGGTCTCATATCTAAAATATATCAAGAACTTTGTCAAATCTACAAGAATAGAAGTCATTTACCAATTGATAAATGGTCAAAGGGTATGAACAGGCAGTTTTCTAATGAATAAATCAAAACAAGTTATAACATATGAAAAAATGCTCTAAATCATTATTGATTAGAGACATGCAAATTAAAACAAACTTGAGACACCATTTTACACCTTACAAACTAGCTAAAATGATTGAAGGGAAAAGTGACAAATGTTGGAGGGGATGTGGAAAAAATTGGGACATTAATTCATTCTTGATGGAATTGCGAGCTGATCCAGCCATTTTGGAGAGCAATTTGGAATTATTCCGAAATTGTTATTAAGGTACCTAAACCCATTGACCCAGCAATACCACTACTTGGTCCATTTCTAAAGATAATTAATGAAAAATGAAAAGAACCTATATGTTCTAAAAATGTTTATAGCAGCTCTATTTGTGGTAGCAGAGAACTGGAAATTGCAGGGATGCCCATCAAATGGGGAATGACTGAACAAGTTGTGGTATGTGGTTGTGATGGAATACTACTGTGCTATAAGAAATGATAAGATCAATGATTTTAGGAAAAAAAAATCATGTAAAGTCTTGCATAGAATTATGAATAGTGGAATGAGCAAAGCCAAGAGAGCATTGTATATAGTAACAGCAAAATTGTTTTAAGAATGATTTTGAGTGAATAAGTTATTTTGACTGTTATCAATACACAAATTCACTATAAAAGACATATGAAGAAAGACATTATCTGCATCCAGAGAAAGAACTGATAAATAGATGTATAAAATAATTTTACATAAATATATCTACTCTGTCTAATGCTAACCATCTCTAGGGTGGGGGGGAGGGAAGAATAAAAGAAATTTACATGTAATTTTATTGTATATTTGAAAAGAATAGCAAGTCATACATAATAGATTTACAGTCTCATGTGCAATCATCTTTTTTATTGTACTATGTTATGGAAATGCTTGTTTTATTCCATAAATTAAAAGTAAAATTTTTTTAAAAAATTAGTCTTATAGGAAGCCAAGGATCCTAAGAATAGGAGGTTGTAAGGGAGTGTATTCCTGACTGGGTAACAGTCAGCGAAAAAGGTATGCAATGGGAGATCATATGCAAGGAACCTCAGGGAGGATATTATGGCTGGATAGGAGTGTGGAAGTAAATTGTACATGAGGAGACTGAAAAGGTAGGAAGGGGACAGATTGAAAAGAATTTTAACTGACAAACAAAGGATGTTATATTTTGACCCTGAAGGTATTATGGGAATACTGAAGTTTATTGGCTAATGATATTACTGTTACCATATGCAATGTTCTCTTGGTTCTGCTCATTTCACTCTTCATTTTTTCACGTAAGGGTTTCCATATTTTTTTCTAAAATCATGTTAAGACCTGTTAAGACCTACACTTTGGGAAAATCACTTTGGCAGATGAGTGGACAGAACAGAATAGGAAGAGACTTGAAGTAGGAAGATTGACTAGAAAACTATCATACTAGTCCAAGCAAGATGATACAGGCTTGAATTAGATGAACTAGATTTGAAGCTCTGTGCGTGAAGAGTAAAAGTATTCAAGAGGTGTTACTAAAAGAAAAAAAGGAAATTCCAAGACTCATGAAGAAATTGATTATGTCACAAAAGCGAGAGGAAATATATGAAGATGACATTAAGGTTTTGAACCTGAATACCTGGGAGGATCATGGTGCCCTGGGGAGCAATTGGGAAGTTTGGAAGAGGGAGGATTTGGGGAGAATAATGACTTCTATTTTGAATTTGTTGAGTTCAAGAAGCCTATGGAAGAACCTGAAAGCAAATAAGAATTGAGCTCTTCAATCTTCCCATGACTATCCCCTCATCACACTATGCACCCTGAGCAATGGTCCCATCCCTTTTCTGATTTTTCCTCTTCCTCCCAATGTATCTTTTTTTAATGCCCCCTGCTGTCCTTAGCAATTAGCAGCAGCCTCAGCCCATTCTGGGCTTTTAGCACCCCAGATATTATTCTTTCAAGAAATAAGTATTGTTGGAACATTAGGATGTCCCCATAGACATTTTCAAATATGCCAAATTTTCACAAATTCAAGACAAAGAGATTTTGAAATGAAATAAGACTTCTCATAGCATAACAGAAAATGACATGAAAATGTTGGAGAGAAAAAGGATAGAACTGTCAAGATTTTTACTTAATAAGGAGCAGCAATATGAAAGTGATCTGTTCCTTCCTACCTACTGCCGTCTTCTTACTCTAGTGGAAAACTTTCATAATGCTGACATACGAGGACAAGACTATAACCAAATTTTGCATAAATCCATTTCTTTCGTAGACTTAAAACACTTTAGATCAAGTGTTTTTCTAAAAGCATTGATGTTTAGAGCAACATGTTTGACTCATAGTATTTACAGATCAATATCACAAACCAGGAGAGTCTACTGTATTAAGGTAGGAGGAATTTGCATTTGAAACAGCTAAGAATAATCATATAGGGAGCAAATAGGCATTTCTGCAATACCTATTACGTGCCAGTAACATACTAAGTGCTTTACAAATATCTCATTTGATCATCACGACAAACGTGTGAGGAAGGTGCTGATGTTAACCCCATTTTACTATTGGGGAAACTGAAGCAAAAAAGAATAAGTGACTTGCCAAGAGTCACACAGTTAACAAGTATCCAAGGCTGGATTTGAACTCCAGTCTTCTTGACTCTCAGCCCAGTGCTGCATCTATTGTACCACATAAATGTTCCTATGGAAGGATTCTTATTTTCCCCAAATCGTCCTACCTTGCAAAATCCCCTTCAAATATAACTTTAAAATTTGAAAGGTCAATATAGAAAAGTTAATAGAGAGTGGTCAATAATTATATAGACCCTCTCTGCCAACATTTGTGAATTGATATATCAAGTGAAAGCAATAGTGTGGTACTTATATCATACCACTTTCAAATGTCCAGTGGTTGACCATAATCTCGCTTATTGCCATAATGCCAATGGGCCAATCATTCTCCATGGGCTATCTCCCCATGGCTACCCTGATTCTGGGCTCTAGCCCTATGATTGTGCACACACCTCTTTCTGTATCCAAGCTCTCCCTCTGTGTTACCCATAGTCTATTCCACCAAGACTATCTCCCTTCGCGGTGACCATCAAACCCTCATCCACCTTGGAGCTGCTGAGCATAGCTGCCATGCAGGATGGGGGAGGGGGAAAGGGAAAGATTTTTGCCACATGGCCTTGGTGGTGAGCCCTGGGGAGCTGGTGGCCATGGAGTCCAGATTGTGGATTGTGCCATCCAGGCTGTGGAGTTGAGAGCACTTCTAAGGCTGGCCAGCCATCATTTAAATTGATCCTGCTCCTAGCCTGAGGCTGAGAAGCCTGAGGGCAAAGCACTCATCCTGGAGACTGAGTTGAGAACTGAGGAGAAGGTTGTGACCTGGGCAGATGAGCACTAACAGTAACAGCACAACCTAGAGATTGGGAACCTAGGGATTAACTAACTGGGAGCCTGAGAGCAGGAGACTCATTCTTTGTTTGGGATTTTAATGGTTTGTTCATTTTTACCACTATCTTCCTCACTTCCACATATGATTTTTGTTTTGTTCTGTTTTGATTTTCCAATTAAAAAAATTCTTTATGTGTTCAGTGAAGCAACAGTAGAATGCTATATCTGGACTGGACCTAAAAGATAATCCTATCCAATTCCCTCATTTTATAGGTGAGAAAACTGAAACTCAGAAGACACTTCTCCAAATCCACGTTACTACTTGATGACAAAAGCAGGACAAGAAACAAGGCATCCATGCAAGAATTTATGACTAAACAAGATAGAGAACATGATGAAATGCAAAATGGATAATTTTGATTATGTCAAATTTAAAAGGTTTTGCACAAAGCCAATGAAACCAATGTTAGAATGAAAGAAGAAAGGTAGAAAACAATTTTTACAACTAATGTTTCTGATAAAGGCCTTATTCATAAAATATAGAGAACTAAGTCAAATTTATTAAAACATGTCATTCTCCAAATTATAAATGGTCAAAGGATATGATGTGAACAGGGAAATGTTCAGATGAAGAACTTAAAACTGTCTGTAGTCATATGAAAAAAATGTCCTAAATCATTATTGAATAGAGAAATGCACATTGAAACAACTGTGAGGTACCACCTCATACCCATCAGATTGGCTAATATGACAGAAAAGAAAAATGATAAATGTTGGAGATGTGGGAAAATTGGAACACTAATGCATTGTTGGTGGAGTTATGAACTGATCCAACCAATCTGGAGAGCATTTGGAATAGTGCCCAAAGAGCAACCAAACTCTGCATACCTTTTAATCCAGCAATACCACTACCAGGTCTATATCACAAAGAGATCATAAAAAGGGAAAAGGACCCACATGTACAAAAATAAAGCAGGTCTTTTGGTGGTGCCAAAGAATTGGAAATCAAGGGAATGCCCATCAATTGGGGAATGGCTGAAGTTGTGGCATATGAATATAATGGAATACCATTGTGTTCTAAGAAATGAGGAGCAGGCAGATTTCAGAAAAACCTGGAAAGGCTTACATAAAATGATGCTAAATGAAGTGAGCAAAACCAGGAGAACATCGTACCCAGTAACAGCAACATTGTGCAATGACCAGCTTTGATAGATTTAGCTCTCCTCAGCAATGCAATTATCCAAGACAATTCCAAAAGACTCATGATGGAAAGCGCTATCCACATCCAGAGAAAGAACTATGGAATCTCAATGCAGATCAAAGCATACTGTTTTCCCTTTTTTTTCCCCTTGCTCATGTTTTTCCCCTTTTGTTCTGATTCTTCTTTTACAAAATGACTAATGTGGAAATACATTAAATATGATTGCACATGTATAGCCTGTATCAGATTGTTTATAGTCTTGGGGAAGGGGATTGGGAGAGGAAGGGGTAGAAAACATTTAGAACTCAAACTCTTATAAAAGGGCATTTGAAAACTATCTTTACATGTAATTGGAAAAAAATAAAACATGGTTAAGTGCAGGGGTGGGTGGGTGGGTGGTGGGACAAGATCTCAGTTCCAAATCCCTCACAAACCCTTCTCTTAGCAGATGGCTTCATCTGCTTGACCAAGGACGATAGACCTGAGTGACTTGAGCTTCCTTGCCTCCTCCACTGCATTCCTTTAAACTTCCCCATGTCTATATTCCTGTGTGTAAGTAAGATGGATTTTAGTGTGTGTAAGGTGGATTTTTGTTATTATTTGTTAGAGTTCAGTTTCCCAGGCTCTATGGCCATACTAATCTCTATTTCCCAGACTCATGGTTCAAACCATCTCCACCATGCTTGTGCAGCATTGTATAATGATAAATAAATAAACATGTGTGCTGAAATTGTAAATATCTACTGCCATTGAGCAGTGAGATATAAAGACATAGAGATGAGGTGAAGCTTGTGAAGCTATTGCTGGCAATATGCCTTCTTTTTTTGACCTATAAAGCAGGTGGGCAGTGGGCAGTGAGTTGGGGAACCTTTATGGTTGAATGCACAAACTGGAATGCTGTGTGTGCCTTAATCAGTCCCTATCAAGGCTTGGAGGGAGTCTGTGTTTGCCTCAACTGGCCCACGTTGAGGCTTGAGGAGGGGATTTAGGGAGATGCACAAGCTGTGCTTGTCTCAGTTGACCTCATGGAGCCATAGGGGTAGTTGCCCTCCCCCTTTTCACCAGCCCCTTGGAGAAGGGTGATTAGGGAATCTTATAGGAGTTTGTGCTTGTTATCAGCAGCCTTTGTTGCTAAAAGAGCTAAAAGAGAAGACTACACTAGAATAAGGTAAGGTTATTAACACCTTTGGAGCTCTCTTTCCTGTTTGACCAGATCAAGAGTGAATCTGTGCTAGCAGCCATTCTGTGTGCCAGTGTTACCTGTCTTACATCATGTACTTCTAGTCTCAGCTAAGGCACAGGCCTTTCCTTGTGGTGGGAATTTCCTTCTTTTCCCTTCCTCTCTGCTTGTTTCTACTTTTCTTCTTCTTCAATCTCTCCCTCTTTGCTGGTTCCCTGTTCTGCCCACACTAAAGCCTACCTCAAGGCCCTTTAACCTTATCCTCCTCTTTACTTTTCTCAAGTCAAGAGTTTCAGATTTAATTTCTAGTTTGGGGTATTTATTAGCTACAGGACTATGGAGAAGTCATTTACTCTCTCTAAGCTTCAATCTCCCATCCTGCAAAATGACGGGGAAGGAAATAAGCATTTATATGGAGCCACTATGTTCCAGGCACTGTGTTGAAATTATACCCATTTTATGGTAGAGGAAACTGAGGCAAAGAGAGCTTAACTAACTGGCTCAGGGTCACATAGCTTGTAAGTGTCTGAAGATGGATGAACTTAGGTCTTCCTCACTCCAGGCCCAACATTCTATCCACCGTGTCATCCAGCTGACTCTAAATTAGAATAATAATGCTTATATTGGAGCAGTTAGGTGGCATAGTGGATAAAGTGCCAGGCGTGAAGTCAGGAAGATCTAAGTTCAAATCCAGCCTCAGACACTTACTAGAGGAGTGACCCTCGGCAAATCACTTAACCCTGTTTGTCTCAGTTTCCTCATTTGTAAAATGAGCCAGAGGAGGAAATAGAAAATCACTCCAGTATCTTTGCCAAGAAAACCCCAAATAGGGGCAGCTAGGTGGTGCAGTGAACAGAGCACTAGTCCTGGAGTCAGGAGGACATGAGTTCAAATGTGACCTCAGACACTTGCTACTTACTAGCTGAGTGACCTTGGGCAAGTCACTTAACCCCAATTGCCTTGCCTTCTCCCCCCAATGAAAAACAAAAACAAAAGAAAAAACTACAAATGGTGTCAGGAAGAGTCAGACATAATTGAAACAACTGAATAACAGATACTTAAACTACCCACCTTGCATGGTTGTTGTAAAGAATGTGCTTTGTAGATCTGTGACCTTTTTTTTTTGGCCTAGATCTGAAATTTCATTGTTATAAGGAACTAACAGTGAGGAACTGTCTTCCATTAACACAGATTAGAAAGTATCCTGCAATTTACAGCTTCACAGAGTCACCCAGGATACATCGAGGTTATGTGACTTTGCCCTGAATCATTCTACTTATATATCACAGAGCTGGAATTTAAACCCAGTCCCAGCTCTGAGGCCGGCTCTTTATCTACTATGACATGCTGCTTCTACAAACTCAATAAAGTATAAAAATTAAACTTTCTGGACTTTTTTGATGGCCAACAATTCCTTCTTTTTAACTGTGCTCTTAATATGTACCAGAGTCCTTTCAATGCCCTTCATTCCCTCTCTCCATTCCTTTATGGGCTTCCTTGCTGCTTTCTAACTCCTCCTTTCTCTCCTTCCCTTGACTCTCTACACAGCTCAAGCCTTGCTAATTCAATAGTTGCCGCTGTGCCCCTAAATGGTAACTTTCAATATTTTATTAGAAAACAAAATTGAGAGCTGCCTAATGATCCCAGGAGAAGGCTCTCCCAGTTCAGCATAACCTCTAAACAACATTTGGGGAGGCGATTTAATAGGGCCACAGTGGGAGGGGTCCCACAAAGCCATTGCTGCAACCAAGGTTTGAAGAGATGCCCATTTTTGTTCCTCCTTTTTGCTTTGAGCATAGCCGTGGGGTCTAGCAGTCATTTGCTCCTGGTGCAGCTGGCTTCTCACTTTCATTTTTATTAAAAAACTAACAAGGAGCATTAAGCAGCTCCCTCCTTAATTTCCCATAGAAAAGCAATAGTTTCAAGCAGCCCACTGGTAGAAGGCTATTTCAATGTGCAATTGTGCCAAGTGTATGTGCCAGAGTTAAAAAAAAATTAATGTGACAGGTTAATACCGTGGATTTTTCTTTCATTTGCCAGTGAAACAGCTAATCAGAGAGCCCTGGACCCGTGGAGGAAAAGGAGAAATGAGTTATCTGGTAAGCAACAAAGGACAACATATTTCAACTTTCTTTCAGGGTTAGTGTTATTTTAGTGTGGCACTTGGGGCCTACAAGAGTCCCTGTCCCTTGCCTTCCCCATCTGCCAGCTTTGCATTATCATGCTCACATTTGCCCTTAATCTGGAAGCATTTGCTTTTCCCTACATCACACAGTTCTGCATATCCAGATATGCTCACGGCTTCCCCTACAATAATTAATTTCTGTAGGAACCTGTGAAGGTCAAAGAAAGGAGATTTTAAATTTTTTTAAGTTTAATATCTGGAAGAGAATTCAGAGTTTATTCCAACCTTCTCATTTTACAGAGGAGAAAATGATATCTGTAAACTAATTTGTTCACGCTTATACAGGAAGTAAGGAAAGATTCAAACCCTAGTTGTCTAGGTTGAGTACTTTCCGCACCAACCAACCTCTTTCACAACACAAATCAGTGATTTTTAGAACTGGAAGGGACTTTAGAGATCCTCCCTCACTCACTGATTTGATGTACGAGGAAGCTAGAAAAGTTAACTGATTGACCCATGATCACATAGCTGGATAATGAAAGAACTAGGAGTAATCTATTACTAAGCTTCCACTATAACATACTACCTCCCTGAATAATTGTAATGTAAATAATTGCTTTGGAGAAAATCTTCTGTTTTCAGGTTTAATAAGGCCTTCATACTCTCTGGGTAGCCAAAGCTAGGTTAATTGTTGATTATCACTTCAGTGATATGCCTACTCTGTGCCATTTGTAGCATCTTGTCACTGTGATATTCCCAATCTCTTTGGCACGTCTAGAAAACTATTCTACATAAATCCAGATTTCTATTATTCATTCTGCCTTTTTCCCTTTCTTCTTTCCTCCCTCCAAGTCCATCTCCCCTCCTCTAGCCATTTCTCCTTCCCTTCTATTCACTGCCTGTCTCCAGTCACCCTGATCTATGTCTTACCACTGCACCCAGACAGCTCTGGAGTAGAGAGAGAGGTTGTAGATTTTGTACAGCCCCTCTTTACTTAAATCCAAGAAAGTCAAAATATCACCTTGAAAGTCAAAATATCACCTTCCTGATGTCATTGATATTCTTCAAGAATGAAGGACAAACAACAACAATCCACTTCCTTTAGGTACTGGCTCTCTCTCCTCAGGAAAGGCTATATGAAATGGATAAGTTGTGATACTTTTTGATGAGAATGAAGAGTTGTCTATAGATGCTGCTCTCTTATAAACATTTTAAGTTTTGCAAAACCAGTGAAAATATGCCCAAAGAACACTGATTTCCATAGCTATGTCAAGTGGAATACTGACCAATGAGGTCAGATATCTCAGAACTTTGTGACTAATTATACATTAAAAGGACACAATCATAGAATTACAGAATTTTGGAACTAACAAAGACCATGAGAATATTTATGCCAATGGTCATTTTAAAGATGAAGTAACTGAGTGACAAAGACATGAAATGGCTTATCCAAGGTTACATTCTAGGACTCCCAGTCACTGTTCTTTCTATCACACCAACCTCCATCTTGTTAAAAAAAATGTTAGTATGTTTACACTTTTTTCCTGGCTTCATTGTTTTAGAAATGTACAAGTTTTAGAACAAAAGATTTGTGAATGAGAGGAAGTAAGTAGCCTTGGTCTGAAGTACCTGAGAATTAAATACCAGGAGGTGCCAAGAAAGAACATGTGGCCGAATAAAAATAAGGTCAAGGCAATGAATATTCTCATTCTGTGATTTTGACACAAGCTGAAACCTCTTGCTAGAGTATCTTAGGATACTTAGTGCACCCCCAAAGCATTAGTCAGATTGTTATCACAAAAAGGATGAACGATAAAGGGATAAAGTATGTGAGTATATATGTAAGGAAAATTTCAGTAACTCATTTTACTGGTCACTCTGATCAGATTCCTTATCTTTAAAGCAAGTAATTTCTGCCATGGGTCACTAGAGAAGCATCACAAAAAGGCTTTGTGAAGACTAATAGTTAACATTATTTGCAATAGAAGATATAAAATTTATATTAATGAATGACTGCTTTTAACCCAGACCTTTAGAGTATTAAGTTGATACGTGAGATTAGGAAAATTCCTTTCCAGGACTGAGGTCAATAATAGTATATCTGGTAAGGGCTTTGAGGAAAGAAGGCATGACTTTTTATGTTTCCCAGAAAAAAAAGAGGTGCCCAACTAGGTCAAATTAGTAAGAAAAAAGTCAATTTTATGTCCTCTAAGAAAAACAGCTTATAATAATCTCTAAATACTCAGGTGGTGTACGCATCCAACCTTTCAGTCCTTGATGATCTCCCAAGCCCCTACCCTTCCCTGAGCTCCTGTAACATTTTAAAGTCAATGCCATCTGTAATAGATATGTGTATGAAAAAAAAAGATGTGTGTATGAACTCAATTTTCCACAATGCTTAGAGCAAAGTGATTCCTATGCTTGGGAGTAGGGGGAAAAAGTGGATTCTCCAGACCACATTTCACAGAGTGCTGCTACCTGAAACAGATTCTGATTGCCTGAGCAGCCTCTGCCCTCACAGGAAATTTTCAAAGCGCCTAAGATTCTTGTGCCTGAATTTGGTGTGGAAAACAGTGATGCAGAATGCCAAAATTTGGCCTTTAGCAAAGATAGTATCATTATAGTATTATTCTGACATGCTCCTCTCCTGCCATGTGAGGGATCAATCAATCAATAAGCATTTATTAAGTGCCTGCTAAGTGGTAGGCACCTTGCTAAGTTATGAAAATACACAGAAAAAAAGACATAGTCTCTGCCCTTGATGAGCTTATATTCTTTTATTTATTATTTAATATATTTAGTTTTCAGCATTGATTTTCACAGGAGTTTGAATTACAAATTTTCTCCCCATTTCTATCCTCCCCCCACTCCAAGATGGTGTATATTCTGGTTGCCCTGTTCCCCAGTCAGCCCTCTCTTCTGTCACCCCACTCCCCTCCCATACCCTTTTCTCTTCCATTCTTGTAGGGCAAGGTAAATTTCTACGCCCCATTGCCTGTGTATCTTATTTTCTAGTTGCATGCAAAAACTTTTTGTTTTTGTTTTTGAACATCTATTTTTTAAAACTTCGAGTTCCAAATTCTGTCCCCTCTTCCCTTCCTACCCACTCTCCCTAAGAAGTCAAGCAATTCAACATGGGCCACATGTATATCATTATGTATAACCCTTCTACAATACTCATGTTGTGAAAGACTAACCATATTTTGCTTCTTCCTAA
>CM053622.1:586470672-586504664 GCA_028646595.1 Phalanger gymnotis
GGACTCCAGAGTCTGAGACTGAATCTGGCTGTGTTTTCACTGTCTGGCCATGTTCCCAGCCAACTTACTTGACCCTTGAGTTTTTCAGTGGGGTATGACTGCTTGCAGACTAAAGAGTTCTATGTTCCAAGCTTGGGTAGATGTGCTGCTACACCAGCACTCCTCCTTCCCCAAGAACCCCCAACCCAGATTGGACTTAGACCTTCAGCAGGCTCTTCACTCCTGCTCTGATCTGCCACTTAATTCCTACCACCAGGTGAGCCTGGGACCAGAAGCAACTGCAGAAGTAGTTCTGTAGCTGCCCCACCTCTGCTGCCCCTGGAGAAATGGCCAAACTGCAAACTCCCTGTCCCCAGCAGCTTTTCCCACTAACCTACTCTGCTGTCTTTGGTGTTTGTGGGTTGAGAAGTCTGGTAACTGTCGCAGCTCACTGATTCAGGCGCTAGGGCATGCTCCACCCGGCTCCTGGTCTGGTTGGTCCATGCCGCCCACACTGGGTTCTGCTCTGCTCAGCTCCGCTCCCCTCCCCTCCCAGCTTAGTGTGGGATACACCATACCCAGAGACTATCCAGGATGTCTTGGGCTAGAGCCCTGCTTCCCTCTGCCACTTTGGGGGTTCTGCAATTCTAGAATTGGTTCAGAGCCATTTTTTACAGGTTTCTGGATGGACTTGGTGGGGAGCTCATGCTAGTCCCTGCTTTCCAGCCACCATCTTGGCTCTGCCCCACTGATGAGCTTATATTCTAAAGTGCTGGATAATATGTACATATATAAGTATGGGAAATGCAATATATATACAAAGAATATATTGGAATTTGGGAAGGTGCTACACTAGCAGCTGATGTTGGATGAGGAGTCTGGAATGATTTCATGCTAAAGGGGGTACTTGAGCTGAGTCTTGAAAGAAAACAATGATTCTGATGGGTAGAGCCGAGGGGGAAAAGGTACTTTAGACATCAGGGCCATATAGCACAAAGGCAGAGAGACAGTTGATGGATGTGAGTGGACCAGCAAGTAGGTCAGTATGGCTAGACCGTGAGTTTGAGAAGGGGTATAATAGAGGAGGAAAAGAGTGGGAAGAGGAAAGCCGTAAAGAAGTTATAAATGCCAAATGGATGAGTTTATACTTGATCCTACTGGAAATAGGGAGTCACTGGAATTTATTGAGCAAGGGGTGCCATGATTGGACCTACACTTTAGGAAAATCACTTTGACAACTGTATAGAGGATGGAGTAGAATAGATAGACTCTTGAGTCAAGAACATAAAATGGGGGCTATTTCTTTTTTTCTGTGTCCTTTTAAAATTTTATTTTTTTCCAATTACATGTAAAAATAATTTTAACATTTATTTAAAAATTTTTTCTCCTTCAATTCCCTCCAGCCTCATCGAGAAGGCAAACAATTTGAGATGGCTTATACATGAGCAGTCATGCAAAATGTATTTCTGTATTAACCATGTTGAGAAGGAAAACATTTCTCTAATCAATAGTGATGTGGAGCATTTTTCATGACAATAGATAGCTTTGATTTCTTTTTCTGAAAACTCCCTCTTCATATCCTTTGATCATTTATCAATAGGGGTATGATTCTATTTTTATAGTTAGATTCAGTTCTCTATATGTTTGAGAAATGAGGCCTTTATCAGAGAAACTGACTGAGAAATTCCCCCCCCCAATTTTCTACTTTTCTTTTAACCTTGGCTACATTGAATCTGTTTTGCAAAACAGCTTTTAATTTAATTTAACAAAAGTTACCCATTTCGCTTCCCATAATGTTCTCTATCTCTTGTTTGGTCATAAATTCTTCCCTTATCCATAGATCTGACAAATAAGAAATTCCATGCTTCTTAATTTGCTTATGACGTCACAACAGGGGGGCCATTTCAACAAGTAAAAATTGGTTATTTTAATAAGTAAAAAGGTGATGAGTGTCAGCATTAGGTGGCTTTATGAGTGGTTATATTTTATGAGTACGAAGGAAGAAATATATGTAAAAGTTATGAATATGGAAATGTAAAAATTTGACAATAATTTGGATATGTGGAGTGAATGAGAGTGAGAAGTCAAGGATGACACTAAAGTTTTGAACTTCAGTGACTGGAAAGATGGTGATGCCTATAACAGTAATATGGAAGAAGAGTACATTTGGGGAAGTGGAGTGATGATGAGATCTATTTTGGACATGTTGAGTTTGCCTATTTGGCATCCAGTTGAAACTATCCAAATAGCAATTGGTGATGAGGGATTGGAGCTCAGTAGATAAAATAGGGATGGATACGATTGAGTCATATGCAAAGAGATAATTGAGCCCATGGAGCAGATTGTCACCAAAATTAATAAAAACAACAATAATAAATATTTTCTTACACTTTAAGGTTTGTAAAGTGCTTTAAATACACTATCTCATTAGATGAGAGAGGAGAAAAAAAAGAAGGAAGAGAAGAAGGAAGAAGAGAAGGAGGAGAAGGAGGAAGAGGAAGGGAGCAGGAAAGAATCCCTGCCCCCTACAAGCTTACCTTCTACTTAATGGGTTTAAGGGAATATTTATCATGTGTTTAACTTCTTTCTCATTTATTTACCTTGCTAGTCTGTTCCAATTAAATGCCTTTTTTTTCTGTGTCATTTGATATGCTCTGCTGAAGAGAAGGATCTGTGAGAGCTCAACTCATAGTTGATGACTTCCAAAAACTTCTCTGAACCTCAGCTCGAAGGTCTGTTATGAATACAACTTTGCCCTTGATTATACATTGTATTCTTTGCTAATTATTTCATTTCATAGTTTAAGGATAGCATCTTTTACTTTTCTTTTTTCCCTCTTAACATCCAGCATAGGATTTAAAAGGTATACCTATGAAAAGTAGATTCAACAATTGTACCGAAGTAAATGCTAACCACCTTGCATCAAACTTAAAAGCAAATTATGTAGCGAGCAAAAGCAGAATATATATAAAAGACAATTTCTTCATGTGAAACGTATCTATTCCTACATAAAGCTTTGTAAAATATTGGTGCTATCCACAAGATGTCTCTCTTCCTTCTTCCCTGAACTGCTTCTCTCCAAATTTTTTCTGCTGTCCTGTTTCTGAGGAAGGAAGCATCTTTCCTCTTCACCTTCCTCCCCAGAACTGAAGCTGCATGTTGATGAGGCAGCTTTTGGTTCGACTCCAGACAGTCATTTTCAGGTAATTAATTTAAGTTCTGAACACTCAAACTGAATTTTTACAGATAATTTGCACAATCTACTTTCTCTTTCTCTTCCATCTGTAACAACAAGTAGGTTGAAGTTACCATCATCTCAACTAAAGAGATTTTTTTGTTATTATTTAATATATGATAGATAAACCAATAATAATTTCAAACTAATTTTGAGTATTTGATTTGGCATAGCTACTGTATGCAAACTAGAAACTGTATTATATTACTGTTGTACTTAGAAAGAAAATGACTATGGAAGTTTCTATCTCATCACATAGTCACTGAGTTTCTTTCTAGTTTTAAAATTCCATGAGACCATAAGAAGGTGTTCATTTCCCCCCACCCCACCCCTGTGCACATGCAAAAAAAATGTATCTCATTAAGCCCTATAAATATATTTACTTAGACTTATCTGTCTTTATAGATTAAGCCTTTGTTAGTGCAAGGTTCGGACTAGAAAGGGAAAGGGACATTGTCATTTTTTCTAGGCAAAATACCTCTTTAAACCTTACTAAAGTTGATTTTTAGTGGGACTAATGGCAGCAACTTATTCATCCAGAGAAAGTCAATAGGACAACTACAACAAAACCAGCATGATTTTTGCATTTAGTGTTAATAGTAATGAGGTCCAATTTGGCAAAGTAAAAACTCAGTGGAAAGATATACCATAGACTCCTATCACTTTATTCTCTTTGGGTTTTTTTTCCAACAATTTTAATTTTTTTTTCATGAAAATATCAAAGAGAAAGAAAATAGAGGTAAGTAGGGAAAAGAAATAACATTTAGAACAAAGAAAGATGAGTCCAAGATTCTCCAAAAAATAAAATGAACCAGCAAGTATCTAAAAGTACATTTAGAGAAAAATATTAAATATATACAATATATTTTATATGCTTAACATAATTTATGGTCATTTTTATTCATGAGAAACAGTATGGTATAATAGAATTGGCTTTAGAATCAACGAGACCTTGGCAGAAGTCTTGCCTTTCACCTATTCTTGACCTTGGACAAGTCACTTAACCTCTTGGTGCTACAGCAGTCCTCCAAAGTTAAGTTGCAGATAAAGTGCTGATCCACCCTGATAAAGGAAAATACTTCTATTGGTAGAACTCCTCACTGGATAGTGAGGATTGAAATTGATGATATCAGAGGTCTGGTTAAATATGTGTGTGTATACATACATACATATATATGCATATATATATCATTATCTATACATAAAATGTTACGATAAGAAAAAGAAATGTGGAAAGCTATATGGAAGCAAAAAAAAACCATGTTTTCTTCTTAATATTTTACTTATTTGCACTAGAAGTAGAAATAATAATAATTCAAACATATGTAGTACTTTAAAGTTCAGAAAGCATTATTTTTTTCAGAAAGTACTCTATGAATATTGGCTATTATTCGTAGTAGTAGCATAAGTATTAGTATTATCATTACATGAATCAACTGAGACCAAAAGGTTACTTGCTCCAAGTCACATAACTACTAAGAGTCTGAGCATAGACTTGAATTTCAATCTTAACACTCCAAGGTGCATATAGATGCTCCCTAAATATTCCATTTGAAAAGTGTAAAATTCAGTAGTTCTAGATTTTAAATGGTTAACCCTTAGCTATATCCCTTAGCTAGTTGAGGAAAATTCTCTCACTCTCAGGATCATCATTAAAGTTTCATTTCTTGGAACTTAATTTTCTATTATTTTTTATGTCCTAAGGAGAAACATAATGATATATGCACTTGGACACTGCCAGAGGAAGGATTGATAGATTTTCATAGGGAAAAGCATGGGAGAATACCCTTGAAGATTATCAGCTGAAGCGTACTCAGCAAAGTTCTATGTTGCCTCAGAGCATAGTTTAAGGAATCTGGGGGAAAGTAGGATAAAATTTTATGGCATTCCACTGACTTGCTTCTCTAGCAACCTTTACATCAGTATTCTGAGTCATCCATGATCACATCTGTGTGGGTACCCTCTCCGACAGTCCACTTCTTAATCTGTAACACCTCTTTTAGCTAGCTTGAAAGCTCATCCTTCAATCATTTCAAAATGGTGTTGCCTCTAATATGGATTTCTTTTTTGAGTACAATGTACAGTGGAAATAACATTGAATTGGCTATCAGAGAACCTGTGTTCAGACTGCCCTCCTGCTACTGTGTGATTTTAGGGAAGTCATGTTCTCTCTCTTTTATAGATCTGTTCTTTGTGATAGAACATTTTAATCACTGGTTCTGGAGTTCATATCCTACCTCTGATGCTTACTACATGTATGTTGTGTCCTCCATTAGAGCGAGAGTTACTTCAAGGAAAAGACCATTTTTGCTTTTCTCTGCATCCCCAGCCCTCAGTCCAGGATCTGGCACATAGTAAATGCTTAATAAATGACTATTATTGATGACATTGATGATCATATGTGCATGTCCTTGTCCAAATTGCTTAATCTCTCTGGGCCTCAGTTTCCTCATCTGTAAAATTAAGGGGGTGGACATATTGCTTCTGAGATTCCTACCAGTTTCACATCTCTGATACTATGAGCTACTATATGACCTCTTAGGCCCCATCAAGCTTTATATTTATGGGAAATTATTTAAAAAGAAAATCATTTTCTAAAAGGACTGTATGGTTCAGGAGGGACTCTGCCACAAGTAAAGTTGTTAAAAACAAAAGAACACCACTGGGGGCAGCTAGGTGGCGCAGTGAGTAGAGCACCGGCCCTGGAGTCAGGAGGACCTGAGTTCAAATGCAGCCTCAGACACTTGACACAGGTACTAGCTGTGTGATCTTGGGCAAGTCACTTAACCCCAATTGCCCTGCCAAAAAGTAAAAACAAACAAACAAACAAAACAACAACAACAAAAAAAAAGAACGCCACTGAATTAACCAACTGTTGGGAACTTAGGAACTACTGGAAAAGGCAAGGAATTAGGAGGATATCAGAAAAATCACCTTGTGAGAAGTTGATGGAGATGACATCAAGAACTATCTAAAGAGGGAAGGTAGACCTCCAATGCACACATGCACCAGGAACACTCTAAGGAGCACCCAGCAATGGGGTCAAGTTGAAAAGCCTGACTTCCAAAAGGACTTTCCCCTCCCACCCATCACCCTACTACATTGAGGGAGGGAAAGAAGTATATAAGTAATTCTTCCTTATTTGCATGTCAAGGTAAGATAAAGTTTGTCTCACTAAGGTAAGAACTCTTAAATATCCACTAAGTGACCTAGTGGGGTTTGGAGTTCCAAAAATTCAAATTTAGGGCTTAAGCCATCAATAGAAAATTCTGAGCCATGACCTAGTGCTAAATTTCCCAGTGTTTCCTGGGGAAAAGGGGGAGTGGGTGTGTGTGTTTGTATGTGTGTATGCACATGAATATACGTACATATGTATACATAGACATACATGGTACACATATACATACGTATATACATATACACGTGTATATATCACTAGTATGTGTATATACATATATGTGTGTACATATATATCCATATATATGTGTACATATATATACATATATATGTATATGTGTGTGTATATATAGACCAGGAGACTTTATCTCAAGGATATACTTCAACCTCTTTACCACTAACAGATCCTAGGTTTTCCTGGGCTTTCACACTCTTGGTTGGTAGTTCCATGAATGTCAAACCTTGCTTGTGGTACAGTTGAATACGTTAACCTCAAACAGTTTGTCAGAAGGAAATAAATTCCACAGTCCAGTGGCTCTTGGGATTTTTCTTTGGAAGGATGGTACACAACTAAATCTCGCAAAGGAGCTGGCCAAAGGAATGCTTTGGGGCTGGCCATTATGTTTCTTGTTATTTTCATTAGAAACAGAAGGATTTGGATGGTGTAAGGCACTGGACAGGTTGGTCTATTTGAAGTTCTCTTTTATGTTTGCTTCTTTTTTTTTTGTCCCTCTCTCCTTTGAGGTCATATGCAAAGGGACAGGACAAAATCATTCAGACAAAGGGCACTTCTTGTAGATCTTCACAGCACCCAAGTACATAGCTGGGGGATCAAAAAAGAAAACTTCACATATACACTTTAGCTTCTCAAGCATAGAGTAAGGCGTGTAATGAATGGTTTTGTTTTTGGACAAATAAAAAAAACTTTAGAATTAATAAGTCACAATTATAACTTTTGTTCTGCATCATTTTAATGAACGCTTATGTCTGAGGAGAGGAGAGTGTACTTTATCCACTCAAATGTGTGACATAAAGTTTCCAGAGTCAAGGGAGTAAAAAAAAAAAAAATAGAGTGAAAGAGAGGAGAGGGAGAGAAAACGAGACAGTCATGCAGAACACACAGATAACAAGGAAATGGTTTCCGTGGCAACAACAGCACTTTGGATGGTTTCAGACAAGAATACAACTGGGTACAAAGCATCTGATTAAAATTTATTGCAGACGAAGGAAATAGTGCAAAAGCTAACAGATCCACAGTGTGTACTAGGGATCTAAATGTGACCATGAGAAAATCATTTGAAGGATTTCTAATTGAAAATATCTTTTCTGCTGTGAAAGAAAGTATTGGCAAGCTGGGTATGGAAAAAATCCAAATGACTCAAACTGCTTGATTTATAGATTATAGAAATCATAATCCATTATCCAAGTTGAAAAAATGAATAAATAAAATGACCAATCCAACTGGAAAAGTTCCAGTCGATTAGTGGAGAAATTAATGACTCTTCCCTATAGACTGCATTTCTTTAGAGAAGACTGACACTCCTCCTTCATACCTGGAATTCTAAAGGCTGTGATATTTAATTGGGAACTTCTAGCAAGATGACTGAGTCAATGGTTCTTTGTAAGCCCATTGGCCTTTCATAACCTCAAAACTGCTGGAAATGTACCAAATAAAAGCAAAGAACAAGAACCAAAAAGAAAAGGAACAAAACAAATCTCAATGAGAAAAACTTAACAGGAAAAAAGAGAAATGAGCAAATCAACAAACAAAAGGTCTTAATACAGTAAGTAAATACTGCATGATTAAAGAAATTGAGAATTCTCTAGAATAAATTAATAAGACTGCAATAACAAGGCCTCCTGAAATGAGAATAGAATAATTACAAGACCCCCAAGTAGGTTAGGGACTTAATAAAAGAAAAGTGATTTAGAGAAAAAAGAAAAACTGAACTGAAAAGAAATTGACAGTTTAGAACAGAGGGGAGAAAATCTTAATAAAGCAGTGAAAAAAGAGATTGGCAGAGACAGAAATGCAAAAATGCAGATATAAAATAAAAGGCGGCAGTCGTTTTTGGTGTTTTGGTTTGTTTGTGGTTGTTTTTTTTCTTTTTTTTTCCAGCAGACAGGAACTTGAGGTTTCTACAACCCAGCAACATTGACCTTGAAGATAAAGCTCAGTGAGACCATTTAACAATAATTGCCCCCCCAGAAAACTACAATGGACCAAGAAGGCTGGGTTTTACAGATTGTTTACTGCAAGTGACTAAAAAAAAGTAGCTTCAACTCTTTAGATTTCAAGCTAAAATGGTGATTCATTTTTATTTTGAAGACGACAGTCAACTGTATTTGTAGGTTTTCAGTAAGGAAAAGACAATTTCAATGTTTTACACATAATCTTAACCCACCCTTACATCACAACATGATGGTTTATTGCCACAATAAGGAATATCACAAATTATACAAAATGTGAACATTCTAAGTGTCTTCTAGCCTGTATAAGGCATCAAGTTGACTTGCGATATGATAGATTAGTCAGACAGACAGACAGATAGACAGACAGACAGACAGACAGACAGACAGACAGACAGACAGACAGACAGACAGACAGACAGATAGATAGATAGATAGATAGATAGATAGATAGATAGATAGATAGATAGATAGACAGATAGATAGATAGATAGGTAGATAGGTAGACTGACCTCTATACATTTTTTTTAAATCTCAACTAAAATCCTACCTTCTACAGCAAGTCTTACCTAACCCTTTTTAACTTTAGTGCTTTCTTTTTTAATTATTCCCTACTTATCATGTATATAGTTTGCTTTGTATGTATTTCTTTACATATTGTTTCTTCCACTAGAGTGTAAACTCCTTGAGGGCAGGTATCTTTCAGCTCTTTTTGTAACCCTAGCACTTTGCATCCCCACACAGTGACTAGCCATAGCAGATGCTTAAGAAATGTTTATTGACTGATTGCTTGATTGAGATAGTTGAAACAGAGATGAGAGAGAGAGAGAGAAAAAAAAAAGAGAGAGAGAGAGAGAGAGAGAGAGAGAGAGAGAGAGAGAGAGAGGTAGACAGGTAAGTAGGTAGATAGACAGAGGTGTATCATATGGTTTGAAAGGTAGCATAGTGTAGTAGATGGAGGGCTGGCCATGAAGTCATTAATACATTAATTCTGACACATCTTGGCTGCATGACCACAAAAAAACCCTTAATCCTGCAGTAACCACAAAGCACTTACTATGATTATAAGTTAATTAATTAATCTATTTTTAAATTTATTTGTCCATTTGAAATATATATATTAAGGCTTGGACTCCTCATTTCATCCAGCATGGAAATCCAGGAACTCCTAACGAGCCAGATCATACATTTTTGGCATAAGAGCTTTGATCTGCTCTGTTTTCGATCTCAGACAGTTTATCCCATCTTAAGCAACTTGGTGGGCCCTCATTCCCCAGGGCTCACTATATAATACCCAACTTAACGCAGACAATCAATCAGCTTACCCCAACTACATTTCAGAACTCCCAATGCCAAGAGATCCATTAGTCTTAGGTAGCAGTGATGACCAACATGTATTAACAACCTTGTCCTAAATCTATAAATTACAAAGATGCAGAGCTACATCGAAAAAGGAAGTTCTCGTACTTGGATCAATGAAGTCACATGATCAAACTCCACCATGTACCTTATTGAACATGGCACTGAACTGAGTTCCATAGTAAGACAACTAGCCAGATATCACCTAATATCCCTCCTTGACTTATGAGAGCTTATAAGATTATAAAATTTAAACTCCTCAATATCACGTATGCTCCTTAAATACAAGGCCTGTTTCATTCCCCTCTAAATATCTCCACTACATTAAACAATGCCTAGCTCAGAGAAAGAAATTAATACATGATTATCGATTCTTTGAGTGACAGCAATGCTATCAAAATATACATGTGGGATATGACCATCCTCATTGAGCAACAGTCCCTGCTGCTTCTCTTCCTCAAGAAACCAAGAACAACCGTCTCTTGAGGCTTTCCTTTACATATCTGGAGCAAGAAGTGAAGAAAAACAGCTTCCTCAGCTCTCTAGGTGCTGCCAGAACACACAGTCAGAAATTCAAGCTGGTAAAAGAACATCTCTTATGTGGCCCTCAGACTATGAATATGTTCTGTGGGCAAGAAGCAACGGAAGAGACATTAAATCCAAAGCTGAAAGTACAACCATCAAAATGATGAACGTCTAGATCAAGAATGAGAAGAAGACAAGAAGCAGAAAATGACCTGTAGAAAACGGAGGTGAGGAAGGTGACATCGAAGAGAAGCCAGTATGTGGCAGGTAGAGAAAGGCTCAGAAATGAGGAGACAAGTGGGAAAAGATAATGGGTTTCAGAGCAATGAGAAACAATAAAAACACCTATGGAAAGAGTAGGTGTTCATGTCAGGATCATAAAAGGAAGACACTCCCAATGAAAAAAGATCACCTGCATCCATTCACTGGGCAACCAATAAAATTGTTTGTGTAATTAATCAACGTTACTATTTGTTATTCTCAAAGACTAATGTAATGGCACCATATTGTGGTGCCAGGAATCACAAAGTAAAGGAAATAAATACTTGTAAAGATATTGATAAGAAACTAAAGCTCGCTTTAGCATGTTATCAGATTTCACGTCCATACTCCTTTTAGTTGCTATTATAATCCTACCTCAGGCTAGCATATATTTTTGCCTAAAACACATGAAATATAAAGACACTGTAAGTTCTTATTAATGATGTCCAATTGTAGTAGGGCATATTTTTTTCTTTGCATTGCGCTTTGCAGTTTAGTTGTTTTTCAGTCACATCCAACTCTTTTCAGTTGTGTCCAACTTCAGTGTGTCCAACCCCCTATTGGGGTTTTCTTGGCAAAAATACTGGAGTTGTTTACTTTTTCCTTCTCTGATTCATTTTACAGATGAGGAAACTGAAACAAGGGGGATTGAGTGACTTGCCCAGGGTCACACAGCTAGTGTCTGAAGTCACATTTGAACTCAGTAATATGAATCTTCATGACTGCATGCCCAGCACTTCATCTACTGTGCCACCTAGCTGCCCCTAGCTGCAATTATGCTTGATAGGTGCTTAGTTAATGTTTATTGAATTGATCTATTTATATCATACAACAGTATAAAATCTGCAGGAAGTCATAAGAACTTATGTATAAGAAATTGCTCAGTGAATTTTACATAAAATAGCACCTAAGGGTCAGAATATAATTATGATTTGTATGTCCTTCAGCTTCCATTTGTCCCATATCGGTGCCCTGGAGGAAAGTCTCTGTAGTTTAATTTCTTCATGTACCAGGTCATACTTTAAAAGCACATGAAGATCTTTCATTGAAAAGCCCTAGGAAAGCACAAAAACAGTTTTGTTTGGTTCCTTTTGCCTCGAGTTCTCAGCTAAAAATAGATTTTTAAATGAATTAAAGCCTCTACTTCTGAAATTAACAGTAGCTTTGGAAATACTGAAAGCTTCTGTATCTGATTCTCCACAATAGCTCAAGTTTGGGCTGGAGAGGTTTGTTTTTCCTTAATTGTGAGTGGGTATGTCAAATACATAGACAAGAGAACCATAAACCCAAATCTAGTGTATTGTCTACTTCTCAATATATTGCTTTCTACTCCAAGTAATAATGATTGTTCAAAGATAACCATTTTTTAAAAATTGAGAAAAAAAATCTATGCTTGCATAAAAGCTAACTTTTAATTCTTCATTGTCCAATTCTGTAGAAACCTGTTCACATAGGTTGTCTCACTAGAGGACTACTAACCTTGGAATAAAGGGAAATCTATGCTGCTATAGAAAATTATAAGCATTTTTCACTTTGCAAAATTGGTATAACCATAACGGAATCAATTATTTTTAATGCTAATTACCTTGCAGTTAAAATCTAATGGTTTAATATATAGTTAATTACTAATGTATTTCCATGAACATGCAGTGTGAAATCTAATTCAATTCAATAATTACCCACTGTGTGCTCAGCACTGTGTTGGCTTGGCCCTGTGAAGAAGTCAAATCACTCACTGGTCCCGGCTTTTAAAGAGTCTACAATTTCCCTGTAGAGACAAAACATGCATTCATGAAACTACACAATAATACAAGAGAGTATGTGTAAGTGTCAAATGATTGGTAGAGGCAGTGCTTGCTACATGACTTCAAGGAAGAAGAACATCAATAAGGAGTTGGAATCCTCAGGGAAGATTTCATGGATGAAATGAGAGTTGAGCCTTGAAGGAAAGAAGATTCCAATAGAAAAAGAAGAAGGAGGAAAAATATGTGGTAAAGCTGAAGGTGGGAATAAATAAGAAGTTAAGGTGATGGTAATCATTTAGTATAACCAAGGGTCCCAGCTGACACACGTGGCAGATAAAGTTGGACAGGGAGAGTGAAGTCAGATTATCTTTATTATTATCAACACCAGTCAGGTAGTGAACTATTATAATGAACAGGGTGCATTGTTCTGGGTCCTGAGGGTACAAGGAAGAGAGAACAAACATTTCCTATAATGTGAGTGAAATGTACGCAAAGAAGCTACTCACTGCAGTGAGCCATGATTTCATCAGTGTGGATATGCCATAGATTATATTAGATGCTGAAATAATGGAACAGAACTATTTTGTCGTGTCAGTCCTGTCTCTGTGACTTGGCTCACATTGTTCCCAGTGTTTGGGATATCCTTTATTCATTTGTCTAATTCCTACTGATTTCTCAAAATTGAACTCCAATGGTACCAAGGCACCTTGGTACAGTGGAATGAGCTCTTGTTCTAGACTCAGAGGAACTGGATTAAAATCCTTCCCCTGTTATTACCTGTGTGACTTAGGTAAGTAACCTAAGCTCCTTGGGTCTCAGTTTCCTCATGGGTAAAACAACCTGATAGGACTAAATAGACTATGAGGTTCTTTGCAGCTTTATGTCTATGACCCTATGATTATAGTCTGTTTAAGCTAGGAGGGACCTTAGCCGGAATAGTTCAACTGCCTCATTTTACAGATGAGGCACCTGAGGCCCCCAAAACTTAAGTAACTTATCCAAGATCACACAGGCAAGAAACTATCAGTTCCAATATTTAAATATGGACTTCTTAACTCAAAAATCAAGCAATCTCCCATTACCTTTCCTTGAAGCCTTCCCTGACTTCATTAGTAACATGTCTTTTTCCCTTAGACCTTACAAAGCACCTTGTTTCATATTCCTACACATACTATAAGGCCAAGGTTAAAAGATTAAATTTTCCCAAGATATTTTTAGAGCATTTTACATACACACATTTCCCTTCATACCTATAAGTAAAATATTTTTGAAATACATATTTTAAAAAGATAACATTCTCTTATCTAAAATAATAATCAAACTTGAATCTGAGGTCAATTGAGATAACCATAGTGACTCCCCATTTTCCGTAAGTCCATTTTTTAAGATCACTTCATCCAGTGAAAGGTAAAATAGATATGACATGCATCTACTACTCCATTTACCATTTTGGATTTCAGCCAGAAGTTGTCCGGATATCTTTCCTTCAGTAACTGTGTTCAGATACCTACAGGAATGCTTGGTGGAAATTTAATGCAGATGATATGGGGTTTTTCATAAGAGTCCGAGTCCTCATGCTCATTGCTTTGTTTTACATCATATTACTGATAAATACACTGAGCTTAAGGAACAACTTATCTTTGCAGCTTCATCAATTTAAAAGCTACATTTGACTTAATTAATAGTGAGAGTTTATGGGAAAAGCTTTTATCGATGGGCATTGGTTTAAGATATCTTGGCCTCTTAAAGAAGATGCACTCTGATAATTGGTCTAAGATCATGTTAGAGAGAAAGGTCACTTTATGTACTCTCCTGCCTAATAGAGAAGTCAGGTAAGGTTGTGTCCTGACATAGCCACTTTTTTTTCTTTATTGTGCTGATAGCACACATCCCAGATAGAACAGGCCTCAAAGACCTTATTTTAGGATTTCTGGAGCCCTAGAAGCAAATATGAAGCATATCCATAGAACAAGTAGGCCTACTCTCACCCCTGTCCCTTCTGTCAATTTACCCCCAATGTTCTTTATTTTTGGATATGACCCTGCCCCTGCCACAACCACATTGGAAAATTGTTGAATCAAAAATAACAGAAAGTGAGAATGAGCACAAGAGGCCTTAAAGGTGAATGAATATTCCACTGACACAGGAAGGAAAAGGGGAAGTTAGAGGTGTTAGACTAGTAGTCTTTCAGATTTAAAGATGATGCTATTGACTTATTTTATGTACGATAGGATATTTGTTGTTTTGTTTTGAGTACTGGGGTTTAATTGTCCTCCACCATCCACAATCTCTCTGTAATGTACTATGAATGAATGAATGGGAAAGTTTTTAGTAAGCACTCTTGAGGCACCAGGAATTATTATAAGCCCTGGAGATTTAAATTCAAATACAAAAGAGAGACAGTCCGTGCCTTTAAGGAGCTTACATTTTAATAGGTGAAATAGTAATTAATGGAGAAAGAGTGGTGGGCTAGGAAGGGTAAATTCATGACGATGGCAAGCAGAACCATAGTGTAATTGAATGAGAGACTCTTAAATTATTATTTCCTAAGAGGTGGAAGGAGGAGAGGACACACATGTATCAACATAGAGAAAGATAACACAGTCAATGCCTAGAGCTGGCTAGATGTGGGGTGCTCCCACCAATCAGCAAAGTTCCAAGGAAGAAGCTTGAGATCCCATTGGCAAGGTATAGTGGCAGTATTAAAAACTCTTTTAATGTATTTTAACATATATTTTTCTGCTAATTACATAATGAAACGATTTTTAACATTTTTTAAAGTTTTGAATTCCAAATTCTATCCCTCCTTCCCTCTTCCACTTCACTTCTCCCCTCCCTGAGATAGTTAGTAATCTGTTACAGGCTATACATGTTCAACCATGCAAAATATTTCCAAATTAGTCATTTGCACAAGAAGACTTAAATAAAAGAAAACGAATTAAAGAAGGGAAGGAAGGAAGAAAGAGAGACGGAGGAAGGGATGGAGGGGAAGAAGGAGGAAGGGAAGGAGGGGAGGAGGGAGGAAGGAAAAAAGGAAGGAAGGAAGGAAGGAAGGAAGGAAGGAAGGAAGGAAGGAAGGAAGGAAGGAAGGAAGGAAGGAAGAGAGGGAGGGAAATATAGTATGCTTCAGTCTGTATTCAAACAATATCAGTTCTTACTCTGGAAGTGAATAGTATGCTTCACCATTAGTCCCTTGCCATAGTCTTGGATCGTTGTATTGCTAAGAATAACTAAGTCATTCACAATTCTTCATTGAAAAATATTGCTGTTAGTGTGCACAATGTTTTCCTGGTTCCGTTCACTTCCTTTTGCATCAGTTCATATAAGTCTTTTCAGTTTTTTTCTGAAGTCATCCTGCTTGTCATTTCTTATAGCACAATAATATTCCATTACAACAACATACCATATAATGTATTTTAATGCATTATTTTGCAAAATAGTTATATGTATGTATCATATCCTCTTACTATTTGACTGTAACTTCCATGAAGGCAGGACTTAAAACTGCCTCTTATCTATTTTGTATTTCCTCTAGTACCTAGTATTTTCTTCTATACAAAGTAGATGTATATTAAATACTAAGTTGAATTATTAAATTAAATTAATTGTAAATTAAGAGATAGTAAAGGAATGGGAGATGTAGTGAGAGGAAGAAAGGAGACTCTCCCTCCTCTTATTATTACTATTATCAACTCTATAAATAATAATAATATTCACCATGTATATAGTGCTTTACAATTTTAAAAATACTTCCATATTTTATTTAATTTGATAATCATAACACCCCCTTTTCCAAATGGATTCTAATCTTAATTATTCTGACTAAACTATTAACACTGATTTTGGTGAAACTTTGTCTTGCCCTCCTTTCTTTCAATTAGCACCTAGGACTAGCTTCATCACGTATTTAGTTGTGGTGATATACCATATATTACCACCCTTCCCTCTACTCCTACTTCCTCCTAGAGGCTACAAACAACTAAATTACTCCCACTTGTGGCTTAGGACTATTTCTTCATCTGCAAAATGAAGGCGTCTATTTCAATGGCATCTGAAGTCCATTCCAACTCTAGATCTCTAATCCTATGATTATTTAGGCAGTTTGGTGAAATAAAGCCCTGCTACTTAGTACTTGTTTGCCCTTGGACAAGTCACTTAATCGCTCTAGGTGAGCCCCAATTTCCCTATTTGTAAAATAGAGGACTTGGACTAGAGGCTCTCTAAGGTTCTTCACAGATCAAATCAATGTTATTTCTCCTTTTCACTTTTACATTCTATTTTACACCATATTTGTTGTAAAGATGCTTTATTCCCTTCTCTATTAGACTAACAATAAGAACATTAATAATAATAATAACTAGCATTTATATAATGCTTGGTTTACAACATTTCCCGAACGTGCCCCCTTCTCTCCTTTGACACTATGGTCTATTTTGTTTTAATTCTAGTGAGTTTATTCTATAAGAGGCAAATAAAATTCTAAAGGTTACATAAAGACATACTGACATTAAACATTGGTTGGCTTTTTGTTTGTGAGACTGCTTAAGACTGTCTATGATTATTTTCCAGCAGAATAATATATAAAACTTGAATATAAGGAACTCTCGTTATTACTTATAATTACTAAATGGCCATTAATTAACTAATGTCCATGTAGGAGACTGCAAGAAATTGTCAGGTATCAGAAGTTCTGCATAATAATCCTATTCTTCTGCTAACTCATTTTGTGTTTTTGACAGATAACTTTGCCTGTTAGATTCTCTATATGCTCATGTGTGTAATGAGGATTAGGGCAGCTAGGTGGTGCAGTGCATAGACTGCCAGATTTGGTGTCAGATGACTCATAGAGTTCAAAGCTGGCCTGCAGACACTTACTAGCTGTGTGATCCTGGGAAAGTCATTTAACTCTCTTTGCCCCAGCTTCCTCATCTGTAAAATGAGCTAGAGAAGGAAGTGGAAAACCACTTTTCTTTGCCAAGAAAAGCACAAATGGGGTCACAAAGAGTTAGACGTGACTGCAGCGACTGAACAACCACAAAATAAAGATGGTATTTGTATTAAGTTATATGAAATGTGGAGCTCCTCTTCAGTTCTACAGTTCTCTGAATTTATTGATGTTATGGATAGCATTTTAAAAATGTATTTTGTTTTTCCCCAATTATATGTTAACACTATTTTAACATTTGGGTTTGATTTTTTTTTTTTTTACATTTTGAGTTCCAAATTCTACCCAACCTTCCCTCCTTTCCCCCTCCCTGAGATGTGAGCATAATATACTCCTCGAATAATACACTCTTAATATGTCCTTAGTGTGGGGATACATTCAGGTAAATTAGCAATGAGGGATATAACCCAGAGCTGGAGATAGTTAAAAGGCAGTCTTAATTTAATCTACACTATATGTTGCAATAAGAAAAATGCACTACAATTTTTATAAGTTGCTTTGAACCAGTAAATGCAATATACTTGTCATAAGATGATTTATTGTATAGACAAGAACAAAGAAGCAAACAAGACAAAATGACAAATAGAGTCAAATTTTAGCCAGGTAGGAATGACTCATAAATGCCTTGTGTAATTCAGTAATAAACAGTCCAGCTTAGAAGCCACAACATTTTCTCAAATTGTTACACAGGAAACAACTTGAGAAAAAAAAAACATTAGTTATCATTCTAATCACTATCATATTCCTCTTGTATGTAGCTCAATACTTTGGATCTTAATATTCCATTGGAAGTCAGGAGATATTTTCCGTAGCTCCCCTATACTTTGCCCCAGAATCACTAAACTAAAGAAAAGATTCCTGAAGAAGACATTGTGCCTGGGGCAGCTAGGTGGTGCAGTGAGTAGAGCACTGGCCCTGGAGTCAGGAGGACCTGAGTTCAAACCTGTCCTCAGATACTTGACACCTGTACTAGCTGTATGACTTTGGGCAAGTCGCTTAACCCCAATTGCCCCACCAAAAAAAGGAGACATTGTCCCTTCAAAAGAACAAAATTCAAATGACAGCTTCATGTGGTAGAGAATTATTATGAAAAAGAAGCAGATCAGGATAAAATCTGATAGTGAATCTCTGAGAGACCAACCTTCTGGAATGAAGATGATATGTAATGCGCTGATGAGAGAGAAAAACAAAAATCACGACAGGCACATGGGGAGATTTGAAGTCTTCTGATGAATTACATTCATACTTCATAGTAATGTTTATATATCCTTCCCCACGTTTTCCTGATAAAACCTTTTTGTTTCATGTGCCCACTGATCAGATATCACATCTGAAATTCCTGGGACCTGAACTTTAAAGGCCCTAACCCAGTTGAAATTCTACTCACATATTTACAAACCAATGAACTCTAAAAGAATTGGATTGAGTATACTTTGTCTAAGAGTTTAAACCAAAAGATTTTTTTTTAAGTTGAAGCTCAGGATTGAATTAGTAGAAGATTCAGAAGCCATGAGAAATCAAAACCCAAATGAAAAACAACTGGACACAGACACAATCTATCTTTGTCTGACAGGAATATTCAATAACCCATGGAAATTTTAATGTCATCTTTTTGTCACTATTTGTCTATGTCTTTTTGTTATTTTCTTATAAACTATGTTCATTGTTCCTGCTTACTTTCAGACTATTTTTCTTTCTTAGATTATAATAGAATTACAGCTTAATCAGATTTAAAGGAACTTCAAGAGATCATTTGTTCAATCCATTACTTAAAAAAAAAAGACATTTCCCCAGACAATTCAAGTAATTTCTTTCCTGGATTCTTAAAAATGTTCAAAGGCAATTCTATAATGGAACCACACATTTCAGCCCCACGTGTTGAGTGGTCTGTAATTTTGTACTTTTACAAGACTAGGAAACTGGGACATATTATATAATTTTTCGTGTCTTCTATTGTGCCACTATCTATGTTGTCCCATAAATGTTCACAGATCTATTGATTTACCTCTTCTCATTTCTAGAATCTTTACCTATCATTTTCCTCTCTCATTTCCATTTGTTTTCTCATAATTTATTTATATGGTAAATCACTGCTACATTTATAATCTGCAATTACACACTTTCTCCCAACTGCCCAGTGACTCCCTATTCAAAATCTAGGAGAATCTTTCCTGCATATATCTTCTAATAGTGAGTATCTTTTATTCACCTATGATCTCAGAGCCAAAGGGAGGAAAAGATTTTGAGTATCAGTCAGGTAAATTCAGTTACTATTTTGACTCTGATGATTCAGCTCCTTAACTTTTTAAAATTTCCAACTGATTGATAACACTGCACTATGTACTAGAACAATACTGATGAAAATAAGACATGATCTTTAAGTCTCAAATTTTTTTTAAATGGGTAAACTCTGTAGCTAATAAATTATGTTCTATGACTGTGTGTCATAGAATATCAGAGTCTCTGAAAAATTAAAGTTGAGGGACAATTGAGAGGATACGCACAATTAAGTTGCAACTCACTATCAACTGAGAATTTCCTAAGAGAAGAGGCATCAACCATGTTATCAGAGAGATGTCTAATAAAATGCAAAAATAAGGATGACAGTCAGATGAGCCAAGAATGAGTTCCATTGTCATCCATCCAACATCAAGACTATTGGAAGAAGACCTCCATTATACTAGGTGGACCTTTGTGGAAGATAAGTTGGAGCATATGAGTGAGAGTCAAAAGGAATAAGAGGGCATACACTGATTGCATTCTCCAACTTTGGAGGAAGTACCTACCTGGATATGACCACAAGTCCATAGAGGCAACTTCTGAAATAAATAGATAAGTACAATATGTGGTTAAATATTTGATTGACTACATGACAATTGTAAATAAACACATGCGTGCAATTTGTGGTTTGGGGTGATTGTAGTCAGTCCCCCAATTAGAAATGGATTGTTTTCTCTAAAAAAAATTCTAAATTGGTTGTTTTTACTTCACTTTTTTTCCTGGTAACTATAACCATAGGTGTTTGCTTCTTTTTAATTCCTCTAGACATTTAAACGTCTCACATGTCATTTATTCTTTACATTTCAATTCTTTGTAAAATATTTTATCCATGCTACTAGATTTTACTCTTTGAAGTCAAGGACCACATCTTATATATGTTGATATTGTCCAGAACATTTGGCAGAATGGTTTTTATAAAGCAGTTACTCAAAAATATCTCTAAAATACTAAGATAATTCAAAATAAGTCAAAAATAGACAATAAAGAAATGAATGAATGATTTTTGACAAAAGTAAAATAAAAGGGTATCTAGATTTTCATACTACCCCATAAAATCCTATTTAACACTTAATATACTCAAAACATGTTGTATTAAAAAAGAATAAGTTAATAAGTAATTAATTTTATCTTGAATATTAGCGCTCAAGGGAAAAAAAAAACAAATTTAAGTAAAGTAAGCATACAAGAAGAGACTTTTCTAGATATTGTGAAGGAGAATTTGAGAACCTGCAAAGGGTTTCCAAGTACTGATGGCATTCATTATTAAGTTTAATTTCATTTGAAAGCATATTTTTTTCCTTTTCATTGAAATGTGTGCAATAATATCAATCCCTTCCTATTCTTTTCACTAACAGCTTCTTTTTCCATCTTTGCTTCTACACCCCTTCCACCCCAATCAGCCCTCTTTCCTTACTTTGCTATGTCTGCCATAGGGGTAAGCAATGCAATTCAGTCCATTTCAATCCAATTGAACAAGAATATATTGATTGCCTAGGAGATATTGGGGTAGCTATGGGACTGGTGAAGGTCAGCAAGTAAGACGGGAAAATCTTGGAGGAATCAAAGTTTGGGAATAGGCAGATGAGAAGTAAAAATAAGAGTTAAGCAGAAACAAAACCTGGAATTATAACTAGGTTGCATAAGGTAGGACAGAGACTAGAGAGACACGACCATGGGACAAGTCTGAGCATTAATAAATAGATTAACTGAAATATATGGGGAAAGGTGAAATAGTTGAATAAAAAGTCATAGGGGCAGTTATGGGCTTTGGAGCAGTTTCCTGAATGTCTTAATATGGAGGAGAGAGGTGATTAGGAGGAAGTAGTATCATGTAGGAATTGCTACAGTAAGCATAATGTTTTCTAATGATGGAGAAATTTTAAGTGCAATCATTTATTATTCAGTCAGATTAATAATAGGATCATGATTGCTGATACTGATGTTTTATAATAAATCATAATGTCCATACTAAGACATTCATCCTGTGATTAAATATAGGACTATATTCACCTTCATCTGGGCTTACTCCCACTCTGAAGACAATGAATAAGGGTGAATTAAAGCAAAATAAATAAATCACTAAGCACGGCTTTTGCATTTTTCAAGTCTCAAAAGATTCTTACACTTTATACAATAACAGGAAGCTGAGTAGAAGAAGCAGGCTCCCAAAGACCTCTGGAATTCAAAAGGTGGTAGCATAGGCCAACATTTACAAAGAAGTCAAAGAGTGAAATTGAATCACAGAAGATAGACTGTAATGAAGTGAGGGAATCAAAAACAATGAGAAATGGGGAAGGCCTACGCAGAAAGGAGTGGACTACTAGAAAATCTCATGACTAAATATCAAGTCTCCAGTGCCAATGGGAGCCATTCTCAAGGTTTTAAAGTGTGGAATGAGAATAGCAAAGTGAAGAATGACTTCAAAAGTGATAAGAAATTTTGTCACTATAGTGCTGTCTTTAATTCTTCAAAAAAGGCTAGTAAAAAAGGTGCTAAAAACAAAAAGCTGAAGAATATAATGGACCATAAAAGTGGTATATACCTGAAATCCATGCTTTTACTATAGGGGAAGAGTAAGGTGGATGTATTGCTTGAGCTTAGGAGTTCTGAGCTTCAGTAGGTCTAAAGCCAATTGTGTATCTGCACTGAGTCTGGCACCAATATGATAAGCTCCTAAGAGTCTGGGAGTGTGGGAAGGCATCAAGCTGTCTGAGGAAGGATGAATTGGACCAGGTGAGAAATGGATCAAGTAAAACCATCCATGATGGTCAGCAATGGGATAGGGCCCATAAGTGAATGCTGCACTTCCAGGTTGGGTAAGATAGGGAGATCAATTCAACACACACACCCAGAAAGTGATGATCAAGGGAATCATTCATTGGAGTTAATAGAAAAGAGCAGAAGTATATAGCATTTTGTGGAAAGAAGTAGACAACTTTGGTCATCAAGGCTTCAGGAATGTGATAGAACGTGACTCAAACAATGAAGAGAGGTAAGTTGTTAATAAGGAACACAAACCAGGAGAAAACACTTCCCTTATCTCTGACATATCATTCTTAATGTGGTATTAGGACACAAATGAAGAAATGTTACATGAACACAGAAACATTGTGAGTCAATGTGCCACCCATTAAGGAGTAGTAAGAGGATGGTAGGTGTGGGTAATTAGGCTGCCCATGATGTTTCTGTCTTTTGATGAATCTGACTGTTGGCAGAACATGTTCAAATCTATTTAATCTTCCTGGGTTTCTGAAGTGTAAGATTACTGTCCCAGTTGGTCAGTTTCCCTGACTTGCCCTTGGCTTTGTATTTTCATGAGCCTGTCCACAGGCAGACATTGGATGCTAAGGATAGAGGAAGGTGACACAGAATTGCTATGTGCTGTGCTTGCCTTGGTTAGCCCTGGGCATTGTGTGTGTTTTGATGAAACTTGACAGTTCCAATGATGACAAAGGGTGAGATTACAGTAATAGCTGAGTCTGCCCTTCAGAAACAACCCATCTTATATTTCATTTGTAGGGTTTGTTCTTGGATTTTTAACCCAATCATCCTAAGGGTGTGTTGGACCTACTTAGACATAAAAGAGAGTAGATGAATACATATATAAAAATTAATATATGAAGTAGGAAATCTGTATTTGCTATTTTCGGTAAGACCTAGAATGGAGAGATTAATTTGAAAGTACTTTTAACAGCACAAATGATAAATAAGATCTAGAGGGAAGCAGTAAATGATAAGAACCACAAGGTTTTGGGGTAAGCTATGACTCCCATGAAGACAAAAGTCAGTGTTACTGAAAAGTGGCATGAAAGACAAGATGAAAAATCTGAAAGATCAGCACTTGGAACATTAGCATCAGAGGACAGGCAATAGAAAAGAATATGTTCAAATAAACCAAAACTGAGGGACGGTAAATATGATCAAGATGGGGGTGGGGTGAGAATTGGTAGATATGGACAATAAAAAAATCATTTGGGAATGACATTTCTACCTTTGAGTTTACTTGAAATCTAATTACAGGTCATTAAAGAATGATTTCGAAAAGAGAAATCAAAAGCAAATGAAATATTTTAGATTGCTGCTGAGTTTTGGATATAAAGGGGAAGAGTATGTAGAACACATGCTGAACTTGGAATAAGCAAGACTTCGGTTCAGGTACTTCCAAAACTTACTAACTTTGTGGTCATGAGTAAGTCACTTAAACTTTAATCCATAGCTTCTTAAACTACACAGCTTACTATCCTACCTCTCCCAGGTATTCTCAAATGAAATAGTATATGTAAAGTTTTTTTCAAAACTGCAAAGTACCATGTGAAAGAAATTATCACATGTTCAAAAAATTTTAAAAGGACAGTTAAATCTGGTTATTTTTTATTATTTATTTGTTTCTTATGGAAGACAGATTTCAAAATGCTAATAAGCAGCAGAAGGAGGGAAGAAAAGGAGACATTAAGGATGAACAATAGAAAAGACACAAGGATGGGACCTTTTTCAGGTAGAATAACATTACAAAAATGAAAGGAGGTGTTTGAGTCAAGAAGTAGATGAGAAAACTCATGGTAGGGAACTAAACAAAAATATGATAGAGTTGATGAGACAGACATTTATCTTTTCATTCAAGTATCAAGGGAGATGAAGTCATTGTCTCAACTGAAAATGGAACAAGAGGCAGGAGGCCTTTAAGGAGGTAATTGAAGACCAAAAAATAGTCTGAGATTGTGTGTAAAGAAATTATTAAATTCTAAAAATAGTAAAAGTTAAATGTCCTAGGAAAGCTTAAGCTAACATGACCAGTTTATGTTGTAGGATATGTGTGAAAATATACCTCTTGTAACTAGACAGATAAATCTTGATGGTGCATGGAGATAAAATCAATTCCATAGATACTGGGTTTTTAATTTTTAAAAAAATACTGAAACAATATGACTATTTACATAAATATATCTAACTATGTTTATGTCTAAGTTACAAAAATATTTTTCACCATCAATAATAAAGTAAGCTATGTTCATGTCAACACAACTAAACACTTCAGACAGAAAGAGGTTAGGATTAGTTTGCTTTTGAACAAGCGCCTATTTAAAATAGACACATCCAGTGAAAATTAGCTCACTTCTATATAACTGTTGCAAATAAAATCAAACCAAGAGGTATTTACTTAATATCTATCCAGTACCCAGCAAAAGACTAAAAACTAAGAGGAATGATAAGAAGGAGGTCAGCCCTCAAGGAATTTAGTTACTGTTACCAGAGATAGTATAACGCAAGTATTTGTAAATTTAATTTAAAATTAACTTTTCCTAGTTACCTGAGTACATTAATAGTTAATGGCTTCCTCAGTGAACTAAATGTAAATATAGCTATTCTCCTCCAAGCGTTGCTAGTGAGTTGATGAGGAATACAGGCTGTTATCACAGATACCTTCACCACCCTTGCCTGCTGCCTCCTGAAGACCTGACCCAACACATATTTGAAAAGATATTTTACCATCCTTTCTACTAGATAAGAGCTTAAATTTAATTACAGTAAGCCCAAAATTATAGCTTTTGGAAAAGAGTCACATACTAAATCCTGGTTTATAGATAACCATAAAATTGAAAAAGTTCGTACTTAGACTCAACCTAGAACTGACTTTTAATACCAAAAATGGCTGGACAGACTACCACAGATTAAGGTAAAAGGCAAAATATTTCTCTCATGGGTTGCTGTCTCTTTAATACTGGTGAACAATGTATTGCTGCTGTTTGTTATGTCCAGTGCTGCAATAAGTCTGGAGAAAATGTTTTACATTTGTAAATGGCAAAGGTAATTTGGATAGTTAAGGGCAATTCAAAATTAATTGGCATAAGTAGCAGGCTATTTTAATATTCTCCAAATTACAATATCCTAGGAATAAATATGTCCAGTTCACCTTTGTTCAGCTTTCTGTCATACACTCTTATACATGTTCCAAGATGATAAAAGCCAATTATGTTCTTTTTCCTTTTTCTTTTTCCTTTTTATGGTTTTGAAGAGCAATTTAGAATATCATTTGAATACTTTCTCTTTTCTATATTTGTGAATCTCAAATGCCTTGAAAATTTCCAAAGATTTGGACATTCTGGGGGGAAAATAAGGATGTATGATACTCAATAGGAACTGAAGCAAATCTCTACTTTGAAAAAAAATACATATATTCTGAATGAGATTAAAAGAGGAGTAAATTGTCTCTGGCACACACATAAGTCATTCTTTACCTCCCACATCAATAGCTACTTCCTTCTAATTCTAAATCATCTGCCCATATTTTCTGCTTTTAGTTGTGGAAATCCAGAGACATAGAATTTTAGAGCTGTCAGAAAGGAAGGTAAAGCAGAATTCTGGTGCCCTGTAAGAGTTCTATTTAATATGTCCACTTCTACTCTATTTACGCACTTCCCAGACTAAACTGACAGCCACATATCTGTCCTCCATCAGTTATCTCAAACTAATTTTGAAAAAATCATCTAACTGCAATAACATATGGGAAGTTCCTGTCATATGCAACATTCTTCAGAGGCATTCTGGGGTGATTTAGTGGATCTAGGACAGATAGATGGCATAATGGATAGAGTGCTGACCCTAGAGTCAGGAACACCTGAGTTCAAATTCAGCCTCAGACACTTACTAGCTATGTAGCTAATGGCAAGTCAGTAGACCTTTCTCAATCTCAGTTTCTTGATCTATAAATGGAAATAATAATAGCACCTACTTCCCAGGGTTGTTGTGAGAATTAAGATGTTTATAAAGAGTATTTAAAACCTTAATACACAATATAAAATATTACATCACTATCATCATCCTTATTATTATTAATGAAAAGACCAGTGGTTTTAAAGTCAGTTCCAATTTTATCTTAATACTTAATAGCTGTGTGATCCTGGGTAAGTCCTCTAACTTATCTGGCTCAGTTTGTTCATTGGAAAAAAATGGATTAAAATTGCTCCAATAAATGAGATAACACATGAAGGTGCTATGAAAAACACAAAGTGTTCCAAAAATTGTAGTTATTATTCTTATTAAAAAGGTAGTTCCTCACTATTCCTTCAACGTTTTATCATTTAGCTCATTCGGCATTGTTTCTTCTAAAGTGTTTAGATTTAATGGACCCTTTGTACTTTCCTAGGCAGAGATGCTATATTTGGGAAGTTAATATTGCTAAGAACTATAAGGTTTGGGAAAGGGTTGAGATGTACAGAACATGTTCCTGGTATCAAAATACTTGTGACTTATGTTGAGAAATAGAGTAATTCTCCAAATGGATTCATCGAAATGGTAGAGATTTGGACACACATTTGACATGCAAATTCCCAATCTGCTGTGTAAACTTCAGGGAAAATTTTCTCTCATGGTATGACCAATCCTCAAATTTTCTGCTAATGTGATGAAATCACACTGTACACAAACACAGAGAAGTGTAACATGTCAGTTAATTAAAAAGGATTTCAAGTTACTAAGAACACCCTCTGTCACCCTCTATCATAGGCACATATGGAAAAAATCTTCTTGAAAATGTACTTTTTATTCTCTTAAGGAGAGGACAGAATTCATTCTAAGAAGAATTTTGATTACTTGTGCTGAATGCCCCTGGGGAATGTTACCTACAAAATTTTCTTTATTAGGGAAAAATATGCTTCCTGTCTGTGCCATGTGAGTCTTATTATGCCTTGGATATTTTTTTGGTTTGTTTTCTCTTTTACTTGAAGAGACATTTTAGCCAGAATATCTGTGCCCAATTTGGCTGCATTGTTATCAGTTTACTTTTAACTTAGTCACATGCCAAATTCCTATCAACACCTATTGGTTTGTTAAAATATAAATTGTAAAATATCAGATAAAATTGTGAAATATCAGAGGCCATGATGACTGGGTAAATGGCAGTGGAGCTTTGGTAGAATCAGTGTTATTGTTTAAACAATAAGAATTTGGGAGATTTAGAAGGCTTTTCAACTTCTCCATATTTTAGGTTATTGATCTCTTTTCCTTGTCTTTTTTTATAGACCCAAGTGACTCTTTATACCTTAGAAAGGTGGAAGTGATAATGCTGTAAGGTCAGGGTTTGGTAGCATAACGGGGAGGAAAAAATGGGCTTGGATTCAGGAGACTTGGATCTTTGACCCAACCCTGACAGTAACTATCCATAGAACTTTGGGCAAACCTTGGCCTTCAGCATTTCCTCGTTTCATCTCCAAGATTCCACATAGGTAAGAGAATGGAAATGTAGCTGAAGGACAGAAAAACTATTTGTCTTTAAAACATTCTGGGGGCGGGGGGGAAATGCATTGAAGAAAATATCCCTTAAAGATTTTGATACCTGTGGTAAAGTAAATAAGATGGCAGCTATATAAAGGTAAGGTGGGGGAGGGGCACAGTCAGAGTTCTGAAAAGACCATGCTAAGATAGTTCTGAGGATGCCAGTTCTTGTGATGATTATTCCCAGAACTATCCTGGTGTCATTTTGTAATGTGGTGTACTTTATCTTTGTTGTTATTTCTGGAGTAAAGTTTAAAAAAAGCTGATCCTAAGAGCATTGTTTTAAATTTCTGTGGTGCACATGTTTCTCATAATTATTTTTACCTCTTAATCCTTTTTGGATTCTAATATTCTACCAGACCTGTGACATCATTTATGTGAGTATTCTATGGCCTCCAAAACTACAGGTGGCAACCCATCCATAGTTTCCTATCATTTCAATCTCTATCACTTAACCACAGGGAATCCACGTAGCATACAGGGATAGAGTAACATACTTCCTCATGTCTTGTTGACATCTCAAGGAGATCAATGAAGCATAGGGGCTGTTTATTGGTTAATTGTGATTCTGCCTACGGGACCAGACCAACATCTTTTGGTTTGTTCCTGATTCAAATCTGGTCCAGTTTCATTAGCTGAAGAATGGGGATAATAATGAGAATCAAATAAAATAATATTAATAAAGCACATAGCACACTGCCTGACACATTAAGTACTCAATAAATGTTTCTTCACTTCCTCTTTCCCTCTCTGCATTGTGTTACCTAGCTGCCATATTCCATGGTTCACTACCACACAATACCATAGTAAGAATACTGATTTAAAATATAGTCTCTTATTTGAGAGATAATTTTTGTTCTACTAAAATAATTTTATGATTTCCCTAAGTAAATTCAGCCTGCTTTTTTCTACTTGTTCAATTCTAGATTCTAAGAACAGTTAATTTCTATCCATTTCTGTGATGCTCCCTCTCTCTCTCTCCCTTTCTCCTCCATATAAATGACACATACACAGATCTATTGCTAGATCTATCCACAGATATAGATATATATACACACATTCATGCACACAAGTGTATATATGTATATATCCAATATGTATGTATATATGCATGTATGCACATATATTCATCTAACTGCAGAGCATAACATAATTTAATATGCTTATCTTGAATTGATATGTTTGTGCATTTATTTGTTTTTTGTTTGTTTTAGAAGTCATTATACAGTTTTGAGGAGAGGAAAATATATTATCCATCAAAATATTTCTGTCAGATTCAGGAAATACCACTCAGGACTGGAATGGTGATATCAATGAGAACATTTATTGAATTCTGAAGCCCTGAAAATGATAAAGGCTTTATAAAATGCAAAAAAATGCATCATTTAAAAGATGAATCAGTCTTCTTTGCTTTGCATTATCTCTATCTGAAGCTAATACTTCAAGTGACTATCCCAGTAACATCCTTATCTATGTGTTCCAAGGGTTTTTCTTTTTTTTTTACACTATTATAGAAATCACACTGATCCTTCATTTTTAAATTTATTTTTTGAAATGTTGAGACACTAATTTATGGTATATTTAAGAATATAGCTAAACTCAAACTACTGTACTGGGATTTTCTTTTGAAAAGGTATACTTTTATATAGCATCTTTTGCTCCAAGAGCACAAGGAGATCTATATCTCTGGTAAAATCCACACAGGACAAGAAAAGATACAATGTCTTCTCAACAATTTATCACTTTCTCTTTGATGGAAAACCCTGCTTTATGAAAGAAACCTCAGAAAAGTGAAAGAAAGCATTCAGTTTTTTATTTCATCACTTTATATAAAGAGGAAGTCTTTTACACCCCTTAATTTCAAATTTTCTGTCTATATTCAGAATGTCTCAGAAGTTCAAGATTAACGATACTAATTGAAATGCAAAGAAACAAATATATAATGTAATTATCCAGTTTGAAGTTTAAAAAATTTTGAAGATGTTTCTATGTGAAAAATCTATTCAGACATTTCTTAACATGTCATATTATAGAGAGAAATGAGAACCAATTTTTCTAGTGTTTTCGGTGCCCAACAAAATAAGGTTTTCCATCATGACTTTATAACCAGGCACCATATTTTTAACATTGCCATTTTTCTTCTGATTACTGTATCCCATTATGAATCACCTTTGTTGAGAGGTGGGGGATAGGGAAGGGAAGAAACTTCCCATTGAAAAATATAAATCCAGGCACATGAAATATACCACATTCTGAATACAATAAAAGAACAATAATCTGTCTATGCCAATTTGAAATATCATTGACTGTTTAGAGCAGAAATATTGAGGCTTTGGGAGATATCTATAAAGCCATTATAGCAGTACATCCCAAAATGGTATGCTTCAAAACCAATAAAACCTTTCAGTATAAGCAAACAACAATTGACAGCAACACATATTGAATTATCTATAAAATACTCTATTTTTTTTGTCTTATGGGATAGCAGAGGAGATGTAATAGACTACAAAGTTGTTAGGAAGTACTCTCATATTGCACAAATCAAGGCTTCTAATTAGAATTGTCAATCATTGATTGATTATCACCACGAGGCATAACGGTTACCGCAGCCTCACAATTGCATTATCTTAAGGGTACAAAACACAGCATTCAGCTCTCAACTGTCAGCAAGATTTCACTGAGTGAAGGCCTCTTCTATCACTACAGTCTGTTCAAAGGCCCTTCTGAGAAGAGAGATGGCATATTAAGCTCCAGAAGATTGCTTTTCAAAACAAAAGATGTACTATAGGAAAATTATCTCTATTTTAATTGATGAGGGAAATCACATGGCTCCCAGCACCCCAATATACAAAACTTTGGGACATTTTGGTTTATGGTTTCTTGACAAATCACATTAAAGGTCTTCTGGTTTTTTTGTTCTCTTTGCACATATACATTTTTAGGATATATGTGCATGCATATACACATATATGTACATATATGCACACAATTATGCATTTAAATGTATGTGTATATGTACAAATACACACACACACACACACATATATATATATATATATTTCTCTTTCTAGGTTAACAACCATACTTCTGTCTGTTTCAAAAATGAAATTCTTCATGTAAAACATTATAATGTATTTTAAAAGTAATTTTATTCAATAATTCCTAAATTAGATAACCTAGACTGCCTAGATATGTGAATTATGTATGATTATATACATATATGCATATATGATGCATAACGTAAATACAAATAATTTCTTTGGAGCTCTTGTTGCCACCTCCCCACTCCAAAAATATTATCTGAAAATTTTCTTTAAATGTCTAACTATAAAATATCACCAAATTTATATTTATTCAAGGTATAGTCCCTTAGTTTAAGTCCTCAAAACATGCCTTCCTCTTTCATTGTTAATCTATTAATACCTGAAGGTAAAATTTTATATATTTGTATTTTTCGGTGAAGAATAAATCTAACCCCAATCCAAAGTTTTGTTATTTTTTTTAAAAGGTCAGGTGAATTTTTCCAAGTCTTTTTTTTATTTTGCTGTTAAGTTTCTTAGCAGAGACTTCAGTAGATAAAAAGAATCTGACTCAGATACTCAAGGGACAGTATACTAATGGCCACCATGGTTACAGGGTCTTTGTGTGAAGAGCTGGTCAGATCTGTTGGTTAGAGCATAGACCTGCAAGAAACCTTCTCTACAAGAGAAATCAGGGGCGATTCATTTACTTCTTTGTTTTCAGGGGTGTTTTTTTTAGACTATCTATGAACAGTGGATAATACATGTCAACTAAGTACCACATGGGAGTAATGTGAGGATTAATGAGAGAGAATGTGGGAAGCAGTCTTTGGAACCAAGATATAAACAGTATTAGGAATACTTTTCAGAAATCATTAGAACTGCAAACATTCGCATTGGACTCACCTATATCTGCCAGTGTCAATCTCTCTCCTTCCTAGTAATCTCCTGGGGCCAGAAAAGATATTGCCATTAAAGAAAATGCAATTTTTCCGTTCAAATGCATTATTCTCATGCCTAAGAATTGAATGTGTTTCCTAGATGCCTATTAGGTTAAGTTCAAGATTTTCAGCCTGACATACAATAGCTCTTGTTAATTTATTCTACTTGACCTTCTCATCTTTATCTTTTCCTATTCTTACTAGTGTAATGAAAACTTTTTTAGGTCCTAACAAGCTGTGAAACTGTCTAATACAGTCTTCAAGATGAACTAAACATGTATCATCCAGTGTAAATCATTTCACCAGGTTGATTATGGATTATTTTTTTTTTAACCCTAGCAACCTTTAAAGATCATCTCCTGAGTTGTAGAGAGGTTATGATGTGCATTGGTGGAGGGAGTAACAGCAATGATGGTATAGTAAAGATCCTTAATAATAATACAGGTATGAATTGTCAGTATCTTTGCCATTTCACACACATGACTTATTCATTCCTACCTCCATGCATTTGCCCATGCTGTGGTCATAATCAACCTTCTCATTAAAAATTCTATTTTCCCTCTGAGGCTCAAAGTTCCTCCCCTATCATGAATATTTCCAGAGTGACACTAAATCACATTTTGGTTTTAAATAAGTTTTATTGATTCTTTTTGCTTTTACATCACTGACACTTCTGAATCTACATCTTTTCATGCATATTCTGTTCCTTTCCATTCCCTGAAATTCCATTCCCAATAAGAAAGAAAAGCAAGCAAGTAAAACTAATACCCTAAATACTTCCTTTTCTAGGTTTTTCTTTCATTGTCCTCCTTAGCGTGTGTGTTCAATTATAGGATCACTGGGTCAATGGGCATGAAAGATCTGTCATTTGTCTTTTACAATTTCAACTTGTTTTCCAGAACAGTTGGAACAATTCTCAGCTCTACTAAGAGTGTAATAAAAAGTCCCTTTTATGGAATTTCTTCAGGGTTCTTTGGCACTGATCTTAGAAGTATTATCTTTATGACTAAAAGGTAAAGAGTTTGAAGTCATAGATCATATCTTCTCCTCCTTTTGTATCCTAAGTAGTCGGTAGTATAGGACTGGGCTCCCTATAGGCTAGAACATTTATTCTTTCCCCACTCTTGGGCGTGGACAAGAAATCCAAGGCATTCAACTCAGTTTGTGAAACTCAAGATGCACTGATTCCATGGAAATGATTAAGGAATCTGGATCCTCCAAGGCAGGTCTAAAAATTAGGTTTAGTCTAGGTTTCCTAGAACAATTTTACTCCAGGCTATGATCAACCTTTGGACTAATAACAGAACTAAAACTATGCCTTTTCATCCTCCATATATCTGCCAAATTTTTCTTAACCAAAGACTTTTAGCATCTCACACTCTGGCTCAAGAAGCTTCAGTGGGTGGGGGCGGGGAGGGCTACTGACTCTGAGATAAAATACAAACACCTCTGTTTAGCTTTTGAAGACTTTCCATTATTAGCTTCCTTTCAAGTCTTATTGTAATATTACTATTCTTCCTATATGCCATGTTCCAGTCAATCTGGTATATTTGCTATTCTCTGTGCATGACATTCTATCTCCCATTTCTTTGCCTTTGCACTAGTTGTCCCCTGGGCCTAGAACATACTCCTTCTTCAGTCTTCAGATGCTCGGCTTTCTGCAAACCTTAGTTCAAATGCCACATTTAGATAAGAGGCCTTTCCTTATAAGCTCAATCCTTAACACTTACCCACATGTCAAGAAATTACTTTCTACTGTCTATGTATATGTGGTGGGGTCAGCATTTAATCTCTGTGGGAGGTTAGGTGGTTATAAGCACTGTCAGAAGGGAAACTGAGTCCACAGGACATTAGATGAAATCAAGATGAAGCCAATTTGAGGTTGAGAAGCTGTAGTAAGAAGGCCGAATTTATGATCTCAAAAAGGATTTTATATATATATATATATGTGTGTGTGTGTGTGTGTGTGTGTGTGTGTATATATATATATATATATGAATGGTTCGAAATCGTTGGGTATACAGAATTCTCCAAGCAGAAGGCATCAAAAAATTTATTCAGGGC
>CM053622.1:586504764-586515990 GCA_028646595.1 Phalanger gymnotis
GTGTGAAACCCGAGTGGGCATAGATTAATCACTTAAGAGGGGCCAACTCGGGAACCAATGGGTCTCTGAATTTTTTGATGCCTTCTGCTTGGACAATTCTGTATACCCAACGATTTCGAACCATTCAGATATATATATATATGATCCTTTTTGAGATCATAAATTTGGCCTTCCTACTACAGAAGCAGAGAAAAATTTGGTGTAAATTCTCATGTCTTTGCTGTTCTCCAATAACAGTTTTATAAGCAATTTCCCAGAGAGAGACTTGTGGTCTGAATTCCATCAGTCTTTCCCAGAAGTTGGTCCAATATTCTTTCCCATTTGTGTATCATTTAAAGTTCCAGAAAGCTGAAAAAGAGGCATAAACAGATGAAGAAACAAAGAATTGCTGGGAGAGGAAAACTTCCACAATACAGTAATGCTAATGCTGCTTCTGCTCATGCTATGACATCTGAGGTGCTCTCTACTATGACTGTGACCAGCCAGAATTGACATCTGGACCTGGAATGAAGATGTAAGCTGCAAGCTGCCAGTTAATAATGGTATGGACCACCACTATCCATGTTAGTGTCAAAAGGCTTATTGACTGATTGAAACAGGAGGAACAGTATCAGAGAGTTTTCAGTCTATGCCACTTTCCAACTTAATTTCAATTTCAAAGTCACACACAGGCACCTCTTTTCTCCTAATTCTTCTCTCCATGCTCTTAGGAATAGTGAGGATGGTCAGAATGTTCATATACATTATCAGGCTTGAGAAGTCCTTTAATCTTTCTGTTTGTCCTTTGCAATGTTTAAATAAATTATACAGCTACTAAAAAGATGAATCAATCAAATGCCATGAGATTATATTGACCAACAGAGTTCCAAGACAAAGACAAGAGGAGCACTAGTACTTGTGGCTCCAAGGAAGCAGGGGCCCTTTCTGGGTAAAGCCAAAGAGTAGACCAGGAGAGCAGTGACCATATCTTTCCCAGGATAACAATACCTTGGAAGCCTCCCAAACTTGAAGACTCCCAGAATTAGCTGTAAAAATAGCAGTACAAAAATGCCTAAAGCTTGACAGAATGCCTCCCCACTCCCAGTTGAACAGAGCCCAACTTTAACATAAGTTCAAAGTGAAAAAATAAGCTGGGAAAATGAGCAAACAACAATAAACGTGTCCACAAAAGGCTACTATGGTGGCAGGGAAGACCAAGGCATAAATCTAGAAAAAGGCAATAGTATGAAACATCTACAAACCAAACCATAAAGAAAAATGAAATTGTTGGACCCAAGGCCAGCAAAAATTCCTGGAAAAATTAGAGAAAGAGATAAGAGTAGTAGAGGAAAAATTGGAAAGAAATGGAATTGATGCAAGAAAATTATGAAAAAAGAATTAACAGCTCAGTAAAAAAGGCACAAAACACTGAAAAAATAACTGAATTCATCCAATAAAAGAGGAACACAAATTCACTGAAGAAAAAAACTAAAAAAGCAGAATTGGCTAAATGGAAAAAGAGGTACAAAAGTTCACTGAAGAAAATAATTCCTTAAAAACTAGAATTGGGCAAAGGGAACTTAATGATTCCATAAGACTGCAAGAAAAATAAAAGTTTAAAGAATGAAAAAAGTAGTAGAAAATGTGGACTATCTCAACAAAAAACAACTGATCTCAAAAAACATCACCAAATTCCATAGCTCCCAGATCAAGAAGGAAATATTGCAAGCAGCCAGAAAGAAACAATTCAGATATCATGGAGCTACAGCTAGGAGCACACAGATCTAACACCTTCTATGTTAAAGGAATGAAGGGCTTGGAATATGATATTCCAGAGGGCAAAGGAGCTATGAAAAATAATCTACCCAGCAAAACAGTATAATCCTTCAGGGAAAAAATGGATATTTAATGAAATAAGGCACCTCTAAGAATTTCTCATAAAAAGACCAGAGCTGAATAGAAAATTTGACTTTCAAATTCAAGAGTCAAGAGAAGCATAAAAAGGTAAACATGAAAGAGTAATCACAATGGTCTCAATAAAGTTAAATTGTGTGCATTCCTCTATGGGACGATGATATCTGCAACTCCAAAGAATTTTATCATTTTTTATCTATTTTTCAGATGTGTCTGATTTTTTTGTGACCCTATTTGGTGTTTTCTTGGCAAAGATACTTGAGTAGTTTGACATTTCCTTCTCCAGTTCATTTTACAGATGAGGAAACTGAGGTAAACAGGGTTAAGTGACTTGCCCATGGTCACACAGCCAGTAAATATCTGAGGACAGATTTGAACTCTGGAAAATGAATCTTCCTAACTCCAGGTCCAGAACTCTATTGTGCCACCTCACTGACCCTTATCATTATCAGGGCAGTTAAAAAGAGTATACATGGATAGGAGGAATGGGTGTGAGTTGCTTGGGATGATCTACCAAAAAAGAATGAATGGGTGAGAAAGAGATGAGGAATAAGAGGAAAGGGAGAGGAGGATTGTGGCAAATTTCCTCACATGAAGGAGGCACTAAAGAAAGTACTTTTGTAGGTATGACAGACAATGTTTGAACCTTACTCTCATCAGAATTGGTTCAAAGATGGAAGAATTATATGTACATATACATATATATGTGTGTGTGTACACACACACACACACACACGCACACATACACACACAGTTGAGTACAAAAATCTATCTTACCCAATAGGAAGAGAGCAGTGGAAGAGGATAAGAGATACTGGGGTGGGGGGGGGAGGGGGGCAGTGATAAGGAGGTGGAAAAACTGGGAGAGATAGTGGTTGAAAGTAAAACAGACTTTTGAGGAGGGATAGGATAAAAAGAGAGACAGAAGGATAAATGGAGGAAATGGAATGGAGGGAAATTCATGATTGGTGATCATAACTGTGAACATGAATGGGACAAGCCAACCCATAGAATGGAAATGGATAGAATGCATTGGAAAACAGAATCCCACAATTCACTGTGTGCAAAAGACACACTTATGATAGAAAGACACATACAGAGTTGAAATAAAGAGCTGGATCAGAGTCTACTATGCTTCAGCTGAAGTGAAGAGGGCAGGAGTGGCAATCATGATCTCAGACAAAGCAAAAGCAAAATTAGAACTAATAGAAAGAGATAATCAAGAAAACTACATTTTACTAAAGGTACCATAGATAATGAAACAATATCAAGAACATTTATAGTAAGTTTCTCTGATAAAGGCCTCGCTTCTCAAGTATATGTGGAACTGAGTTAAAATTTATAAAAACAAGAACCATTCTTCAATTGATAAAGGATATGAACAGGCAGTTTCCAGAAGAAATCAATGCTATAGTTATATGAAAAAATTCTGTAAATTACTATTGATTAGAGGAAGGCAAACTAAAACAACTCTGAGGTACCACCTTAAAACTATAAGAAATGACAAATGCTAGAGCAGATAAGGAAAAATCAGGATATTAATACACTGTTGGTAGAGCTGTGAAGTAGTTCAACCATTTTGGAGAACAATTTGAAACTGGGCCCAAAGAGCTATAAAAGTGTGCATACTTTTAGATCCAGCAATACCACTGCTAGGTCTGTACCCCAAAGAGATTAAAAATAAAAAGACTTCTACATAGAATAAAAATATTTATGACATCTCTTTTTTGTGCTGACAAAGAATTGGAAATTGAATGGATATTCACAGGTTGAGGTTTATGATTGTGATGGAGTACTATCATGCTGTCAGAAATGATGAGGGCAGGGGTGGTTTCAAGTGAAAAAAAAACCTGACAAGATCTATATGAACTGATGCAAAGGGAAATGATAAGAAACAGGAGGTCATTGTGCATAGTAACAGCAACAATGTATTGATGATCAACTGTGAAAGACTTGGCTACTTGATCGATACAATGATCCAAAATAATTCCAAAGGACTCATGATGAAAAAATACTGTCTTCCTCATGAGAGAGAATTGATGAACTCTGAGTGCAAATTGAAGTATGATTTTCTCATTTTATTTTTTAACCATTTTGTGTTTAACATGGCAAATAGGGAAATATGTTTTGTCTGTTTTCACATGTATAATTGACACAAGGCTTGCCTTCTCAGTAGGTGGGGGCAGGGAGGAAGTAGGAAGGGAATAGGGCACTCAAAAAACTTTTTTAAAGTTTTTTTAAAAATCATAAAGTGGGGCAATTAAAAAAGATACATTGATCAAATATGATCCCAGAAAAAGATATGAAAATGTACCTCTATATTTTCTTTGTAGACTGGGGATAGTGAATGTGAAAGACTAAATATAATATTGGAGTAGGTTGGTAAGCTGGTTAGTTTTTCTGAAGTTTTTTTTTCTTTTTTAAAAATTTTTAATTTTATTTAATATTTTTAGTTTTCATCATTGATTTTCACAAGAGTACGAATTACAAATTTTCTCCCCTTTTCTACCCTTCACCCCCCACTCCAAGATGGCATATATTCTGACTGTCCCATTCCCCACTCAGCCCTCCCTTCTGTCACCCCAATCCCCCTCATCCCCTTTTCCCTTACATTCTTGTAGGGCAAGATAGATTTCTATGTCCCATTGCCTCTATACCTTATTTCCTAGTTGCATGCAAAAACTTTTTCTTTTGAACATCTGCTTTTAAAGATTTGAGTTCCAAATTCTTTCTCCTCTTCCCTCCCCACCCACCCTCCCCAAGAAGGCAAGCAATTCAATATAGGCCACATGTATATCATTATGTAAAACCCTTCCACAATATTCATGTCGTGAAAGACTAACTATATTTTGCTCCTTCCTATCCTATCCCCCTTTGTTCAATTTTCTCCCTTGACCCTGTCCCTTTTCGAAAGCTTTTGCATTTGATTAACTCCTCCCTCATCTGCCCTCCCTTCTATTGTCCCCCCTTTTTTATCTCCTTCCTCATTCTTTCCTGTGGGGTACAATATCCAATTGAGTGTGTATGTTATTCCCTCCTCAGGTCAAATCCAATGAGAGCAAGATTCAGTCATTCCCCCTCACCTGCCACCTCTTCCCTTCCTACAGAAGTGCTTTTTCTTGCCACTTTTATGTGAGATAATTTACCCCATTCTATTTCTCCCTTTCTCCCTCTCTCAATGTATTCCTCTCTCATCCCTGAGTTTGATTTTACTTTTTTAGGTGTCATCCCTTCATACTGAACTTACCCTGTGCTCTCTGTATATGTGTGTGTGTGTGTGTGTATATATATATATATATATGTGTGTGTGCGTGTGTGTGTATGAGTGTGCGTGTGTATGTATATATATATACACAAATATACATGTATGTATATATATATATATATATATATATTCCCTTCAACTACCCTAATACTGAGGTCTCATGAATTATACACATCATCTTTCCAGGTAGGAATGTAAACAAAACAGTTCAGCTTTAGTAAGTCCCTTATGATTTCTTTTTCTTGTTTACCTTTTCATGCTTCTCTTGATTCTTGTGTTTGGAAGTCAAATTTTCTATTCAGCTCTGGTCTTTTCATTGAGAAAGCTTGAAAGTCCTCTATTTTATTGAAAATTCATATTTTGCCTTGGAGCATGATACTCAGTTTTGCTGGGTAGGTGATTCTTGGTTTTTATCGTAGCCCCATTGACCTCTGGAATATCGTATTCCAAGCCCTTTGATCTCTTAATGTAGAAGTGGCTAGATCATGTGTTATCTTGATTGTGTTTCCACAACACTCAAATTGTTTCTTTCTGGCTGCTTTCAGTATTTTCTCCTTGATCTGGGAGCTCTGGAATTTGGCAACAATGTTCCTAGGAGTTTTCTTTTTGGGATCTTTTTCAGGAGGTGATTGGTGGATTCTTTCAATTTCTATTTTACCCTCTCATTGTAGAATATCAGGGCAGTTCTCCTTGATAATTTCTTGAAAGGTGATATCTAGGCTCTTTTTTTATCATGGCTTTCAGGTAGTCCAATAATTTTTAAATTATCTCTCCTGGATCTGTTTTCCAGGTCAGTGTTTTTTTCCAATGAGATATTTCACATTGTCTTCCATTTTTTCATTCCTTTGGTTCTGTTTTATAAGATCTTGATTTCTTATCAAGTCACTAGCTTCCACTTGCTCCAATCTAATTTTTAAGGTAGTATTTTCTTCAGTGATCTTTTGGACCTCCTTTTCCATTTGGCTAATTCTGCCTTTCAAGACATTCTTCTCCTCATTGGCTTTTTGGAGCTTTTTTGCCATTTGAGTTAGTCTATTTTTTAAGGTGTTATTTTCTTCAGTACATTTTTGGGTCTCCTTTAGCAAGTCCTTTACTTGTTCTCCATGGTTTTCCCACATCACTCTCATTTCTCTTCCCAATTTTTCCTCTGCTTCTCTAACTTGATTTGCCAAATCCTTTTTGAGCTCTTCCATGGCCTGAGACTAGTTCATGTTTTGCTTGGAGGCTTTTGATGTAGGCTCTTTGACTTTGTTGACTTTTTCTGGCTCTATGTTTTGGTCTTCTTTGTCATCAAAGATAGATTCCAAAGTATGAGTCTGAATCTGAGTCTCTTTTCACTCCCTGGCCATGTTCCCAGCCAACTACTTGACCCTTGACTGCTTGTAGAGTATAGAGTACTTTGTCCCAAGTTTGAAGGTCTGCGCTGTTTTTTTCGGAGTTTTTTCTACACCGCAAGCTCTGCCACACCAGCGCTACTGCTCCCCCAAGAAGTGACAACCTGGACTGTGACTCAGATCTGGGCAGGCTCTGCACTCCTGCTCTGATCCCCCACTTAATTCCTCCCACCAGGTGGGCCTGGGGCCAGAAGCAACTGCAGCTGTAGTTCTGTAGCTGCATTACCTCCACTGCCCCCAGGGTGGTGGCCCAACCATGAACTCCTTTGACTCTACCCCCCGCAGATTTTTCCTACTAACCTTCTCTGTTGTCTTTGGTGGGTTGAGAAGTCTGGTAACTGCCACAGCTCACTGATTCAGGGCACTAGGGCCTGTTCCACCTGTCTCCCTTTCTGGTTGGTCCAGGCACAGCCCACACTGGGCTCTGCTCTACTCCCAGCTTGGTGCAATAGACCCTGTGACCATCCAGGATGTCCTGGGCTGAAGCCCTGCTTCCCTCTGCTATTTTGTGGGTTCTTCAGGTCTAAAATTTGTTCATAACCATTTTTATAGCTGTTTGGAGGGTCCTGGGGGAGAGCTTTAGGCCAGTCTCTGCTTTCCAGCTGCCATCTTGGCTCCACCCCTGAACTGTTTTTTTTTTCTCTTTAAAAAAAACATTATTTTAGGAATTGGATCTCTGGGAAAGTGAGGAGGAAGATTTATTTGGAAATACAGGTTATATAAAATGATAGTATATTCATTAAAAATTTTAAAACAACAATGATTTGGGTCAATAAATGAAGTTGGTCAAGCTAGAACAATTTCCCAAATGCAGGTATGGGAGGTGGCAGAGAAATTGAAATTACCACAATTTTAGTATTTCAAAGTGATAATTCCATTGTTTTAGTCCATACCAATATTGAATTGAGGCCAGTGCTCAGGAGCCACAAACTGTATGACCTCTGAATGATGGGAGAAGAAATTGTCTTAGAGTTTGAAGATGAAGAGCCTTCTATGAGAACTTGGGAAACTAAAGCCTTTTAAGGACACACACATGTGGCGGGGGGGTGGGGGGGAGGTGCAAGGCCAAGATGGCAGAATAGAAGCAGGCACTTGCTTGAGCTCTCCCCCCAAACCTGTCAAGATATCTATAAAAAATGACTCTAAAATAATTCTAGAGCAGCAGTTTCCAGCCAAAGACAATCTGGAACGTGGACAGGAAGGGTCTATCCTACTGTGCTCAGAATAGAGCACAGCCCAGCATGGGCCACGCCAGCACAGACAGGACTGAAGGAGGCCTCAGGGCACTGAATCACTGGCAGCTGTGGCAGTTTCCAGACTTATCAATTCACAAACACCAAAGATAGCTTCAAAGGTCAGTGGGAAAGCTCTCTTACCTGGGTGAGAGGGGAGCATGGTCCAGCCACAGCTCCAGCCCCAGGAAAGCAGCCACCACTGCTGCAGTGGTGGCTGCTTCTGGAGCTCTCAGCCTATAGACCATGGGAGAACCGACAGGCTGATCTAGGTAACAGTACTGGGTGGCGGTCCTGGGGTGAAGAGGAGCACAAGCATGGCGGAGCTGGCGGTGGCTGTGGAGAGGGAGCCCTCCTTACAGTTAAAGGGCAGGAAAGAGTGCTTGTGATTGCTAACAGACAAGAGCACAGTCCAGGAGAGGAGTCAACACCTCTCTTTTGATCATATCACTTCAGAGGAACTGATAATTTTCAGGTACCTAAAGATATCTCTGAAAAGAGCCGCACAAAACCCCTGAAACTTGGGGCAGTACACCCTCCACTTAACAAAGAGCTCAAAAGTCAAATAATTGGCTGGGAAAATGAGCAAATGGGGGGAAAAGAATAACTTTATAGAAGGTTATGTTCTTGGTGAAAAGATGTTTTCATATGTCCTTGGTAGCAAGAAAGAACAAAGCATACAACCAGAAGAAGATGAAAGCATACAACAGGAGAAAGACAGCAAGGTCAAGGCTCCTATATCCACAATCTCCAAGAAAAATATCAAATGTCCTCAGTCCATTGAAGAGCTCAAAAAGTATTTTGAAAAGCATGTAAGAGAAGTAAAGGAAAAATTGGCAAGAGAAATGAGAGCAATGCAAGAAAATCATGTAAAACAAGTCAACGGCCTGCTAAATGAGACCCAAAAAAATGATGAATAAAATAACACTTTTAAAAATAGACTAACCCAAATGGCAAAAGAGGTCCAAAAAGCCAATGAGAAGAATGCCTTAAAAAGCAGAATAGGAGAAGATGGTGCCTGGAAAGCAGGGACTCGCTTGAGCTCTCCCTCAGGTCCCTCCAAACACCTGTAAAAAATGGCTCTGAACAAATTCTAAAGTGGTGCAACCTATGAAATAGCAGAGAGAATCATGTCTCCAGCCCAGGACAGCCTGGATGGTCTTTGGGAAGGGTCTATCACAGTATGCTAGGGGCAGAGCATAGTCCAGCATGGCCCACACCAGGACCAACCAGACCAAGTGTCAGGCAGAGCAGGCCATAGGGCCATGAATCACTGAGCTGTGGCAATTGCCAGAATTCTCAACCCACAGATGCCAAAGACCAGCAGGTTAGTGAGAAAACTGCTGGATTGGAGCAAGAGAGGTGCACAGTCAGGCCCCAGCCCCGGGAGTGGTGGAGGTGGCATGGATGTGGCCACAGCAGCAGGAAGCTCCTGTGGCTGCTTCCAGAGCTCCAGCTATGGCTGATTCCAGAGTCCCTGGTGCACACAGTGGGAGGAATCTAGCAGCAGATTGGAGAAGGAGTGCAGGGAGCGCTTTGCTGGCCCAGAGGCAGGGTTCTGTTCCTTTGCCCTGCTGGATCTGGGTCATGGTCCTGATTGGTGGTTCTTGGGGAAAGAAAAGCGCAGGTGTGGCAGAGCTTGTGGGGACTGTAGAGTAGAAGTACCTCTGAAAATAGTGGTGCAGCCTCTAAAGCTTGGGACAAAGTACTCTATACTCTACCAGCAATCATACCCTTACAAAAAGCTCAAGGGTCAAATAGTTGGCTGGCAACATGAACAGGCAGCAAAAAAAGGACTCAGACTCAGACTATAGAATCTTTTTTTGGTGACAAAGAAGATCAAAACATACAGCCAAAAGAAGTCAACAAAGTGAAAAAAGAGCCTACATCAACAGCCTCTAAGAAAAGTATGAATTGGTCTCAGGCCATGGAAGAGCTCAAAAAGGATTTGGAAAAGCAAGTAAGACAAGTAGAGGAAAAATTGGGAAGAGAAATGGAGTGATGCAAGAAAACCATGAAAAACAAGTCATTGACTTGCTAAAGAGGACCCAAAAAATACTGAAGAAAATAACACCATAAAAATAGACTAATGGCAAAAGAGCTCCAAAAAGCCAATGAGGAGAAGAATGTCTTGAAAGGTAGAATTAGCCAAATGGAAAAGGAGGTCCAAAAGATCACTGAAGAAAATACCACCTTAAAAATTAGATTGGAGCAAGTGGAAGCTAGTGACTTTATGAGAAATCAAGAAATTATAAAACAGAATCAAAGAAATGAAAAAAATGGAAGACAATGTGAAATGCCTCATTGGAAAAAACCACTGACCTGGAGAATAGATCCAGGAGAGATAACTTAAAAATTATTGGACTGCCTGAAAGTCATGATCAAAAAAATAGCCTAAGGGCAGCTAGATGGTACAGTGAGTAGAGCACCAGCCTTGAAGTGAGGAAGACCTGAGTTCAAATCCAGCCTCAGACACTTGACACATGTACTAGCTGTGTGACCTTGGGCAAGTAACTTAACCCCAATTACCCTGCCAAAATAACAAAAACAAAAACAAAAAAAGAGCCTAGACATCATCTTTCAAGAAATTATCCAGGAAAACTGCCCTGATATTCTAGAACCAGAGGGTAAAACTGAAATTGAAAGAATCTACCAATCATGACTTGGAAAAGTTCCCGAAAAGAAAACTCCTAGGAATGTTGTCCCCAAATTCCAAAGTTCACAGGTCAAGGAGAAGATACAAGAATCAAGAGAAGCATGAAAAGGTATACAAAAAATGAGAAATCATAAGGGACTTACTAAAGTTGATCTATTTTGTTTACATTCCTACATGGAAAGATGATCTGTATAATTCATGAGACCTCAGTATTAGGGGAGCTGAAGGGAATATACATACATACATATATATATATATACACATATATACATATACATATACATATACACATACAGAGGGCACAGGCTGAGTTGAATATGAAGGGATGATATCTAAAAAAATAAAATAAAATTAAGAGGTGAGAGAAATATATTGAGCTAGTGAGAAAGGGATAGAAAGAATGGGAGAAATTATCTCACATAAAAGTGGTAAGAAAAAGCAGTTCTGTTGGGAGAGAAGGGAGGGCAGGTGAGGGACAAATGAGTGAATCTTGCTCTCATCATATTTGACTTGAGGAGGGAATAACATACACACTCAATTGGGTATCTTACCCCACAGGAAAGTAGGGGGAAAGGGATATGAAAGGGGATATGATAGAAGGGAGGGCAGATCAGGGGAAGAGGTAATCAAAAGGAAACACTTTTGAAAAGGGACAGGGTCAAGGGAGAAAACTGAATAAAGGGGGACAAGATAGGATGGAGGGAAAAAGTCTTTCACAACATGATTATTGTGTAAGTCTTTTGCATAATTATACATGTGTGACCTATGTTGAATTGCTTTCCTTCT
>CM053622.1:586516090-586535253 GCA_028646595.1 Phalanger gymnotis
GGAGCAAGGCAATCGGAATATATGCCACCTTGGAGTGGGGGGGAAGGTAGAAATGGGGAGAAAAATTGTACCTCAAAATCTTGTGGAAATCAATATTGAAAACTAAAAATATCAAATAATAAAATCTTTGGCTCACAAAAAAGCAGAATTGGCCAAATGGAAAAGGTCAAAAAGGTCACTGAAGAAAATAATTCCTTAAAAATTAGAATGGAGCAAATGGAAGCTAATGATGTTATGAGAAATCAAGAAATTATAAAACAAAACCAAAAGAATGAAAAAATAGAAGAAAAACAACTGACCTGTAAAATAGATCCAGGAGATATAATTTTAAAATTATTAGTCTGCTTGAAAACCATGATCAAGAAGAGAGCCTAGACATAATCTTTCAAGAAATTATCAAGGAAAGCTGCCCTGATATTCTAGAACCAGAAGGTAAAAGAGAAATGGAAAGAATCCACCAATTACCTCCTGAAAGAGATCCCAAAAGGAAAACTCCTAGAAATATTGTAGCCAAATTCCAGAGTTCCTGGATCAAGGAGAAAATATTACAAGTAGCCAGAAGGAAACAATTTGAGTATTGTGGAAACATAGTCAGGATAACACAAGATTTAGCAGCTTCTACATTAAGAGATCAAAGGGCTTGGAATATGACATTACAGAGTTAAAAGGAGCTAGGATTAAAACCAAGAATCACCTACCCAGCAAAACTGAGTACAATACTTCAAGGGAAAAATGGATATTCAATGAAAGAGAGGACTTCCAAGCATTAAAGACCAGAGCTGAATAGAAAATTTGATTTTCACACACAAGAATCAAGAGAAACACAAAAAGGTAAACAAGAAAGAGAAGGCATAAATGACTTATGAAAGTTGTACTGTTTACACTCCTACACATAAAGACAATATTTGTAACTCATGAGACCTTTCTCAATATTAGGATAGTTAGAAGGAATATGTATGTGTGTATATGTGTGTGTCTGTATGTGTACATATATATATACATATATGTGTGTGTGTCTATATGTCTATGCATAGATGTGTGTATATATGTATATATGTATGTGTGTATATGTGTGTGTGTGTATGTGTGTATAGATAGAGACAGAGGGCACATGGTGAGCTGAATATTAAGGGGTGATCCCTAAAAAATAAAATTAAGTGTTGAGAGGAATGTACTGGGAGAAAGAGAAAGGGAGAGGTAGAATGTAGCAAATCATCTCACATAAAAGAGGCAAGGGTTTTTACAATGGAGGGGAAGAGTAGAGAGGTAAGAGAGAATAAGTGAGCCTTATTCTCATTGGATTTGGCTTGAGGATGGAATAATACACACTCAATTGGGTATGGAAATCTATCTTACCTTGCAGGAAAGCAGGGGGGGAAGGGGATAAGAGAGGAGGGATAATAGAAAGGACAGCAGATTGGGGGAAGGAGTAATCAGAAGCAAACACTTTTGTGGGGGTACAGGTCAAGGGAGAGAATGAAATAAATGGAGGAAAAGACAGAATAAAAGGAAATGTGGTTAGTCTTTTGCAACATGACTGTTATGGAAGTGTTTTGCATGGCTACACATGTATGACCTATACCAAATTTCTTACTTTCTCAGTGAAGGTGGGTGGGGTAGAAGGAAGGGACAGAATATTAAAAAAAAATTGTTTTTGCATGCAACTAGGAAGTAAGATCTACAGACAATGGGATTTAAAAATCTATCATACCCTATAGGAAAATGGAGGGGAATGGAAGGTGAGGGAGGGGTGATAGAAGAGAGGGCAGATTGGGAAAAGGGGTGGTAGGGTACACGCTGCCATGCGGTGAGGGGAGGGAAGAGTTGGGGAGAAAATTTGGAATTTGAAATCTTGTGGAGGTGAATGTTGAAAACTGAAAATAAATAAATAATATAATTTAAAAAATAAAACGCACACATGCATAGTCTCTTACAAAGCTACTTGGCTAGTGATGTGAAGACACCACCACTGAGTGGCCAAACTATATACTACACTTTGTAAATGATTAATTGCCAAACTCCTTTTCTGTCAGCTGAAGAAAATGAGAACAGTTTAAATGTAGGCCTCTGCTGAGTCTATTGCACTATTCCATTCCAATTCACGTCAGCTGTCACATATATGTGTTATATTTTCTCTTTTTTGTACATTTTCTCCCACAACTAGAATGTAATCTGCTTGAGGGCAAGTGCTCTTTTGTTTTTGGAAGACACTAATAAATACTTATTGAATGAATTAATGACATGAATTTAAAATGGACAATCTATGATTACTCTAGCCCTAAGCAAATATTTTAAGCCCACTTCGTAATGCACGGGTATACACAGCCCAAGATAGAACAGAATTAGTCTGACTTAAAGCCTTGATCTTTGGATTATCTCCCAAAACCATTAGACTATGGGATTTTAATTTTCTTTATTATTTTTTTTCCTGATAGCAAATGGCTAAAAGGATAAGGCATACACTGTTGTGTTTGTCCTTCATTTTTGAAGACATCTATGACCTTAGGGAAATGATGACATGACTTGCTGTTGACTTTGATTTGAGTGAGGGAGGGCTGTGCAAGGTCATCAGCCTCACTTTCTCCTCCAGAGCCATCTGGATCCAATGACCATTCATCAGGATGACTGAAAATGACCCAAGTGGAAATGGGGGACTCTGGACCTTTTAGGCTAAGGCCTTTTCATGTACTCACTTAGAGTGAGGTAAAGCCCATTCAGTGAATAGGCCTCTTTAAGAAGTAAGTCAAGGGATTGCCCCTTAAATTAGAAAAAAAAATAAATCAATATGGGAGGGGAAGACCCTCAGCATTGCTGTTGTTCCAAAGAGAAAATAGTTACCATTTACCATTGACATTCACTCTAAGGCTGGAGGGACCAAAATACAGCCATTAAATGGAGCTTGAGCAGGGACCTATTGTGGTCTACTCTACGAGCTTCAGTGTGAAGTGGGTTTAAGGTTTTAAGAAAGAAAGAAAGAAAGAAAGAAAGAAAGAAAGAAAGAAAGAAAGAAAGAAAGAAAGGCCTATTTACTGAATGGGCTTTACCTCACTCTAAGTGAGTAGATGAAAAGGCCTTGGCCTAAAGGGACCAGGGTCCCCCATTGCATCCTGGGTCATCTCCAGTCATCCTGATGAATATCTGGTCACTGGATCCAAATGGCTCTGGAGGAGAAAGTAAGGCTGGTGACCTTGCAGAGCCCTCCCTCACTCAAATCAAAGTCAACTGCAAGTCATGTCACCATTTTCCTGATGTCATAGTTCTCTTTGAAAATGAAGTACAAACATAACCTGTGAGTAGACCAAGCTGCCTGGAAGGGGACCCAGCTAGTTGGGTAACTCAGCTCATTCTCTCCTTCTCCCTCTCCCCTCCAAAGGAAGGTAAATTTTGATGGCCAGAAGCTGCCCCCTTAACTTGAGGTTTACTGGCTAGATTTCTCTCTCTCTCTCTCTCTCTCTCTTTCTTTCACAAAGGCACATGCTAATGAAGAACACATTCCAAGTTCTCCTACAAAGAGAGTCTTCAAATAGCAGAATAAAGTTTAATAGTAGTTCTTGATACCTCATCCAAACTATTGACTGCTGTTACACCCACTGATTTGACAGTGACAAGGGGAGATGGAGCACCCATCTCTATTTCAGGATCTTCATTGCCAGCATCCCAAACATATCTCCATTCTTTGGGGAAAGTTGAAGGTGGGTATTCAAAAAATGATTAAGGATCTCCGCTCTGAAAGTACTTTGTAATAAAAACAAGATAAAGGGGAAATACTAAGGAAAATCAGAAGATATATCATAGTCCTACTTTTTTGCATTAGGTCCTATATTTAGTCTCTATGTACTTGGATAAAAATTGGTTTTCAGGGTTATGCTATATACACATATCTAGGATGAGTCTGACATGTTTGCAATATTCAATGTAAAAATTCAATGTAAGGTAGCCAAGATCATCCACTGCCACTATGAATTTGTCTTTGGCTTGGAAATTTTATCATCTTTAGTTGACTTGAAATGTTGATCTGGTGATATACAGCAGGGAGGGTATTTCTTGTGTCAGTGTTTATAACAAATACTGAAATAAGGGAACAGTTTAAACGTAGGTCTCTATTGAGTCTGTTGCATGACTCCGAGAATATGTAGTCCATGCCAGCTGTCACATATGTATCTTCTATTTTTGTTTTTTTGTTCATTTTCTCCCACAAGTAGAATGTAATCTTCTTGAAGGCAAGTGTTCTTTCATTTTTGTCTTTGCATTCCTAACCTCTAAATCAATAGTAGACACTAATAAATAGCCAGCCTAGTATGCTTGAACTCTAGGCTGAGTTCATATTATTCTAAGCTGTTGCCAACCATTCAGTCATAGGATCAAAGACTTAGACCACAGAGGTCATCAAATTCAACCCTTTCACTTTACAGATGAGAAAACTAAGGCCCAGGGAGGCTAAGTGACTTGCCCAAGGTCACACAGCTAGTAAGAGTCAGAGGATGAATATGAGCTCAGGGAGGTCCTCTGATTCCAGAAAGAGTTCTCCTTCCATTGTCCCAAAAATGCAGAGATGGATTCATAAATGGCTATACACTTTAGTAACTTGACTGTGTTTCCAAGATCATTGTAAGTAAATGTTAAGTATTATTCTACATATGGCAAGTACTCTACCTGCTCTGTAAGTGCAACGCAGTCTACTATCTTAAGGTCAACAATCCGAACAGACCAATGAAACCTTCTTCTATGTAGACAGCAGAGCAATGCAGAGGCAGCATGGTGTGGTGGGAATGGTACTGGATTTGGATTGGGAGGACCTGGATTTAAAATCTTCCTCTCACATTTACTACTTATGACCTATGTGACCACTCGGGTAAATTACTTCACCTCTCTGGAATTCACTTTCCTCAACTTTGACATGAGAGGGTTGTACAAGATGATAGAAAGTCCCTTTTATCTCCAAAGCTATTTTCTCGTGAAATAAATTCCTAGTACATCAGTGTTTTTGAATGATTCTCTTCTTGGCAAGTGTACATACTCTTCTGCTAAAAACTGCAGCAGAACCTCCAGTTACCTGCCTTTCCTTTCTCCTCCTAGCTACACAAGAAAACTGACAAAAGTGTTCTTCTATGAATGTTTGGCATATCTTAGGAGAGGCTACTAAGGATACAGAAAATAACATTCTCATCACAAAAGTCCTTAGCACTTCCAAGTGGTACAACATCAGAAATTGATATGATTTCATTAATGGGAGTGATATTAAAGGTGATGCATCACCATCTGTTTTGTTGCTTCACACTGAAGGCCATAGGGTTTTGCTGTCTGACTTGCAAATGATATCTTTTATGTTGTCTCCCCTGTTGGAGTGTGAACAAATTGACAGAAGAGGCTATCTTGGCTTTATGTTCATAGTCTCAATGCTACACAAAGATTGAATGCTTAATCAATGATTTTTCTTTCATCCACTTATTTATATGTAGACAGAAGGCTAGAAAGTTCAGAATAGACATTCTCAGTGGCAGGAGAGGGTACAAGAGTAACAGTCAGGAGGACCCAAGACAGAAAAGAAGACATGGTAAGGAAAGGACTTGTTATGACCTAGGGAAGGGTTAATTTGATTTTGGTGTGGGTTAGCAAAGGAAGTTGATGATGTTATATTGGGACAGAAAAGTTACTGTTCTATTGACATGTTCATATCACTTTGGTAAACTTTCCTGCAGGAGATGAGATTTGAGGAACTCTCTGAAGACTGGAAGACTAATAAGCAGTTTAATTTCCCAAGGTAATTACAAAAAATAAAATAAAATCATAAAGCCAAAGGCATCTTCATACCCCAAGAGAACCATCTTTGGTATTTATGTAGGTTGAACAATTGACAACCCCTAAGGCTCATGTCAGCATTGGTCTATTGTTAAATATCAGGTGTGATACATGCATATCATAAAGCTAAAAATTGGTATTACACAAGTATACAGAAAAACAGCTAAATATAGGAAGTAAAAAATTCAGCAGATATAAACTTAGTCAGTTGCGGAAAGGCAAGTATTTCAGGGATGAGATCTATCTTCCATAAACAATAAGTTACCCATATGCAAGTTATAACAACCTAGCCATAGCATGTCTTCAATACTAACAATACAAATGTTTCTATGGCCTTTTCCAAAGAATTTTTGGACATACCATCTCATTAATCCCTTTATTTGCCTGGTGTGTCAATATAGAAGTGATTTGAAAGTAAAGTTTCTCCTATAAAAGAATCCAAATTGCATCAGTTAAAAGTTATACAACACTATGTTACCAAAATTAAGATGCCATTGATTGTTTTTTCAGCTACTATACACTGGTAAACATGGTATTGAGCAATTAATGCCTACCAGCATACTTACCAAAAATCACACTTCTTCCCATATGTTGTATGTTTCATTCTTGAAGCTAATTCCATGCATTAGGCCAGTAGGAATCCATGTCTTAATAAATTCAGACATTTACTCTCTTTGCCTGACCTTGTAACAAAATATCACTTGTGCCTTTCCCCCTATTCCTGCCAATTCCTTTCAACAGTTAGCCTGTGCAAATCCTAGTCAGTTCCATTTGTGATTTGATGAATATGAATAATGTTCTATATTTGAAGTTGAGCTCAATTTCAAAATTTACTCAGAATTGTGTAGTTAACTATTACAAGCCCATTCAATGCTTTTTATTTTTATTTTGGGGGGGGGGTGGAGCTGGGTTGAGGGTCTTCCTTAGCTCCTATGGTATTTGAAATTAGTTACTTCAAAATTTTCAAAATTGCTAATTATTTTATTATACCACTAGCAAATATGGTTCTAAAAAGAAAAAAAAAACACTGATTAAGCCTGTTGGCCTTAAGCATGCCTCACGAATGGTCTCCAGAGGTAAGAGTGCTCAAGGTCTGGCTCTGAGCAAGGCAATAATCCTTCAACACTGAAGCTGAAAACATCAGAATCTACCCCATGTAATCACACACATTTTTACCCATTTTTCTATTTTATTTATGTACTAAAATGTTCAAAATAATTATATTTAGCAAACATTTATTAAATACTTACTATATGCCAGGTACTATGCTCGGCATAAACATAGATGTGACACAGACCATTCTCTCAAAGATTTTATACTATCAGAGGTGAAAAGATGCATGAAAGTTAAAATAACATGTGAGGGAAAGAAATAAGCAATAAAGACAGAACCAGACACAGCGCTATGGGATATTTAAAGTGGGAGAGATGACTTTCAAGGCACAGAATGAATGGGAGGAAGATGAGTGGATGCTGCTTCATGGAGGACATGCCACTTGATTCAAGTTTTAGGAGAAAGGAGGGACAGTGAAAGACTTCAGTTTGAGGGAGAGATCTATTTCAGTAATGGTTTGGGGGAGTTTAAGCAAAATATAGAGATAGGAAGAGGGAGGACAAAAATAGGGAATGAATGGACAGTAGCATAGCTCTCTGAATATAACGAACATGAAGGGGAGTTACAGTATTACTATGAATGTTGTTAGACCCATGTCATGTCTTACAACATTCTCTATGTTAGGAAAGTTAGGAGGTTAGGAAATTCAACTTTCAGATGTCCAATAGTATTTCTGGGCCCCAAGTCCTCACCTTTGAAACTGCATTAACATTGTGATTGCATTTTAGCCAGTAATAGCATTTGGTGATTAATTTTCACTGATGTTAAATCTCAGCTTGGTGGTATAAAAAAGGAAAGACAGAAACTGCCATCTGCATTAGTAGAAGTCCAGGCAAAATGTTGTGGATGTGTGGCATCAACTAAAGCTTCTTGTGTTACATGACAGTTCTCATGATGGCAGCCCAGTGCTGAAAGCAATCTCTTCTCCAGAGGTGAGTTAAGAGAATCCAAAATTTAATATTTGAACCCAGTTTGATTCAATCTTCTTGACTGAATGTTGAAAGTCTTACATAACTAAATTGATGTTCTAGTACTTGAATTATTATACAATTTCCCCAGCTAATGTTAGGTGAGAAGATAGTTCCTAGTTCTTTCTATGGTCACCTACAGAACCAGGGACAAGGAATTCTAAAACTAGAATTCTTACTTAGTGGGATAGTTTTCCTGAATCCATGACCTAGGTTCACTGTTAAAATCTCCCTCTTATCCACTTGTCCCTCTTCCTTGCATATATTCATGGATTTTTTAGGGAAATTCACACTCCCGTGCACCAAAATTTCTAACCTCTGTCCCTTTGCATTTCTTTGTTTTTTGGGAGGAGAAATATTACATATGTACCTATTCCTGTACACTAAAAGTTCACCCAACATATAGAAAGATAAGCAATGGAAAAACTTCTGGACAGGGTTGAAACCAGCAATTTCTTATATCAGAGGCAAAGCCAGAAAAAATGCACCTAAGGCAAAGGGGTGACTATAGACATAGAAAAAAACCTGGACCTCAGAACATAAAGCCTCATGAATAAAAGCATTGTTGTTTGTACATTTTCAAAAGAGGACCAACTAAAGTCTTGACTTCTGAGTGAACTGAATTTAAGTGAGGCAGAGTTGCACAAAGTCATCAGCCTCACTCTCTCTTCCTGAGTGATCAAAGTCCAGTGACAGGACCAAAGAGAATACAACTGGTGATGGTTTGGTGATGAAGACCATGGTGTCTTCAATGCCTGATCAAGCTCTAAGGACTCCAACACACTTGTTTCAGCCACCTTCATGTCCACTGGAACAAACTACTCTCATCTGCCCATCCTCCTGGCAAAGTCTTCACATGCTTGGGGTAGATATTCTCCTAACTCACCAACAGGTTTGAGACCAGTCAGTTGCCTTCAACCTGGTTTAGCCCACCTGCCCAGATAGTTTACTGAGGTATGACCATTGCACATGCTACAGCTTCTTGGAACCACGGGTGAAAATTGAGTGAACCAGGTGGATGAACACCTCTGAAAAGGGTTTGGCAAGCCCTCACAGCAGAGATGCTACTGCTCCTGAACACCCCATATACCTCAAATAAAAGCATTAAATAATTAAAAAACATTCATCGAGTACTTACCCCATGCAAAAAGAATGCCAATAGAAGAGAAACAGTCCCTGCTCTCAAGAATCTCACATTCTAATAAGAGGAGATAATATTTCTTGAAGGGTTCACCTAGAAACAAATAGAAAGACACTATAGTCATTAGGTTTCAGCAGCTAAAGGAATAGCAAGACTCACTGATCTGTGACTAGAAATATCCTGAACAATGACCTGAAAAGGGATGACAGAGGCTCGAGGACAACAAATGTATTGCTGGTAAGTGAGGCTTACTGTGGAAGCTGCCTGTTAGAAGAGAGCAGAATGCAACTGACCACGGAGAAAATCACCTGGGGTCCACTATTTTGCTCACCTGGTGCTAAACTCAATTTTTTCTACCTATAGAAGGAGGGATAAGGGAGAGAAAAGAGAAGGGGAGACAGACAGATAGTGACAAATAGAAAAGGGAGAGAGAGAGACAAAGAGAGAAAGAGACAGAGAGAAGAGAAAGAGGGAGAGGGAGAGAGGGAGAAAAAAAAGAGAGAGACTGAGATTATATCTGAAATCTGAGGATTTCCCACCCTGATTGAGTAAGGATGTAAACTTAACATAATATTTATAAAATAGGTTGTTACAATTCTTGGTTGATAGGAACATAAAGTTGGAAAAGCTGTTACAGGAATCCTTAACATTTTTCTTTGCACATACACCATTTTTTCCTGAAAAAAAATATTGCATTCTTCTGACTAATGTTATAATCTGTCAATATTGTATAAATGGTGAGATTTGTAATCTAGAAGTCTTGCTAAACTTTTAACATTGTGCAATTTAGAAAATGCAAAACTCCTTGGTAGAACAGATGGTTTTTTTGATTGATGCTCTAGTGCATAATTTCAACACTGTCGTGTCATTTTAACAAGAAAATGTTTTTAAGGAATCCACCAGTTGGCTTGTCAAATTAACATCAGGCACCACTTAAGGTGTAAACCACAAGCATAATTCATGTAGTGACCCGTGTGTGGGTGAGGCTCTGCCTTCATAGAAAATTCTCTGGTAGGAGAAAAAAAATGGAATATGATCTCAGAGGGATGTTATAAAACAAAAATTCAGAACTAGTCAATCAGCATTAACTTTTAAATTCTCTGGTCAATTAAATGAAGCAATATGGTGTAATTCAAGTAGCTAGGTTGTGCAGTGTATACAGTGCTAGGTCTGAAATAAGGAAGACCTGAGTTCAAATTCAGCTTCAGACACTCACTGGTTGTATTACCCTGAGTAAGTCACTCAGCATGTTTGCCTCAGCTTCCTTAATAGTAAAATGGGGATAACAATGGCACCTACTTCTTGGGGTTAATCATGAGGATGAAATGAGACAATATTTGTAAAGTGCTTGGTATAGCACCTTGTGCCTTGTAGGCACTTCATAAATGTTAGATTTGGCTATCAGCAGCAGTAGCAGCATTGTTGTTATTGACATTATTTCCTTTCAAGAACATTTATGGAGTCCTACAGTAGTAAAAGCACGGGACTCCGGGGTAGAGTCCCTACTTTGCTACTTATACACCTGGAACCCTGAGCAAATAATTTAATCTCTTTGACCATTATTTTCCTCATCTATAAAATTTGGATAAATAAATACATATATATACACCTATATATATATATTTGTATACATATATATGGGTATGTGGCTTGTTAACATACATATTATAACATATAAACATAATGTTTATAAAATAACACTTTTCTTTCATGAAAACAATTCCATGAGGCATATAATACAAATATTATTACCATTTTATAGATAATTAAACTGAAGTCGATTGAAATTAAAGGACTTGGCTAAAATCATTATAGTAGTAGATGGTAAATGTAGAATTTGAAATCAAGTCTTAAGGCTCCAAATTCCACTATCCTTCTGTGTCATGCTGCAGAGTTGCCACATTCTACATCACAATATTGTTGTGCAAAAACTCTTTGTTAATGACAAAATGCTATACTCAATTCAACAAATATTCATTAAGTCTACAAAATATTCATTAAGTATACTATTCTGTGCAAGACGTGATGCAAAGATTTTTAAAAGGACACAATCCTTTGGGGAGTTTATGTCCTAATGGGGGTAATATAGGAATTATGATACAAGGCAGGATATGGTAACAACAAAAGGATAATATTAATATAAATTAATTAATAATATATTCTTTGTAATATTATTACATATAAGAATTTATATGGTTTGTAATATCTTGTGTTTCATGGCTAAATTCAACCTTGAAATGAATTTTGTTTTTCTGAGCTGTAAAATAAAATGTTTCCAGGAATTAAAAGACCCCCAGAGTATTTTCTAGCAACGCTTAATGATGCACAATACCAAAGAATTTGGAAATTTGACTCCAGAATTTTCTTAAGCAAGACACTGATGCTGAGCCAGATTTAAATCAATTGAAATGACTGAAGGAATAACATTTTCAGTTCACATATTCATAGTTCATTAGGTTTAATAGTGAGCAAACATCATATTTAGAACATCATTTGTATCACCCACACAGTCCCCTCTTTCAGCTGCCAAAGTATTTTGTGTGTCATGTGGTTCTAGCATAGGACTTAAAATTAGAAATCTGGCTATTTCCCCCCTTCCCCTCACTTGGAAAATTGTGAAAGCCACTGCCATTCATCCATTTGATTTCATTGTATCTACAATACAAAAGGCCTAGAATAAGAAGGGAAGCCTTTTAGACTGTAATTTGCACAAAGGCTATTTCTACAGTTTTGGGTTCAACATTATTTTTATAATTTTGCCTTCAAAAAAAAAGAGGAAAGTTGGTTTTCAACTCTCATCTGTGACAAACAGGAATTCACTAGTAAGGAAAAGAAAAGGACTTACGATGGATTCAAAAAGGGGATAGGGTGTTTCATGGATGGTAGAGCCCTCTAGTCACCTCATTGGTAGATCTGTTAGATTTTCTATATAAGAAGTACCTGTCTTTAAAGGTCTTACATTTCCTAAATCCAAGATATGTAAAGATATAATTGTATTTCAATATTATGCTGCAGCTTTCTAATCATCTAAGATCTTTGGATCATATATATAGATATGGATATGCAGATATAGATATACACACATACATATATACACACATGTATATATGCATGTATGCATGTATGTATGCACATGTATATAAATACAGACAGATATGTATGTAAATGGTTATTCTTTTTCCTTGTCTTCCTACATATGGCTTATTTTTGTTCTTCCCACCTTCTACCTCACATTGATTGACTGATTACATAGTCAAATGAGCTCATATAATAGTCTTTCAAAGCCTTTCTAAGGGTATAAACTATGGTTTAATAGGAATGAATAGGATTTAGTCAGCTGGTTAATCAAGCTGTTTAAAATACATATATAGCTAGATTGACATATATTTTATATGTCATATATTATGATATAATATTAATATATTATTCAAACTGAGGTTATAAATAGCAAGATAGTAAGAGTTTTGCATACCAATTAAATCATAGTTCTCACCCTTTCCAAAAGCTAGACATCCATAAGTGTGGAACGTTGCATATAAAGTCAACATTGTTTGGTATTTCAATTGGTTTTGTGCATTTTTTCTTTTTGTAATAAAAGGTCTTTATTATAAGGGGTGGCTCTCCAGGGGTGAGAAGGATATAGCAGGCAGTCTAGGTTGGTTCTGGCAAAGAAATTAAAATTAGAAATCTGCCTATTTATCCCCTTCTCCTCACTTGAAAAATTGTGAAAGTCACTACCATGCATCTATCTGATTTCACTGTACATAAAATGCAAAAGACCTACAATAAAAAGGGAAGCCTTTTAGACTATAATATGCATATACACACAGGTGTATATTATGTACACATGCATTTGTATATACACATATGTACATACATACATGTGTAGTGTGTGTATATACACAAACACACACACACACACACACACACACACACCAAACTGCACCAAAACTTTTGGGACATGCCGTGTGTATACATACAGCATGTCCCAAAAGTTTTGATGGTGGTTTAAGCTTTAATAGCCTTTAAATGCACTAAAATTTTTGGGACACTCTATTTCACTCTATTAATGAGGATCTGCAACAATTCTGAGATACAATCTTACAGTGTTTCCTGGCTATACTGAGTCAGTATACATCACAAAAGTCACAAAAGTAGAGAAAGAGCTCTTTCTGAGGCAGGTAGGTAGAACAGTGGAGAATCAGGAAGACAAGAGTTCAAATCCTTCCTCAGACACTTAGTTTTGGGACCCTGGGCAAATCTTTGAAACTCTCTATGTCTCTGGCCCCTCATCTTTAAAATGAAGATAAAAACAGCACCTACCTTACATGGCTGTTGTGAGGATTAAATGGGATACCATATGTAAACCATTCTGCAAACTTTAAAGTCATGTACAAATTTGCTATTATTATTATTATTAGTTGTTATTCTGATATCTAAGTAGTTCTTTAGTGTGCTGTTATACATACATAGTTACAAATATACACTCTATTCTCACTATCTCTATCATCTATCTTTTCCTATACTGACCAAATTCTACTTCCTGTCACAAATAAGAGTATAGATAAGGAAGAATGAGCAGTTGGACACACTTCAAAACCTCTTTACACTAACTGGTTATAACAGAATAAAAAAAAACCAAATATACATGTAGACATCACCATTTTCTAGTTCCATAGCACCATTAAAGTGAAAAATGCCCATCATTAGTAACCTCTCTTGATGTAGCTTGTGCCTGAAATGGTTGTTCTCTTTATCCTGGCCTCCTGGCTTCCCTGACTTTCCTACTTTTCTTGAAACCCTAGCTAAAATGCCACCTTCTGTAGGAAGATTTTCCAAATCTCTCTTAATGCTAGTTTCTTCCCTATGTTTATCATTTATGATTTATTTTGTCTATAGTTTGTACATAGTTGTTTGCATGTTGTCTGCCTCGTTCAGCTATGAACACTTTGTGGGCAGAGATTGCCTTTTTCTTTTCTTTATATTTACAGTGCTTAGCACAATATCTGGCATGCAGTGGGCATTTGATGTTTATTGAGTGACTACCCCAGACCATGGCATAACACTGATGACGAAGTACCTGATTATAGCTCCTATAATTTCTCTTCTTTGCTTCTATGAATTTCATGAGACTCCTAAACACAACCTATGACAACTGGCCTTTACCTGAGTACTCTAGGCATTGCTCTAAGCTGGGGAAAAAGCCCCTAGGCTGACCTTTTCTATGATACAGGCATGAGAATAGTTAGATCACTGGCTTAATATTACCCTGGATTTTCCCTCTTCCCTGTTTCCAATGCACAAGAGGTCTAACATTCTCTGGTTAATGAGGGATCATATGCTGAGTGGGCAACAACACTAGGTTGGGTCAGTAGGGAGAAGAAGAATGATGGACAGGGATAATTAATTACCTGTGGATAAGTATGAGGTAACAAGAAATAATATAATGGAATAGATTTTTTTAGGATATGGAGCCTGCATCTCTCTAGGATTCCCATATGTTCTCCATTTTCTGTCTCAAGAGTGGTTTTCCTGGGTCAATAACTTGCTCCTTCATCTAAGCTAGTGGGGGGCTGAGGAGAAATTATCTCCTTTGTCTGGAGTTTTAAGATCTCTTTTGTCATAAGTAACTAAGACAATGCCCTGATTTATGGACAGACTCTTATTTATGCAGTCTGTTTCTCTAAATCTTCTTTTAGGGATGACTTTGACCAGGCTATGTAGCTCCTATAATTTCTAATTCTGTAATTCCAATTCTGTGGTTTAGCCACGGGTTTGATAGCATCAATCTGAAAATGGTAGATTAATAGTAGTGATAGTGACTCATCCTTTTATTTGTATTCTAGCAGGAAAAAAAAACTACCTCTGTTCATCATGAAAGCCTGCCACTATAACCTGCTGTGAATTTAAGAAGTGAAGGAGAGATGAAACATATGTGATGCCTATTGGTAAAGTTACAGATCTAGGAGTGATTTCTCAAGTTCTTCAAGGCAAGATAGAATAAATAAATATGTAAATGATAAAGAGTAAATACTTCACATTCCAGCTCTTCTGATATGAAAGGAAAGTTAAAGTGAAGTACCTTCTCAAAAAGTATTTTGGTTCTTTCAGATAAATTGAAAACAAATGTTGATACTCAGGTTGCATTTGAACAAGATTATCAATGATGGTTGAAGATGAACTAAATGGGCTTGACTTTTTAAAAATTAGAACATTTGAACATTTATGAAGGAAGCAAAATAAACTAAATAAAAGTGAGCATAGGTCTTCACATGTGGGGTTGGTATTTAACCCCTTTTAACTGGCTCCTCACTTTCCCATTTCAAATAACCTAGATGACTTCTTTCCCCCTCACCCCTGTTTCAGCACCATATTTACTGGTCTGTGCTGTATGTGTGAGTGTGCATGTGCATATATGTATGTGTTAACTGATCAAATTCACTGATCATTTTAGCATCACGTGACTATGTATGCGAAGGAGTGGTGCAAGAAAGAAGTGTGGTAAAGGAGAGCAGGTACTGAGGTAGTTTGCTTCCCACTTAAAGCTGTGTGAATAGCATATTATTTTCCATCCGTGGAGTTTCAGAAGTAACATTCCACATCACTTCAAATATGTCATTTTTTTTTACTCTCACATAGATTGAATTTAAGTGAGGCAGAGTTGCTTGAAGGTGTCACCCTCCCTCTCACTTCCAGCAGCATCAGAGCCCAGTGGCAAGACAAAAGTCAAGACGATTGATGATGGTTCTAGATGCAGTGCATGACCTTGGTGTCTTTGATGTCTGACCAAGCTTTAAGAACCCCACAGTGCCTTATTCTTCTTCATGGCACGTTGAAACAAAATGTTTATATCAACCTATTCTATCAGGGAAGTTTTCAAAGATTTGGAGTAGACAGCCCTCTAACTCATCGATGGATCTGAGGCCACATCAGTTACTCTCTACCTGGTTTAGCTCATCTGCCTAGATGGTTGCCAGGGTGTGGCTGCTGCAGATGCTACATCTTCTTGGAGCCACAGGTGAGAGCTAGTTAGCAGGTGAACACCAAAGACAGAGAAGCAGGCCTGAAAAGGACTCAGCAACACTCACACCAGAGTTATTAGTCTTCCCTTTCACATGCCATACACCCCATTCAAATGCATAATTAAATCAAAAATATATATAACACATCTATTACTTGTTCCTTTGAAGATAGTACTCAAAGAATGGAAAATAATTTTATATAAAGCCAAATAAACTATTATTAATGAAACATTGTTCATTATTATTAATGATTTATTAACAATCCCATTATAATTATCCTTTCATATCATAACTTGATTATGCCATATCATGGATCAACGTAAGAAACTAAATGGAAATTTTGGAGGAGTTTTGCAGAAGCCTCAGACAACACATGAAGGCTGGCTGACAATACAGAGCCTATGAGCAAATACTTAATACAAATTTTACACTAAGGTACAATAAACACCCCATAAAAGAAAAATAAAAAAAATCAGACGTCTTCTCTTGTACAAAGGGAAAGCCAAAAAATTTTATACGGATTTTCCAGATGGCAAGATGCTACACCCCAACCCCTGCAATGTGGAAGGGATAACTGTACTGTCACATTTATACTAAATCTTGTCGTCTTTACATATACATGGACAATTTTTTTGAGAATTCTTAACATAGCAGTTTTTGCTCTACTGAATCAATTATTTTTTTTATTATTTACAAATAATTAACACATGGAATCTTTTATTGTCTATATCTTTTAGCATGATCTTGTGACGGAAAGTTGGGGTCTTCAGATAGTTACTTACAGAAGCCTGCTTCTTCCATTCTTTTTAGAAAAAAATTATATTGTTTGCTTTTCTTTCTTCCCTTCTTTTGTAATTTTTTAAAAATTTTAAACAAACAAAAAATGCTAAAAGAAAAAAAAAACATTGCCATGTACACAGCAGATCATAAGGGAGGATTCAATATAAAACAATAAATTCCCAATTGAAGAAAAATGATATAGTAAATACTACACATTGTTTTCAACACTGCCCAGCTTTTCTTTGCCTCCTTCTAGGTTTTTTTTCTTCTCTGCTGTGCACTTTTTGCTTTATTTTTTGCCTCCCTTCCCCCACCACCTTTAAAGAAGGCTACAATTAAACATGAAGATAGATGATAGATAGACATACACATAGATATCTGTAAACATACACATATGCACTCATACACATATGTGTAAGACTATGCTTATTCCTTCCTATCATATGTTTCTCTGAAGGTAGATAGCATCTTCCTTAATAATCCAAGTCTTAACATGTTTTTTCTAAGTCAATGAACTCACCATTTTGTATACCACAGCAATATTCTAACCAAATTAAATTCTATCTAAGAGACTGTCTATGAAATTTTTCCCCGAATTTTCTACATTCCTTCTATTCCTGGCTACATATATTTTACTTATACAAGGAATTTTTAATTTAAAATAATCAAAATTGAAGATGGCAACTGGGAAGCAGGGACTTGCTTAAGCTCCCCCCAGGTCCCTGCAAACACTTATGAAAAATGGCTCTGAACAAATTCTAGAGTGGCAGAACTCACAAAATAGCAGAAGGAGGCAGTGCTCCAGCCCAGGACAGCCTGGATGGTCTCTGGGAAGGGTCTATCACATGGAGATGGGAGCAGAGCAGAGCACAGCCCAGCATGGGCTGCACCAGGACCAACCAGACTGGGAGCCGGACACAAGAGGCTGTAGGGCCCTGAATCACTGAGCCGTGGCAGTTACCAGACTTCTCATCCCACAGACACCAAAGACAACAGAGAAGGTTAGTGGGAAAAGCTGCTGGGACAGAATCAGCCACTGCCCTGGGGCAGTGGAGGTGGTACAGCTCTGAGGCTGCTTTCAGAGTTCCAGCTACAGTTGCTTTCAGCCACAGGCCCACCTGGTGGGAGGAATTAAGCAGCAGATTAGAGTGGGAGTGCAAAGCCTGGTTTGCCCTACCTGGATCCGGGCTGCAATAATGATTGGTGGTTCTTGGGGAAGAAGGAGCGCTGGTGTGGCAGAGTTTGCTGTATAGAAGTAGCTCTGAAAACAACAGCACAGCCCTTCAAGCTTGGGACAAAGTACTCTCTACTCTTAAAACAGGCATACCCTTACAAAAAGCTCAATGGTCAAGTAGTTGGCTGGGAACATAAACAGGCAGCAAAAACGGTCTCAGATTCAGACTCTGATTTTGGAATTTTTTTTGGTGACAAAGAAGACCAAAACATACAGTCAGAAGAAGTCAACGAAGTCAAAGAGCCTACATCAAAAGCCTCCAAGAAAAATATGAATTAGTCTCAGGCCATGGAAGAGCTCAAAAAGGATTTGGAAAAGCAAGTAAGAGAAGTAGAGGAAAAATTAGGAAGAGAAATGAGAATGATGTGAGAAAACCATGAAAAAAAAGTCAATGACTTGCTAAAGGAGACCTAAAAAATACTGAAGAAAATAAAACCTTAAAAAATAGACTAACTCAAATGGCAAAAGAGCTCCAAAAAGCCAATGAGGAGAAGAATGCTTTGAAAGGCAGAATTAGCCAAATGGAAAAGGAGGTCCAAAAGATCACTGAAGAAAATACTACGTCGAAAATTAGATTGGAGCAAATGGAAGCTAGTGAGTTTATGAGAAATCAAGATATTATAAAATAGAACCAAAGGCATGAAAAGATGGAAGACAATGTAAAATATCTCATTGGAAAAAGCACTGACCTGGAGAATAGATCCAGGAGAGAGAATTTAAAAATTATTTGACTACCTGAAAGCCATGATCATTAAAAGAGCCTAGATATCATCTTTCAAGAAATTATCAAGGAAAACTTCCCTGATATTCTACAACCAGAGGGTAAAATAGAAATTGAACGAATCCACTGATCACCTCTTGAAAAAGATCCCAAAAAGAAAACTCCTAGGAATATTGTCATCAAATTCCAGAGCTCCCAGATCAAGGAGATAATACTGCAAGCAGCCAGAAAGAAACAATTTGAGTATTGTGGAAACACAATCAGGATAACACAAGATCTAGCAGCTTCTACATTAAGGAATCAAAGGCCTTAGACATGATATTTTGGAGGTCAATGGAGCTAGGATTAAAACTAAGAATCACCTACCCAGCAAAACTGAGTATCA
>CM053622.1:586535753-586553213 GCA_028646595.1 Phalanger gymnotis
CAACAAAAACCTCCAAGAGGGACATGAACTGGTCTCAGGCCATGGAACAACTCAAAAAGGATTTAGAAAAGCAAGTTAGAGAAGTAGAGGAAAAATTGGGAAGAGAAATGAGAAGGATGAGAGAAAATCATGAAAAACAAGTCAACTACTTGCTAAAAGAGACTCAAAAAAATACTGAAAAGTATACTGAAGAAAAAAAAGATGCTTTGCATGCAACTGGGAAATAAGATATACAGGCAATGGGGCATAGACATCAATCTTGCTCTACAAGAAAGTAAGGTAAAAGGGGATGGGTTGGGGGGGTGACAGAAGGGAGGGCTGACTGGGAAGGGGGCAGTCAGAATATATGCCATCTTGGAGTGGGGGAGGGTAGAAATGGGGAGAAAATTTGTAATTCAAAATCTTCTGGAAATCCATACTGAAAACTAAAAATGTTAAATAAATAATAAAATATATAAAATAAAATTAAATAGTCAAAATTATCCTTTTTACCTTTTAACAATGCTCTCATCTTATAATATACTTTAAGATCTGATACAGCTGAATCTATTTCCTTTACATCTTTTCTCCCTGTTTTCTTTGAAGTTCCTGACCTTTTGTTCTTCCAAAGGAAGTTTCTTATTTTTTCCAACTTAGTAAAATATGTTTTTAGTGATTTAATTGGGATGACATTGAAAAAATAGATTAGTTTGTCTTTTTAAACATTTATATTGTCTTTAACTACCTATGAACAATAAATATTACTTCAATTATTTAGATCTGAGCTTATTTGTACAAAAAATGATTTATGTTTATATCCATATTTTTCCTCTGTTTGTTTTGGCAGGTATATGTTATGTTCTGGTATTTTATACTGACTAGATATTTTAAATGATCTAAAACAAAAAATAACATTATGGATAGTGTAGTTTCTCTATTTTTCACTTTTGACTAAATCTATTTTAACTTTAACTTTGCCTGACATCATGATTACTACCCTTGCTTTTTTTTAAACTTACTAAATTCTACTCCTCCACTTTATTTTATCTTTGCGTGTATCTCTCATTTTTATAATGTTTCCTGAAAGCAAGATATTGTTGAATTCAAATTTTAATCTACTATCCATTTTTGTTTTATAGGTAAATTCATGCCATTCATATTCTAAGCTACAATTACTTGTTATGTATTTTCCTCATTCCTATTTTTCCTCACTACTCTTCTCACCCTATTTAACCTATTCCTCCTCACCCCTCTATTTTACTTCTACCTGCTACCTTGCCCTCCTATTCATTAACCTACCCCCTCCTCTAAGTGTCCTTCCCTTATCCTCTCCCCCACCCCAATCCTTAGCACTCTTATTTCTTTCTTAATTTAGAAGACAAATATACCCTTCTAGATATATACCTTGTTCACTCTTTAATCCATTCCTGACGAGAGTAAGGTTCCAGCACTATCCACCCTCTTCATACTAACTTTCTCTGTATCAATTTTCCTTTTTATGTCTCGTTTGTATGAGATAATCACGCCATTTTATTTCTCCTTAAACAGTTTTTTTTCTATCATACTGAGCTCAGTCATGCCTTTCTTTCAAATTACCGAAATGATGACAATCATAGGAGTACTGCTAATATTTTCACACATATGAAGGAAACAATTTGACCTTGAGTCCCTTATAACTGGTCTTTAATGTTTGCCATATATTTCTCCTGGATATTATATGTCAAATTTTCCCTTAAGTTCTGGTGGTTTTGTCACACAAAAAAAACTGAAAGTCTTTGAGTTCATTAAATATCTATTTTTTTTAATTCAGGATTATACTTAACTTTGCTAGGTATTACCCTTGATTATAACCAGCCCTTTTGCTCTACGGAATAGATCATATTCTGAGACCTACAGTCCTTCAACATAGTAATTACTATGTCTTCTGTAATCCTTATTTTAGCTCCATGATATTTAATTTTTTTTCTTATTACTACCAATATTTTCTCCTTAACCTGGGAGCTTTGAAACTTGGCGATGATATTCCTATAAGTTTTTCCTCCTGTGATCTCTCAGGTGGTGATTGTTGCATTTTTTCTATTTCTTCTTTGCCTACATGTTTTAGAACTTCAGGGCAATGTTCCTTGGTAATTTTTTGTAATATTACATCAAGATTCTTTTCTTTCCATCGTACTTTTCAGGTAGTCCAATCATTCTTATGTTATTTCTTATTTGCTTTTACATTACTTACATTTCCTAATATATCTCTCCTCATCCCCCCTCCCCAGAGGCATCCCTTATAACAAAAAAAAAAAAACAGTTCAGCAAAACTACAAAATATTAAAAAGTTTGCTATTATCTACTGTGTTCCATAGCTATAGACACTCACTCTTGCAGAAAAAGGAGGCAAGTGCCTAGTCATATCTCTTCTTTGGGGTCAATCTTAGTCACTTTAATTTTGGAGCTTTTATATTCAAATATGTGGTTTTTTTTGCTATTCTTTCTATTTATGTGGTCATATTCTCACATAAAATGGTCCATATTCTGCTTGTTTCACTTTGTACCAGTTCATATAAGTATTCACATGCTTCTCTAAACGCATATGTATTTCTATTACCCTCAGTAAAGATATCCTCCACAAATATGTAGTTTGTCTTCATAAAGATTATATATAGGTGGAAAATGAGGAGATAAGTTTGTAGTTATAGACGACCTCAATTGCCTTGTGGTTGTTGTTGTTCTACTCTTCTGTGATCATCAATATCAGGAATGGCATAAAACAAGGTTATGACATGTTTACCGGTGGTGTTCACCACAGTCAAGGAGGATATCCAGTAAAGAGATGATCAAAGATGTAATTCTAATAATAATAATACCTAACATTTTTATATAGCACCTACTATGTGCTAAAAACTGTGTAAAGTGCTTTACAAATATTACTTAATTTGATCCTCAAAACAAGCCTTGGAGGTAGGTGCTATTATTGTGCCAATTACTATAGTTGAAGAAGCTGACACAAACAGAGGTTAAGTAAATCTCAGGCAGGATTTGAACTTGCATCTTCCTGACTTCGGCACAGCATTTTAACCATTGCACCACCTTGCTACCTCTAATATATAGTGAAGCACTCCAGTTCCTCCTATTTGTGAATGACATGTTGTAGTCTCAGAACACTGAAAAGCCTCCTAGATGTGGTTCATAATCATTCAGAAGAGAAGAGTTCAGAATAACTATCCAAATGGGTAAAAACCAAGTGGATGAAAAGTACCAAATGTCTACGAGAGCATATGTGGTTGGATAAATAATTGAGGTCTTATTCATCAGTATACATTTGTGCGCACTATATATGTACATATATACACATGTATATCTGTGTGTATACATCTACACACACACACACACACACACATCTTTTAAATACCTATATTCCTCCAGCGATGATAAATGACTAAACATCATAGAATTCCAAGCTAAAATTGAAAGACACAAAGAACAATAGTGATACACATCAGGTATAAGCAAAGAGTAACGTATTACAAATGAAGAATTCTAAAGAAATCAAAGAACAAAAAGATGGATTAATCAAAATGTCAGAGAGTAGGATAATCACTAGGCAGCCCATTGGTATCCTTGATATATCAACATAAAGCAAGGAAGCATATGTGCCCCTGTTTTATACCAGCATTTTGAGAGGAAGCCTGGGGTCAACTTTATAAAGGGCAATCACAAGTTTCAGAAGATGGGCAGGCACACATGAGTTGCTATCTGCATCACTGGAGCAAATACCCACAATTCCCTTTAAGCATTTTAGAACCATTATCACAACTAATCATAGTTCAACCTTTGACACATACTGGCAGGGTAACCATGAGCAAATCATTTAATCTACTAGCACCCTAGTCAACTTCCTAAGATTATAAGTTGCAGAGAATACAATGATTTACTTTGGCAGAGGAAATTTCGTGATTGGTAGGTCCTTACATTAATGAATCACCAGAATGACTTTGTGAAAAATAACTACTACCACTAATAGAAAGATAAATAGATTATACTCAGATAATTACAAATGGATGATTATTCTTAATTATATTATCTTATGCATGCTATATTCAGGATGAATAAAGAAAAGGCAAACTATATTTGCATTTTTATCGAATACTTAAAAACTTGAAGAATAAATATTCAAAATAATGAAAAGAGATGGGAACTTCACACTCCAATTTTATATATTTTGTTTGGATGTAAATGAAAAGGAATTTAAAAAGACTGAGGTTAAATGGATATTATATAGATATATACATTTTAGTTTTGACTATTTTAGGACTATTGCTTCTATGTAATAACTCTCTCATAAGGAATTAATGAACACGAATTGTAATCTCTTCTTGCAAGTCAATTTTTAATCAACATTTGCTATACTACTACATTATGCAGAATTAAAAAAAAGCTCCTCAATTTTTTCTATAATATTCCTGAAGAAAAAGATGTGATGAGCAATACTGATTCTTATCAGAAGTATCTCTAAATATCTCACCAACTAGCCTGCCCTGGATATTATTTAAATGGAAAATTAAAGTATCAGGAAAAAGTCCAAATTCTTATTTCAATAATACCCATTAGCTTATAAACTGAGATCTATTCTTAAGCCAATTCTTAAGTAATGTCCTAAAATGGTTCTGTCATCCTTCACAGACATGAATGAAGTCAGATTTATTAAATGTATAGGAGACTGTTTACCCTAGCAAAAATTACAAGGTGATAAATATGAAGAATGTCAAAGTTTAACTACCACAACCAGTGTTAATTACCCATCCCCAAGTGATTATTAGGAGCAAAAAGGAAATAAAAAATGATAGTTTCATTATACGAAGTGCCGACAATATAAACTGTACATTATAACAGTATAAGAGTGCCTCCAAGTGGCATATGTCAAACATCCATAGGCAAAAAATCAAAATTCAAGATCTTTTACATTGGCATTTAACAACAAAACTCTAAAGAAATGCTATCTTTTTTCCTGCCAGTTTTATATTCTACCTCATTATCTTTATTTATGATTTTACCCTATTGAGCTTTCCCATCTGACATTAAAAGTCCATAAATAAGGTATTCTTAAATTCAACTTTCCTTTAAAACAAATGTACCAACTTTTCTACCTCATCACTTTATAGTCCCATTTAGATTGATTATAATAGAAAAATTAAACTTTCTTGATATGGTCTGTGGGAACAGAATTAGTATTTACTTTATGTCTATTAAATTTTGATGATACAGTCTGGCTTCAGTTAGTTATCACTGCTTCCATTTTGTAGGTACATCAATTTGAAGGTTAGCTCATATGTGGCAGATTTGCATGAGGGTGGGGGAGAGGCAAGAAGAACAAAAGACATCTATACAATGACTATAACTATATTTTAACAATATAGTTTTCATTTAACAATATATAGATATATACATATACATAAATGTATATATCTAAATATATAATTTTGAGGTTTACAAAGTACTTTCTCTGCAAAAACACTATGAGATGGATATTGTAACTACTAGAATCACCATTTTACAGATGAGAAAACTGAAGTTTCATGAGATATTTGAAAGAAGTTAATTGCTTTGCCCATGGTCACATGGCTAGTATAAGTTAGAGATTGGGATTCGGTATTTAGAAGGCACAGGATAGCTAGATGGTACAGTGGATAGAGCACTAGACTTGAAGTCAGAAAGATCTGAGTTCAAATCCAGCCTCAGACATCTACTGTGTCACTTAATTTTTATTTGCCTCAGTTCCTCATCTGTATAATAGGGGTACACTGGAGAACGAAATGGCAAACCACTTCAGTATCATGGACAAAAGTCCATGAAGTCACCTAGAGTTGGAACTAATTGAACAACAACATAGAAGACACAAAGACTTTCAGAAATGGGAGTGACCTTGTTAATCATTCTGATCAATATCTCATTTTATGGACAAGGAAACAGAGATACAGAAAGGTACAGCCACTCACCTAAGATAATACAGCAAGGCAGGTACCAAACAGGAATCAGAGAACCAACCTATTTTTCCCCATATGCTGTGCTCCCACTCAAACTTCAAATCTCCTCACTTCCCTCCAAACAAATGACAACCTTTTCAGGATTTGAAAAGTTCCTCCAACTTAATAAGACTTATCTGCACCAATCAAGTTTCAGGATACTCAGGAAACAACATTTATTTAAGTATTGGAAAATTATGTAATCGAGGAAATGCAAGTCAAGGGATCACAGATGAACAGCTGATGTGCTGCACTAGTACTTGGGAAGTGTAAAACAGGCTGGAGTAACACCAACAACACTTTGGGTAGATCTTCTCTTGAAGATCTCTAAGAGAACATGGACAGGAGTAACATAGAATGAGGTAAGGATGGGTTTTGCAATATTCATTGATGGGGAGAACACTCACAACCATAAGATCAAGAATGAGATGCTCTCTAGGCTTATTAAGGTATGCTGTCCTTCTAGCCAAACAATGTTAATTGAAAACAAAACGACCACCAAAAAAAAAACAGATTCTGAGACTTGGGTAAAGGAGAGACTAAGCTGTTGACTTCATGTTTATGATTACATATCAGGTGCAGGGCAAGTCAAACTAACCAGCATTTATGAAGCACTTATTATATGCCCAGCAGTGCAGTAAATGCTGTGGATACAAAGAAGGGCAAAAACTCCATCCCTTTCCTCAAAGAACTCACATTTAAATGGGGAAGATAAAGTGTAAAGAAATAGGAAATTATAAGATATATTCAAAGCAGATGAATCTGATAAATGAAAGCATTAGCAGCTGGGGTACAGGGAAGGCACAGAATACATAAGGCCTCTAAGAGTAGGTTTGAACTTTAGTTGACTCTTGAAGGAGGTCCAGGAAACTAAGGAGAGGTAAAGGGATAAAATATTCCAGTCATGGGGAACAATAAATACAAAGACATGGTGATGGGAGTAGGAGGGTCACATTTTAGGAACTGCTAGTAGGCCAAAGTTCCTAGAATGTAGGGTTTATGAAGAAGGGTAAAGTGTAAAAAGATTGGAAAGGTAGGAAAAGGTCAGAGGGGACAGATATGGATTTAAATGCAAAAAAAGTTTCTATGTGATTCAAAAGATAATGAGGAGCTCCCTTTCAGCTTATTGAAAGGGGTTATGTGTCAAATATAGTCATATGTTATATATATGTTATAGTCAAATCTTCACCTTAAAAAAATCACCTTGTTAGAGCCGAATAGAGGATGAATTAAAGTGGGAAACAACTAGAACTAGAGAATTTTTAGAAGATTTTTTGTGCAAAATAAAATTATGGATGAGAAGGACTTGAACTAAGCTTGTGGCCATAAGAGTGGGGAAAAGGGGACATTTATAGAAGAGATTGTGGTGGTAAAAAAAAACATAAGATTTGGGAAAAGATTGGATATGTGGAATGAATAAGAAGTTAGGGATGACAATGAGGATAAAAGGCTTCAGTAACTAAGAGAATGGAAGTTCACTTGGCAGTAATAGAGATGATGGCATGAGGGGAGGGTTTGAGAAGAAAGTTAATGAGTTTTTTTTGGACACACCAAAGTTGAGAATCCTGTGGACGTCTGATCCAAGATATTTGAAATTTATTTGGTAATATGATTTGACACTCAGGAGATATATTTGGGCTGAACATAGAGATCTAGGAATCATCTTCTAATGGCAACCACACTGGCATACCCAGGATGGCTGCTAATGCAGTTTTTTATCTACTTGACTAAGAAAGACAGCAGTTTCATGGGTTAACAATCTTCTTCAATTACCTAAAATACAAACAGAGGAAATACAGAGAAGAGAAATAAAGACCAACATACAGGGCTCTACTTCCTGAATCAAAACAATGTTGCTAGATATACTTTACATTCACCACTGGATCAAGAGAGCCTTTACCTCCAAACACCTGGCCATTCAGTCTTGGCCAGGGAATCAGGAGGTCCTTCTCATAAGCAAGCCTCCAAAGCAAAAGCTCAACTCTCAGAATATATACCCTTTTGGCTAATAGGCTCAGAGCCAGAAGGCATCACAACCCTCCTGATTCAGTGTCTAATTAGCTTAGTACCGAAAGGTGTGGAAGCCTTCCTACAAGCAAGCTTCTTTTAATGGGCTCCACATGAAGCCTATTAGTGGGCATGGAAGATCTTATTCCCCATTAACCTTACACATCTGCATGGAGATATAATTGTACTTTGGTTAGCTGACATCACCAAATGAGATAGTACAGAGGAAAAGAGAAGCAGGACCAAGATAGGGTCACAGGGAATGACATGGATGTAGAATCAGGAAAATGAGTGGTCAAAGAGGCAGGAAAATAACCAAGATTGATCAGTGTCACAAAAATCCCACTAAGGGAGAGGACTTTGAAGATGATAGTTACTACAAGTGTGATATGCTGCAGGAAGGATCAGGATTTATAGAGAAATGCTATAGCTCCCCATAGTAACCACTTTTCAACTCGCATTTCAGGTCAGTTGCATTGGAGGCATCTTAGATAAGGTCCTTGAACTTTTGTCCATGACTTTGTTTGAATTTTGGAATATTTTAGTGACTGTATTTCAATAGAATTTGTTCCCTTGTTATCTAGTGAATTTAATTCACATTCCTCCCACCAGGTGGGCCTGGGGCCAGAAGCAACTGCAGCTATAGTTCTGTAGCTGCACCACCTCCACTGCTCCTGGGGTGGTGGCCAAACCGCAAACTCCTTTCACTCTGTCCCCACAGTTTTTTCCCATTAACCTTCTCTGTTGTCTTTGGTGGGTTGAGAAGTCTGGTAGTGAGCTTAATAGGAGTGAATTTGAGAGTGAATTTAATAACATTTAAGGGTCTATAGGTTTCACCATACTTCCCAAAGGGTCCTTAACAACAAAAAAAAGGTAAAGAACAATTAGGTTTTTCTCCCATGGCTTTTACCATCCAGAGATTTCTATAATCATCAAAATGAAAGCCACCTTTGGGGTCAGATAATCCGGAGTCTTCATGTTATATATAAGGAAACTACAGCCTAGACAGGTTAAATAACCTATGCAAGGCATTAAAAAAAGTGTCAGAGCCAAGTTTTGAACCTAGGTCCTTTGTCACCAAATCCAGCACTCTTTCCATGAACCAGGCTGCCTCTTGAGTTACTTATTTTGTTTTTTGTTATCTTCTCTAGCCTTTTATCAGGAATCGTTTCATATCAAATGCAAAATCCTTTGTATGCCATTCAAAGTCCTTTATAACCTAGCCCTCTCTTGCCTTTCTAATCTTCTTATGCTTAACTTCCTGCCATCTACTCTTTGATGCAGTAACACATGAACAAGATGCTCCATCTTTCCATTCCAGGCATTTTCTCTGGCTGTCCTAGTCCTGGAATGCTCTCTCTTCCCATCTCCACCTATTTGTTTCCCTGGCTTCCTTGAAGTCTCACCTAAATCCCATCTTCTACACAAAGTCTTTCCTAACGCCTCTTAATTGTAGTGGCTCCCCTTTTTAACTATTTCCTAGTAATCCTGTATATGGTTTATTTCTATATATTTGTTTCTTGTCTCCCCTGTGAGTTCATTGAGGGCAGGGAGTGTCTTTTGTCTCTTTTTGCATTTTTAGCACTTAGCATATTACATGGTATATAGTAGACACTAAATAAGTGTGTATTGGCTGGCTGAATATCAGCCAGAGTGAATGTGAAAGATACCTGATTTCATCCTTTTCTAATGGTTTAACTTCTTTCATATCCAGGTTTAAGCTTATGGTGTAAAAATGTTGGTCAAAGATAAATTTCTGGCAAATGGGGGGGGGGTCAGAACCAAGATGGTGGCTAGAAAGCAGGGACTGTCCTAAAGCTCTCCCCCAGGACCCTCCAAACACCTATAAAAATGGCTCTGAACAAATTCTAGAACTGCAGAACCCACAAAATAGCAGAAGGAAGCAGGGCTCCAGCCCAGGACAGCCTGGATGGTCACAGGGTAAGGTCTATTGCACCAAGCTGGGAGCAAAGCCCAGAGTGGGCTGTGCCTAGACCAACCAGACAGGGAGACAGGTGGAACAGGCCCTAGTGCCCTGAATCAGTGAGCTGTGGCAGTTAGCAGATTTCTCAACCCACTAAAGACAACAGAGAAGGTTAGTGGGAAAAAACTGTGGGGACAGAGTGAAAGGAGTTTGCGGTTTGGCCACCACCCCAGGAGCAGTGGAGGTGGTGCAGCTACAGAACTACAGCTGCAGTTGCTTCTGGCCCCAGGCCCACCTGGTGGGAGGAATTAAGTGGCAGATCAGAGCAGGATTGTGGAGCATGCTCAGATCAGAGTCGCAGTCCTGGTTGGCAGTTCTCGGGGGAGGAGTAGTGCTGGTGTGGCAGAGCTTGCTGTGTAGAAGTACCTCTGAAAACAACAGCATAGCCCCTCAAGCTTGGGACAAAGTACTCTATACTCTACAAGCAGTCATAACCTGATGAAAAACTCAAGGGTCAAGCAGTTGGCTGGGAACATGAACAGGTGGTGAAAACAGGCTCAGATTCAGACTCAGACTTTGGAAAATTTTTTTGGTGACAAAGAAGACCAAAACATACAGCCAGAAGATGTCAACAAAGTCAAAGAGCCTACATCAAAAGCTTCCAAGAAAAACATGAACTGGTTTCAGGCCATGGAAGAGCTCCAAAAGGATATGGAAAAGTTAGAGAAGTAGAGGAAAAATTGGAAATTTCTGGCAAATTTTTCCAATTTTCCCAGCATTTTTTATCAAATAACTAGTTCCTCCTCAGATAGTATATGTTCAGAATTGATATCCATTTTTCTCCTCTTGATCCTTTCATTATGCCCGACAGGCTCCCCTGTCCCTTACACAAAATGATTACTCTAGCAAGGTTTTCTTTCCTAACTCTCCCAGAGCTACAATGGCAGTGCATCTCTTTCCTAATTCACATTCCTTCTCTAACTTCTAATTGCTTGTCATTGCTCTTTTCTCTCTCTCCTAACAATTCATCTACATCTTTCTCAAAATGAGTTAGCCAATATCAATAACAAGATGCAAACATCAGTCTCTCTGAGGGGTTAGAATGCACTCATATCCATATTTTAAAATATATTACAGATTTCTGATATATTTACATAGATATGTGGATGTCTTGATAGGCTCAATTTATATTTTTGAACAAAATGTCGAAATATCTACTGAGATGTTTGCTGCTATATTTTAATACAAAGTTCTAAACTGAAATTTACTATTCACTTTCCTGAACTATGTTTTATGGATTGAGTTCTATATTTGAATGCCTGTAGTTCTCATTTTTTATGTCTTATTTTCCTCCAAATTAAATGTCTTTTAACTTTCTTGCCAAGATTTCTACCCTTATGAGGTCATTTCATATAAAGCATTTTTTTCTTGCTAGTGTTTTTAGTACCTGCCAATTTGATCTCATCTCAGAATTTCATTAGTACACAATTTACTCTCATTCCCAGATCATTAACGAGAGTTTAAGTAAGACCAGACCTAACATTTATCCCTATGGTGCCCAAGTGGACATAACGTTGTTGATCATTACTCTTTCTTACTTGTACATAAGCCAGATTTGAAACCTTATGATGGTGCAGAGAGCCAAACCTATTTAAGTTAACTCATAAATAAAATGATGACTGAAATTCAATGAGGAATCAAATGTTTTGCTAAATTTCAGATATACTAAATTACATGGGTCTTTATTAATCTATGAATTTGGTGATTTTTTTCAAATGCTTTTCTGGCATGATTTCTTTTCATATGTTTATTTCCCCCTTAGAAATTCATTTAAATATTTCTTCTCATTTGTTTTGTTATAGTTTAGGTATCTACATTGTGTTTTCATATATGACTCTAACTACCTTTTAGTTTTCTAAAAAGTGTTTCAATTGTTGTACTCCACCCAAATAAAGCCAGATGGTATGCCTATATAAAAACCTAAATGGATATAATTTTGAAAATCCAGTTAATATTTTGCCATATTTTTGATGACTTGTTCTCAGAATTAGATCAAAAGGCAAAGTAGAAAATTAAAAAAAAGATAGCTCTGTATGTTTTCTGGGCTTTTATGGTAATTAAATGTGGTGTTAGAGAAAATAATTAAGCTAAAAGAAATAATTGAATGATTGTCCCAGAAGGTATTCTATTAAACAAGTTATTATAATTCCTTGTAGTGTTAAGATAACTACCTCTCCCTTGGTTGACCATACACTTTTGCATTGCTCTGTGTAATAGAAGCAATCATCTTTACTTTTTTTCCCCTTGATTTGAGCATCTTTCTTGCTTGGGAAAACAAAGTCAGTAATAAAAGTCAGGAAAAAATAACTGAAAATGTCTATAGTTTTCATATTTGAGAAATTATTTAGTGTTTTCTATTATCACAAGCTTCTCTGGGATACAAGAGCCCATCTCCTTAATACCATTATTCTCCCAGTGATCCTAGATGACTGTGAACCATGTCATGTCATTATGACATACGAAGAATGAGAAATGCAGGTGATCTGAAGAGCAATGAAGAGATTTATCTCTTGAATAGGTAGATGACTTCATATTGCTCAAGCTACTTACATATGAGAAGTGGTGGAAACAGCCACATAATGGTCATGCATGATTGGAAGAGGACGTTGGCCAATTATGTAGCAACAATAATAGATGACACATAAACTGCCCAGGCATTATATTCTTTTCCCTGAAATATAAATAGATCTATAGGAAGGTCTCAAGTACATTCGGTAGGTCTGTGGAGAATTTAAGGAAGGAAATGAACAAGAATCAGACAGGATGAAAGGCATGGATAGGTTCAAATGTGTGCATGTAGAGGAAGTTATCTATGGCGTTGGGTCACAGATCCATTTAAATTCATGAAATATCATGATGATTAGAAGCCATCACTTCTAGAGTGTTGCTCTGCAAATGCATTCTATAATTGATATGTATAGCTGTGTATATGTATGTGTCTGTGCCTTTGAGGGTACGTGTCTGTACATTTTCATTTCTCTGCTAGAACATAAGCTATTTAAGCAGCAATAGTCCTTTTGCTTGTTTTGTTCACCACCCTAACACCTCATATAATGCTGTTTTTTACCTAGTAAAATATCTTCAGTCAGCTGATGGATCATAGAGATATGTATCCCTAATTGCTGACTTCGTCAAATAAAGAAACAGAAGCAACAACAACAGCAATGATAATAATAGCTAACATATATATATTTACATATATGTATATAGTACTTACTATGTGCCAAGCACTATGCTAAGTACTTTATTATTATTATTAACTTATTTGATCTTCACAACTCTAAGAGATAAGTGCTACTTATGGATGAGAAAATTGTGGCAAGTAAAGATTAAATGACTAGTCCATGGTTATATCGCTGGAATTGTCTGAGGCCAGATTTGAGATCAGGCCTGTCCTTTCTCAGGGCCCACTGCTCTATCCATTCATCACACTAGCTGTCCCACATAAACCACATCATCACATTTTTGATTGAGACAATCAAGGTTTACAAAGTGGGCTCCCACCCTCTATAATCCATACAGAAAGAACTTTGATTCAGTCATACACAAGGAAAAATCCAACACCTCTTGCCCTGCCCCCAGCCAAAAAATTGAAACCTATCTCTGACAAAAATGGGGATGAATTTGCCAGAGTTGTATGACTTGGCTTTCTATGCTAATTAAATTTGATTGATTACAGATCAGCTCTCTAGTCTATTCCACATCATAATCATATTCCAACTCTTAGAAATTCTGCATCACTATTTCAGAATTTAAAAGAAAATGATGTGTCTGAAAAGTCTTGTCTGAAATTAAAAATGAAAATGGCTGCTATTAATTTTATCAATATCTGATAAGTTTATCAACTCAGTTTCAGGTTGTAGGTACCTTGACAAAGTCAAGCAATAGTTAAGTGTGTTAATGCATTGAAAACCCCACATACTATCAGTAGCAGATGCTCTTATCATCAATTTCATCTCAGGCTGAATTCTTTGTATGATCACTTTAATTCTCTGATGCACTTTTCTGAAGTAAAGACAACTTACCTGACCATGATTTCTGCATCTGAACATACTGGTGAACTGGAATGAGAAAAAGAAAATGTGAATGTATGAATGTGGTCAATTCTTAAGAGGACAGCCTTTAAAAAAATTCCTCACAATTGCAGGAATAACAATAATGGAACTATTTGTCACGTAAAGACACTATAGTAAAACTACCTAAAGGACTAAAAACACAGAAACTTTAAGATTAATTACTTGCTCCCTCTACTCACTCATTTTCTACACAGGTGTAATGTGTGTAAAGAGTTTTACAACTCCTCCTTGACACTTAAAATATGTCCTTCCTAATCACTTTATTCTGGCAGTGTGTGCCCTCTTATGACAGAGTGGAGTCAGGTGCAATAGAGGAAATCTCTTATACATCTTCTCCTTGGAATTCCTAGCTTCTGGGCATTCTAGTCCAAAAGGCAAAAGGACAAGTGTCCATTTTCTATAACTTTCTAGATAAAAAGAAAGGAGAGGTATTATCTAAATAATTTCGTGATCTCTCTACATCGTGTAACACTGTCAGTCAATCCCTCCCTCTGGATACTGGCCAAAGAAGTATTATTATAAAAAGTAATTTAAAGAGCCTTAAGGGAAATTTACTTCGATTCAAATATTGTCTCTATTTCTCATCACTCTATGATCATAGTTTGACCTGTGCAAAAATAGGATTCCACAAAGGAAAAAGTACATAGACACAATTATTTGAAATGAGAGTTTAATTAATCAAGTTAGAAATTATTTCTAGAAAGAGTCCTTTAAGAAATTTCCAGAGCAATAGAAGTTTAGGCCCAGATGAAATGAAAAAAGTAACAGATGTGACTGATGAACTAGTTAGTGATTTTGAAAGATTATAGACAAACGGTGAAGTACCCCAAGATTAGAGTAGGACAATGTTTCAATTTTCAAGAAAAGGAAGAAAGTAAGGTTTGTAAAACATATGCTTATGATCGTTATTAAAATACCTTCGCGGAGTTGGAGTTAGGAGGCCTGAGTTCAAATCTCAACCTCTGACTGTGTGATCTTGGGAAAGTTACTTAATGTCTGTGGGTCCATGCTTCCTCATCAGACATTGGACCAGACAATTCCCAAAGGAAGTTCTACCTCTAAATCTATGATCTCATGCATCAAAGCCAGTACTTGAACCCCAATCTACCTGACTCCAAAAACCAGCCCTCTATCCACCATGCTATGTGAAAACTTCACAAATGTATCTTTTTAAATATCAGTTTCACAAGGATAATAAGATGGGAAAAACATTATGAGTAGTTTGTCAGTCGTTTATCTGAAAAAGATCAAAGTAGTTTATCGAATTAGAAACTCATTATGTCAACTCTATAATCCAACAGCCCTAAATGCTCATGCAAATTTAAGCTACATTGAGAGGCATAATATGCCATTGCACTATTCCCTAGAGAGGCTGTGTCCAGACCGCAGTATTAATTTCTGGGTCCCACCTTTAAGGGTGGCTGAAGCACTGTCTCTTTTCCCCAGCCTCCCCTACCTGAAGGCCGCTCTTTCATTCTATCTGTCCCCCAACTTCTAAGGCCAATTTGTGGCAGTGGTGGGAAAAGTTGGGTTCTCCCCAATAATTTATTATTTAATAATCATTTTTCTCAAAATCCAAAATAAATAATAAACTCTAGTTATATATAACATCAGAAAAGTTTCTCCTACAGAAGTTATAGTCACAGTGACTATAGCTTTAAAAGCCCAATGGAATATTATTCTTGTTTTGCACTTAAAAGAAGGACTCTATAAATGACAGCAGAACCAAGAAATGAAAAGTAACAGAAATGTAGATAGGAGAATATCAAGAGAAACAAAGAAAAAGAGCAACTGAAGAGAAGAAAAAAGTTCGTGTCTCTGATAGTAGCAGAGAAGGAGTAGCTTTTTCATTATTAATAATGAAATTATATGGTATACTAGTGTTGTAATTACTTAATGCAGACAAATAAGGCCATTTATGTTGTCAGAAACACTTTATTATGTTTCTGGTTTAAGAAAAATGCTTTGTGTATTTTTTTTGAATAAAATGAGTAAAAAGCTAATTTATTTGAAGAGAATATGTCTATGACATGGTGAACAACCTCATTTACAAAAAAATAGCCCATGTTGAAACATCATTAATTTTGGTAGAACGTGTTCTTTCTAGGCTTCATGTTCTTCAACCCTTTTCTGGAGCCTACGTAATTTTTCTTTATGCTCTGCTCCTTGATAAAAGATATTAAATAAATGCTAATGAATTTTCCACTGAAAAATCTGATGTTTCCTTTTTATCTTTCTCTCAAAGAATATAGCAAATTTCTCCCTATTCAGTTTTATCGAAAGTCTCACCAAGAATTTCATGTGAAGACAATGGGATTTAATATAATAAAAGTATAAATGTTTTCTTGGAATATAATAAAATTTCAAACAGCTAAATATTCCTAGACTTATCTGATATCTGAATTAAAAGAAGATAGACATTTATTTTTAGTTAGTATTTATCTTGTTCTTCTGCTATGATTTTATAGTCTGCCACATTCAATAAATGATAGTACTAAGCTTGCAACTAGCAAAATTATTTGAGATATTGCAAAGTTCTTTTAATAACCTTAAATGTCTCCCTGAAACATGGGTCCATCTTTTTTAATATCAAGATTCTACTAGTGTTGTTAAATGGTTGTAAATGATGGAACACTATAGTTGCCCAACAACTAAAATTGAATATCACCCAGAGGGGCAAGGGAGAGGTGAATGGTGGGTATGAGTAGAAATAAACTTATTATAAGCAATGGATTCCAAAGGAAAATTGAAGTAATGAGTGTCATCAATTTTTTTTAAGTCTGACTTAAAAAAAGATGAGCTACATATGTGGAGAGAGTGAGGGAAGATTGATAAACAACCTCTGTGTTCTGCTGGTAATTCTTGAAATGTCAAGAGAAAAGACTACCACCCTGAGGCCTACCATGGTGAACTTATAGGAGGACGTTGGCAAGTCTTGCAGCATAAATGAGTTTTCAATTGTATGGCTGAAGGGAAAACTGGGATATTTAAACATGAGGTACTATATCTTCAACATTATTATTGTTTGGTCATGTTTGACTCTTGGTGACCCCGTCTGGAGTTTTCTTGACAGAGAGAGTAGAATAATTGGTTATTCCCCTTTCCAGTTGATGAGGAAACTGAGGCAAACAGGATTAAGTGACTTGCTCTGGGTCACACAACTAATAAGTGTCTGAGTTCAGATTTGAACTCAGGAAGATGAGTCTTCCTGACTCCAGGCCTATCACTCTATCCACTGCACCATGTAGCTATCCTATATTCAACAAGTCATCTGGTAAAACACTGGTAGAGTTTTAACATATATTCTTTTTTTTTTTTAATTTATTTTTGACATGTTTGGTTTTCAGCATTGATTTTCACAGGCGTTTGAATTACAAATTTTCTCCCCATTTCCTCCCCCCCC
>CM053622.1:586553713-586569318 GCA_028646595.1 Phalanger gymnotis
GCTGGAGCCCTGCTTTCCTCTGCCACTTTGTGGGTTCTGCAGTTCTAGAATTGGTTCAGAGCCATTTTTTTATAGGTTTTTGGAGGGACTTGGTGGGGAGCTCACGCCAGTTACTGCTTTCCAGTCACCATCTTTGCTCTGCCCCCTGATAATGGGGTCTTATGAACAACAATGCTATGATATGTCTTCTCCCTGCTGAGGTTGACGTGTGGTCCCATGAAATGAGCCTTCATCCTTTGCTTTTCTTTTGGTCTTTTCCATTTTAGGTAAAGGGATTAGAAGCTTTGGACTTAGGAGTTTTGAAAAGTCAGGAGAGTGAGCACATGGGAAGTTGGGAGACTGAGACTATACCAGATTTTGCAGCCAGCCCATAGCTGATGTCCTGAGACATGACCTTTGGAAATGTCATTCTAGACCTACTTCCATACTAGCAGGGGCAAGGACTTACCCAATAGGAATGTCACAATGTCACATGGAAAGTGAAGTTGGTAGGATCAATGCTATTTAGAAACTATGTTAACTTTGAGCTCACTTTACTCATAAACAGTTGGTATAGGGGAGAATATGCCCCTGAAATATTGAGTGGGGTGGGGAATATTTGTACTTTTTGTTCTTGTTATATCTTTGAAGCAATAATCTTTGTAAAAGCTAATTTATGTTCAGTGTTTAAATGGAATTTAAGGCTAGACCCTGGTCAGAACACAATAAGTGGGAGTTCTAAATAATAGCATTAGAGACAACGGCAAGCCCCATAGCATCATCCTGAAAACCCAAGGAGAAAGCTGCCTGACTTTATGCTAATGGGCCAAACCATGCTATCAGAAAGAGTAGAGAGACAGATTTGAGCTGTACAGAAAAAAAGAGAATGAGTGAAGACAAACATAGAGAAACATGTAATGTTAGTGAAAATTGTATTACAGTAATATTTTAACTGCAATCATAGAAAATTGGTAAACAGGTAATCTGAAATGACTTGTTCAATCATGTCTGACTCCTCATAATCCAATTTGGGGTTTTTCTTAGTGCAGGAGATTAGTAAAAGTTAGGGAAAGTTAAGTTTCCATAGAGTAATTAATGAAGTGTCAGCTTGAACAAAGAAGGGAATAAAAATTAACTAAGGTAGATGGACCCGGCCAATGAGAGAATAGCTAGTGGCTTTCTGAAAACCAGCCAGATAATGGTCAAGGTTGAACAGAGAACTAGGGCAAATTGCTATTACCCATGCTTAATTGGCTAATTGAATATTACCTTACATATCCACAGGGAAGAGTTTTCCACCATTTTTGAACATGGGATATATGTTGAGGGTAGAAGAACATACCAAGGAGTTACATGTGAGGGGCACATATGGAAGATTGTAACCCTGAAGGGAATGGACCAATCCATTCTCTGAAGGGAGGTGCTGAGCTGATGCTGCATCAGTTTTCATCAGTCTAACACTATAAAGCTGATCTCATTCTTGTGAGCAGCACTCCCTCTTCCTAAAAAAGGGAAGAGTTTGCTCCTGACCAGGAATGTTTCCAACTCCTTTGGATTCTTCTAAAATACATTGTCTTTGATACCTGAATTTCAGTGTCAAGCATATTTCTAACATTGGCAAATGTACTGAAGTGGTTTGCCTTTCCTTTTCTAGCTCATTTTGTGAATGAAGAAACTGAGGCAAATGGTTGATTTGCCTGGGGTTACATAGTTAATAAATATCTGAGGTCATATTTGAACTCAGGTCTTCCTGACTCCAGGCCCAGCACTCTATCTACTATGCCATAATGGCTAAAGTAAATTAAAGGCAACTTATAATTTCTTTATTTATTCTTGTTCTTATTGTTTGGGTTATCACATGAAATTTAGAGTTCATTATCTGATTTGCTATTAAAAGATACTGCAAGGATCATGTTACTTTCTAACAAGGAAATCACCAGAATTAACTTGCTTAAGCCAAATTTGTTTAAGCAAAATTATCATGAGTTTTCTTCCTTATTGTATTTAGACTAGTTGAAACAAAGTCCTAGAGAAAACTTATGTGCTTAGAGAATAGAAAAAAAGTAAATTATGTAGAAAGTAAAATGAGTTATAAGCAGCTGAAGTTATGCTAGAGAGGAAGTCGGTAATTTTTTTAAACAAGATTTGTTCCAAATGTTAGTTTAGTTATTATTTGAAATTCAGATAGTATTTTTGCAGAGAGATTAGCTGATACAGATCTTGGCATAGTTTTTCTGAATGGAAATCCATTGTTCCCTTCACTGCACGAAACCTTCTCATCAAGCAATAACTTGGTAGTTGGGTTAGGATGCGAAGCCACAAAAACCTATTTAACCCATAATTTGCCTAATCTAAGGCACTGATAGAAGCTAACATTTCTAGGGGAAAAGGAACTCAGAGTTTCTAGCTACTATGACAAGAACATACCTGCCCTCTACTCCCTTCACTCCCAGAATCCAGAAGCCAGGCAATAGGGATTTTATCAGTTCTGAGGCCTTAATGATCTCTTTTATTGCATGGGCTTAAAGCCTCCCTGGTAAAGCCAATCAGTAAGTGAAAGGCTTCAGGTGGGGACAACAAAGGGAGGCCTGATTAGAGACAGACCCACAACCTTTCATTAACTAAATGTGAGGCCCTAGGCTAGTTAGCAAACTAGTTTCCTTGTTTTAAGGAGGCATGAAGCCCTCAGGGCCCTAAGGGGAGTTGCTAAGACCAGAGCCAATGATATGTGCTCTGAGTTCTAGTCAATCCAATGAGGGCTAGGATTATAAAAAAAAGAGAGCCCAGAACTGGGAGCAGCAGAACTGAGAGCAATGGAGCAGAGAACCAGCATCCAGAGTAGAGAGCAGAGAGTGTTGAACAAGAGAGAGTTGTGGAGATCAAGAAACACAGAGTCAAAAGAGCTGCAGGAGAGAGTGCTGAGTGGAAAATTAGGATTTGTGAGTGATCTTTTATAGGAAGCTACAGTATGGATTGGTTCCTGGCTATAATATTTTGTTATAATATCCTTGTTACTACAGTGAGGTGGGCTTATCGGTTTTGGAATATTATTGCTACAATATCAAGTTGGGGGCATTGGTCCTTGAATCGGATCCTCTGGAGTCTAAATAAATGTTATAGTTCCTCTACCTTCTACCCAGAGAATTCCTCATACTTCGAGATTCTGAACTACTCAGGCATGTCCATGGCCCTCTCCAAGGTCATGGATTTTGCCTTAATACCATACTCCCAAAAAACGGAACTAGGAAAGTGAGAAGGGAGGTTGGGATGCTGGAGCATCCATCTGAACAGATAAAGTCAAGGCAGATTCTTGGAGGTTGTAGGGGGAGAACAGCCAAAGAAATCTGAGAAATAGAATTGGATTAAATCTGGAGGGGAGGAGGTCAGTTTATATGGTCCAAGGTATGGAGGGGGCAGGGGATCCCAACTACCTGTTTGTATGTATGTCTTTGGACACTTTCACCAAGAGAACATTTGACTTTCTAGATGCTGGCTCACTTTTCATCCTGTAACATAAGTAAGTTGAACTGCTTGTCTTTTCTTTCTTTCTTTTTTTAAACAGTATTATATTTTTTCCAATTACATGTAAAGACAATTTTTAACCTTCTCCTCTCCCCTCTTTGAGAAGGCAAGCAATTTGATAGGTTATATATGCTGCTTTCCTTTTTAATGCCACAATCTATTGTTTATAGTCACAATTCGTCTCTTGTATAGCCCTGTTGGAGAACAAATACAATCTTCATGTGTTCTTCCTTTATACTATACAAATTCCTCCCCTCACCTCCTAAACCAAGCACACAGCTGTTTTGTGCTTTTCTAGACCCCTTCTGCCTCCAACAACAATGGGGAACCAGACTGTAAGTCTAAAGGATCCTTTCTATTTGCTTCTCTAACTTTCTCTTTCTTTCTTCCCTTAGACACTGTGGAGAAATACACAAGCACTAATTAAGAGTCTGCGTTTCATCTCCATTTCAGTAGCAAATTCTTAATCATGCTATTGTGGACATTTTGGCCCATATACCAGAATAGAAGCTTGGATTCTAGGTAGAAAAGTAAAATAAAATAGAGGCAGGGAGATTGAATAGAAACTGTAAATAGTAATTACATAAGTAAAGAACAGTGGATACAGTAGCTTCCACTCTCATCCTTTCTCTCCAATGCCAGTGCTGTCAATAGATACGCCAATATGTCGAAATCCTGGGATAGGGTAAAAAACAAACACTAGAAAGGCAAATGTCACAGGCAAAGATGCCACAGGCACTGCAGGGTTAGCACACTTTGCTAAAGCAGGAGATAAACACACATCCCTTTCTTTGTGCCCTTTCAATTCCCAGAGACAGCTAGGTGGCTCAGTGGATAGATCTCTGGGAATGGAATAAGGAAGACTTGTGTTCAAATCTGACATCAGACACTTGCCAGCTATGTGACTCTGGGTAAGTCACTTAAGCACTCGCTGCCTCAGTTTCCTCAGTTGTTAAATGAAAATAATCATAAAATTAGCATAGTAATAAAACTGACCTCTCAGGGTTGTTGTGAGGATCAGATAAGATATTTGCCATATGTTTAGTGCAATGTCTGGTACCTAGTAAATGCCTAATAAATGCTTCCTTTCTTCCTTCTGTGGATTGCTGTGTCATGAACATTGTCTTGAAGCTCAATAAGTGTTATGACTAAGGGAAAGGTAAGAACTGAAGAAAGAAAAAGTAGCAGAAGGCACTTGAGTGATAGAGAATGAGGAAGAAAGGAGAAGAGGAAATTCAGAGTGAATGGCCTCCATTTCTTCTGTAAAATATGAGGTAAGGACCTGAGCTCAGAGAGTGGGTAGAGGAGGAGCCTTGGGAGATTTAAAGAGGGATGAAAGGATTTGAAGGAGCTGTTGTAGAGAGGGGGAGAGTGATTTGATAAAGGAGGTATAGTAGGATTGCCTAGAAGCAGTGAGGTCCCATGTGAGGTTGTAGAACATAAATTTGTAGTAGACACAGTCAGAACAGTTGTGTGGTTTTCTCTACTTCATTCTGTATCATATGTGTAGGCAAGAAGGTGAAGGATGGCAGGAGTCATTCAGGCCTGAGGCTTGGCTTGGCTAATCTGCAATATGTTAAGGGTAACACAAGGAAATGATCCAAACCTTTTCTATCACTTGGTATATCATATGACATCTAAAACAGTTCTTGTAATCTTAGTGTTTTGCCGTATTTACATTGGCAAAATGGAGAAAATTCCATATTTTAGACCGACTAAAGCAATGTATCTTACTACTGACTAGTACATTCAAAATTCAGGTCCTAGAATTAATAAGTATAGAGAAGTAAAAAACTAGATTCTAAAAGCATATTTAAAAACCTCGTTTTTAGTAAAACAGAAAATATTAAGAAGTAATATTTGCTCTAGGCTAAAATATTTTCCATGTTTTTCCATTTAGGAAAGTGAGTGGAAGAAAAGCTAAGGTCTTTCTTGGGGAAATGTATTAAGGGTAATAGCCAAATTTAAGTCTTCTAGGTAGAAAAGATTATCTCTTTATTCACTTAAAGTGTTTGACCACCAAGGTCTACCAAAAGGTGGTATTTTCCTTTGCATTCAAGGGTAAGATTTTGACTTCAGGGACAAAACCTTTTTCAGTCCTTGTAGGGAGTATTCTAGGAACTGAGTAGTGACTTTTCAGGAATACTATCCCAAATTGTATTTTACCCTCTTACTAGTCACTTAGCCTCTATTTGCCTCAGTTTCGTCAACAGTACAATGAGGATAATAATAGCATGTAACCTCTCAGGGTCTGATGATCAAATCAGATAATATCTCTAAAGTGCTTAGCATGGTACCCAACACAGTAGGTACTATATAAGATGCTAACCATCATCATCATCGTCGTCATCATCAACAAGAAAAGTTAAGTAACTTGCCCATGATCACATGATCCTAAGTTTCAAGGCAGAGATTCAAACCTAGTTTTCCCGACTCCAAGCTTAGCACGCTTTCCATTACACCATACTGCCTTTATATGTGTATTAGTTTTGTTCCCTGAGTTAGACTATAAGCCTTTGGCAAGCCTAAGGCAAGCACTCTGTTTTGCACAAGTATAGCACTACTCATGAAAAAAAAGATGCATTCTAACAACGAGCTTCTTAAAGACTTTATTAGCTGAGATAGAAATAAAATAGGAGCATATCAACATGTTTTAGCTTGCCATTGGAATGGGGGTATCATAATATATCTCTTGAATATCTCTTGAAATACAAACTAAAATAATGTTTAATGTTCCAGAAAGCATTAAATATGCATCTAGGAGTTTAGGGTGAAAAGCAGTACTCTAGGAGTAGCTCCTACAACAATTTTGATGTTCTGCATTTTAGTACATTTATTTGTTCATATAACATTTCTCCTACTACAATAGACTGTGAGTTTCTTGATTAGCAGGCTCTGTCTTGTCTTGTCTATCTTTTTTATCCTCCATGGCACTTACTATGTATAAGGAACAGCCAGAGATACAAAGATGAACAAAACAATCTCTCCCTCAAGAAGGGCATAATCTAGCACAGAATCTAAAATATCAAAATAAATATTGAACTTAAAGAAGAAAATTGAATGCTAACACATATAGGTAACTGCTTTGGGTGAGTTTTAAGGATTTTTTTTTGATAGGTAATTCCACCCCATTCTTTAAATGGTGCTTCTTTTTCTTTATTGTACATTCTTTCTACCCCCTACATAGAGGCAGTGTGTTATAATGAATGCAGTTCCGGGCTGGGAGTCAGGAAGAACTGGGTTCAAATTCCACCCCTTATGCTTATTGGCTAAGTGAACCTGGGAAGGTTACTTAATCTCTGTATGTCACAGACATCTGCTTAGGATTTATCTATTGTCAGATTGTGACATCACAGATCTTTCAGGTATATATACCACAGTGCCTAGCATAGTGCTGAGCACACTGTAGGTACTTAACAGAATATTAATTAAATGGAATGAAAGGTATGCCGAGTCTTAATCCAAAGCCAGGAAATTGGAAGCGGGGGAAGAAGAGGAGTAGAGGAAGTGAAAGAATAGGAGTAGAGAAAAGAGAAATGGATACTGGATGATATTGAGACTATCTATTAACTCTCTCATTTTCATTCCTCTAGGTGTCAAAATCTTTTCTTCAGGCTCATGGCCTTCTACCTTGTCAAAGATTTCACTTCCGTATGTATCTTTGATCTGGTCCTTAACGGGCTGGCTACTACTAATCTCACCGGAGTCCCAATCTCCAGTACTTTTTCACAGAGCTACCAAAATATCATGCCAAAAGCACAGGTCTGACCGTGTCATTCACATGCTCAAAAATCTTCAGTGGCTTTATAATACCTCTAGAATAAATGTAAACTTCTTATTCCAGCATTTAAGTATCCCCATAGTCTGTCTCATGTCTCCTTTCTCAGACTCACTTCACATGATTTATATTCCAGCCAAACAGGACCAATGAACTCGTCCTGTGCTCTCTTGCATTTGTACAGGCTGTCTTCCATGCCCAGAATGAACTCCCCCTTCATCTCTTTGTATTGAGATTCTTCTTTTCATTTGTAAAATCAGTATGCAAAATCAGTCTTATTTTCCTGTGTTTCTAAACAATGTGACCTTATTACAAAAGCCTGTGGATTGACTACCTATTGCCAACCTTTCCCATAGCAAAGAATTCTGTCTTTAGGAAGGAAAATATAAAGCACCTGCTTAAATTGTAGAACTTCTTCCTAAAGTGTTCTAATCACAACTTGGTATCTGTGCCTTAATAATTATTCCTCCATTAGTCTCCTAACTGTATCTCCTTCTCCTAAGCCCTCTTTGTTTTTCAACTCTGTACCACTCCCAATTTATTCTTGGTCTTCTCAACAGAGTTGTAAAAGTATTCATTGCCCATGTAGGGCTAACATGTAGGTGTTGAAGAACATGGCTCTAAGTCTTGCTTGGATTTCCAAGGTCCTGTTCTCCCTTTGTGTACACAAGTAATATACTTGTCTTCACTAAGCCAGAAACATGCAGTGCGATGAGAAAATTCCTCAGCATCTTCAAGAACCAGTTATAGCCCGCTTCTCTTAGAAAGCTCCCCCAATTTCCACAGCTGAGACTGCCTATTCCATCTTCAAATTTTCTTGCAACTCTTTATCTCCATTTCTCCTTAGTTCCCATCATATTCTACTTGTATCATATTTATTTATGTACGTGTTATATCCCTTTTAGTCCATTGTAAGTTTAGGTCAGTGACTGAGTTGTTTTTTATCATTGTACTCCCAATCTATAACAATGCTTTGCATATATTTGGCAGTTAATTTCATTCCATTCCATAAATATTAATTTCACACCTAAAAATCAACACCTTACTGTTCCCTAAAATCAAGCCTGTTTCCAGTCTTACTTTATCAAATAATCTAAGCCCAAACTGGTAAGATATGAATTGCACTAGAGTTAAAAATATGGCAACCATTTGCCTTGCATTTTCCAGGAGAGTTGAGCTTCTAAGAAAAAACAAATATGTCCTTTATTGGATCGAGCCTTTTTATTTCGAGGCCAGAAAATATATTTACCTTATTTAGCACTGATTTCTGTTTGCTCTCTTCTTGTTGAAATGAAAAGGATTCTGGGAAGCAAGTCATTCATTTAACCCTGCCACTGAAATTGAAGTAATTAATTTGTATGGCCAATAGCTAATACAATTTACATTTTTGAAGGTTAAAGTGAAGCGATCGTTCTAGGATCATGGTCTTTCTCCAGTTAATTGAGCTAGTTCAATGCATTTTCCTGTGATAATTAAGATTTTGGCTTCTATGATGGTAAGTAAATCCAATCATCTAAATGCCTCCGAATTCCCTTTGTCTAATTTACACCAGTGAAAATGGTTTTGTTACTAAGCAAAGCAATGGAATTAAATTAGATGTGTAAAGAAGAAAATGAAGTAGAAGGTAAATGTATTATTTAAATGATATGTCAGTGTTCTCAAAGCTTTTCATCTTGGATATAATAGATTTTTATTTGCAAAAAAAATGTGGAATGATAGGGGAAAAGAAATTATTTTCCTTTACTATAAAGCAAATAAAATGTAGTGTTTAAAATGCACATATGATATGTATACTGGAAAAATAAATATTAATGAGCTAAAAGATGAATCAGAATTTTAGAGCTAAGCTGGAAAAGAATTGAAAATTATTATTTAACTTTTAAAAATATTTCTTCACATGCTTCTCTATTTTTACAGGGCCATGTGTATTGCTGGTCTTATCTTGTCTATAATGAAATACATTTAGTTAAATGTCGCATTTGGTTTGGGGAGGAAATTAAAGAATGCCCTAATTTCTTATTAACTAAGGCATTAATCAGTGGTTAATTGTAATTATTTAGCCTGTAGAAAAAATGAGAGTTGAATTAGAATCTGACTACAAGTCAAATAAACTTTGCCTCTGCTATTGATTTAAACATTTTGAAGACAGATACTCAATAACGTTTGCTTAGCAAATGTTTTGGTGGTGTCTGGTCAATGTGTTGAATAACAATTGAGCTAAGCTTCCATACCAAACTCTGTATCACATTTAGGTTACCATGTAATCATCAATATTCTTAATAATAGAAGACAGCATTTGAATTGTTTTTCCAATATCTCAGTAGAGCGTCACAAGGTAAGTTTGTTTTATGCCCATGGTAAATGTTACACTGTTTATCCTTTCTAGTAAGTAAACCATTCAAGTGAGATTTTTGGAAGATTCACTTTGATGGTCTGCTTAGAAGTCAGTGAAAACTTATTATGAGTTTCATTTCTTCAAGAGATTCTTCATAGCAATCTTCTGGATTCTTAAGTTGTCCAAATTAATGGCTCTATTAACTTGCAAGTTGATAGACAAAGTTTAAATTTGTTTGGTTTCCTCCAAGAAGTGTACTATTTTTATATTACAGTAAAATTTGTTTGGTTTCCTCCAATAGGTGTACTATTTTTATATTATAATAGGAACCTTTCGCCTTTTTTCTTTTTCCTCTTAGACTGGAGGTATGGCCTCCTTGGTAACTTCCTGTAGTGTGATGCTAGGCAAAAAGCGCTGACTTATTATGCAAAAGATTTGGCTTCCAAACTAAGTTCTGCCACTCACTAACAGTGCAGTCTCTGTACAAGTAACCTCTATTCTTCAGGCCCTGGTATCTTCACCTGACAAATGAGGTTACTGAATTTGATGAGCTCTAAGGTCCCATCCAGCTCTAAAATTGTGATCAGGTGATACATGGCATTAATCTAATCCATATTACCTATGCTGGATTTTTCAAAATGATAAATTAATTCCATATTTGAGTTGGCATTTTGCCTCTTCCTTTTGGCATAGTCCTGGGCATGCCTCTCTATTAAGTGAGATGGATTTAAAGCCAGATAACCTAAATTCAAAACCTTATTTCCTATCTGTGACCAGTGACCTATGACCTTGGGCAGACAATTTAACCTCCCAGACCTCACTTTCCTCATACACAAAGTGAAGAGAGGGCCTCTTGTACCCTTCCAGCTTCTAATTAACCATCTCATAGGCTCTAGGGAGGGAACTGATATAGACCATCAACTATTTTGCAGTTTGTGATCTTAGTTGCAGGAGAGCAAGTTAACGAGAAGGTTAAGTGACTTCAGGACAAACTATATTTCAGAGGTATAACTTGAACTCAGTTTTTCCAAACTCTGAAGCCAGTTTATATCTGCTATGCTAAACTGCCTTTTTTGCACATAGAACTGAAATGAAATCGACAAATAAATAATGGAAATATAGTTGATGTCTATATAGCACTTCAGAATATGCACAGTACTTTATGATATTATCTCATTTGAGCCTCACAACATCTCTGTGAGGTAGGTAAAGTTGATCCTCCCCACCCCAGTACTTCTCTCCCTGCTCTTTACTCAGTTATCCAAGTGATCTTTCTAAACCGCAGGTCTGACCATGTAACTACCTCCTCTACATCCTTCCTACCTTTGCAGTCTTCTAACACATTTTCCACAATCTAGGAACACTGGCCTCCTTGTCCAAAGGACATTTGCCAAGCATTACACATTAATTACACTTCAAAGACTGAATTCGAACCCAGGTCCTCTGACTTAAGACTCGTTCTTTGCTTTATACCATGCTACACCTTTATAACATAACATGTCTAGCCTTTTATACCAGGACGAATCCAAGAATCTCATGTGTCTAATCATTAGTCATAAAGAGTCACATAACTTCACTCTAGTAGGTATTGTGTATTTAAGGAAAATACTGCCTGAATTCGGCATGCTGTCTTGCCTGTCATAGTCTAAATCATCTGTATGTTTTCTAGATCTTGTGCTAACAGACGCCACCAGCCAAATGCTAAATGGTATTAACCTCTAACAGACTGGATTTCTGATGAATACGTGTTCTGTGTGGAAACGGTGTCAACAAGTAATCACGGTACTACTCTTAAGCCTTTTTTCTTTACTCTATGATTTGACCAGTCCATATAGTCTTTGTAATTAATGGCTTTGATGTCATCCTTTGGCGGTTTATGGGAAAAAATATAAAACCAAAAAAAAAACCAAACCCCAAACTTCACACATGCAAAGATGGTATAATATATAATCCAATTAGGTACAATCAATAGTAAGTTGTGGTACTAAATTCTGTGGGAACCACAAAGGAAATACACAAGAAAATTGACATCTAGCGCATTTGACATCTAATTTACTTGAGAGCCTTGAAAAATGAGTTTTCCTAGGTAAGTAACATTTCTAAGCATCTGAAGCTTGTCTTCAAACACCAAACCATTTTTGTTCTAACCATTTTGATGTAGACTTCTAACATGTAAATTTCCTTGCCATTTTAAACAGATGGTGCTGAACTTGATTTAACCTTTTCATATAAAGTTAGTGTCATGATTGTGACTATAGATCCTTTAGAGTACTGTGGCATAACCCAATTCTGTATAATCCTTTAGGTTTTACTGTCTTCTCCCTCTAGGCCAGGTTATCAATTTTTCCTTGTATTGCCATTACACGTGCTTCTATTCTTCTAATCTGCCTCTTCCATCCTGACCTGACTGCTACCTCGCCTCCATCAAGGTTCCCTAGTGCTCTCATTTGTTGTTGTGCAGTTGTGTCTGACTCTTCCGACTCCATTTGGGGTTTTTTTTGGTAGAGATACTGGAGTGGTTTACATTTTTTTTCTCCAGCTTATTTTATAGATAAGGAAACTGAGGCAAACAGGGTTAAGTGACTTACCCAAAGTCACACAGATAGTAAATATCTGAGGCCAGATTTGAACTCAGGAAGATAAGTCTTCCTGATCCCAGGTCTGGCAGTCTATCCAGTGCACCACTTAGCTGCCCCGTCACCCACCTAGTCACAGAGCTAGTAAGTGTCTGAGGCCAGATTTGAACTTAGGAAGAGAAATCGTCCTGATTCCAGGCCTGGAACACTATCCACTGAGCCATCTAGCTAGTGTCTTCATACACTTCTTTTATTTGTATACATTTGAACTACAGGGCAGCCAGGCAGTGCAGTGGATAGAGTGCCAGACCTTGAATCAGGAAGACTCATCTTCTTGAGTTCAAATCTGGCCTCAGATATTTACTAGCTGTGTGACTTTGAGTAAGTCACTTAACACTGTTTGCCTCAGTTTCTTCATCTATAAAACGATCTAGAGAAGAAAGTGTAAACCACTCCAGTATCTCTACCAAGAAAACCCCAAATGGGGTCATGAAGAATTGGACACACCTGAAAAATGACTGAACAGCAGCAAATACATTTGCAGGAAAATTGGTCTGATTCTCAACAAAGCTGAGAAGACAACCCATTTGCCTTTGGTAGCTCTAGTTTCCTCTTCTCTTAATCACTCCTGAGCTACCTCTCTCCTGAAATCCCCTCTCCTCAGAGATAACATTAACAAGTACGAGGTACAGTATTAGAGGGGAAGTATTCCAGGGTAAGATGATGAGAATGGAAAACATCAAACTCCAGAACAATGCCATCTTGGGGATGGGGGCAAGTTAAAGAAGAGGAGACAGTTGCCTTTTTCTGCTATGGTCTGGTTCATCCTGAGAGTATTCTACTTCAGACTATAAGGATGAGGAGGATTCTTGGTAGATTCAGGGTATTATTGCCCTATCTGCTGCCAATTCCATTTCCCAAATTACAGAAGTTTTTGGAGGCTTTGCAAGTAGGGAGTATCACTGTATCTCAGGTTTTGTTAAGGATAGTGGTGGTAGTTGTTGGGGAGGAGGGCAGACCTGTAATATAATTGGCGTGGGGAAGTTTCAGTTTGAAAGCTGCCTTAACTGATACAGATCACAGTAGTAACTCCTCTACAACTTAGGTTTGGATGGAATTGCCCCCTGCACTAAGTCTGTGTCAGAGCAGAACTTGAACCCAGGCCAGAGATTTAAAAGCTGGACTGAATCAAGATGATCTAGCATGATCTTCAACTCTTTGATCTCTAGAAACTCTCTCTCCTGACCTTTCAATACTGACAAGCTAACAGTCTCATCCCATACTCACTTATTGAAGAGCAGGAAAGAATAGACTTAATGGAGACAGAAAACAGCTGCAAAGTTCTCTCTGCCATGTGTCCAAGGCTTGCTTCCTATCTGGAGGCCTACAGTACTCCTCACTTAAAGGCAGTTGGGAAACAGAGAGGGGCTGAATTGTCTAGTTAGATCCTTTTGCTCAGCTTAGTAGCCAATAAAAAGGTTCTTCTTCATACAATTAGCAGAACAGAAATAATACCTTCACATACTGTGAAGTCCATATGAAGACCATATCATCGGAGCGTGTTGCCCATGCCTGTTAGGATTGGGCTCATTGACCATTCTGGTCCCTCTTCCTGATTTACTACTAAGGGAAATTATGTGAATAGTTTATAAGTTTTAACTAATTATGATCCATGACAATAGCTTCTATTTATGATTCAGTAGACTAAAGGGCAAAGGCACACGTGCTTCAAACACACAGGGGCAACTCCTTTATAAAGACACTAAACAAGTGTGTCTAGAGGTTTTCAGTATAATAAATCCACAAAAAAAAATACTTCCAGATGGCTCTCTCTACCCTGAGCCACCAGCTAGAGTAAGAATATGTGGACAGGGAAGGAGAAATGTGTGTTCCAGAGAACCTTTCAGTCCCTCTGCACATGTGTAGACAGGGCCTGTTTCATCTCTGAATCTCTCTAGCTTTTCCCTTGTAATGCCACCTTAAAATTTTATCTGAGAGTATGATTATTCCCATCATAATTTATAATTCATTTGGCTCACATTCACCCCTGCTTTACAGGATCCTAATCTCTCAACTTTGGTGTGATTCTGAAAGGGTTTACTACTTACATATGTATAAATCAAAGTACAATTTCCTGAAATTAGATTGGAAGAAGAGATAGTATTAAAACCCAGTAAAGCCTGATGAACTAACAGCCATTTATGCTTAAGTCTGAACTCTCCATCTCTCATCACTTAGTCTCTTCTTCCCTGGTTGTTCCTCTACTTGGTAAAATAGCTGCTTTATTTGGGGCTGTTCAGTGTCCTTGTAATAGACTTCTTCTAGTATTGCTTTTGGGATCCCAGGATTGTCCTAGGCAAAATGGAAGCATGACTACTCTCTAAACATAGACTGCATAAATCAAGATAGAGACAGGGGAGAGAGAGAGAGAGAGAGAGAGAGAGAGAGAGAGAGAGAGAGAGAGAGAGAGAGAGGCTAAGTTCTGTGTTATTCAGCAATTTGTGATCAAAACTTTGACAGTTGCTCTTTATATCTGTTCTTTCTACCTAGTTCTGTGACTTTGTGACCTTGAGCAAGTCACTTAAAAGCTCTCCAAGCCTCATCTTCTTCTTGGTAAAAATGAGAGGTTGAATTAGATGATCTCAATGGTCTCTTCCAATTCTAAATCTCTGATTGTTTGAATCCTACAAAAATCTAAGGAGGAAGAATAAAATTTATCCATTGGGAAGAAGCTAGGTGGTAAAGTGTAGAAAATGGAATCAAGAAGACCTGAATTCAAATCCTGCCTCAGATAGTTATTAGCTTTATGACCATGGGCAAGTCACTTAAACTTTCTGTTCCTTAGTTTCCCCAACTGTAAAATGGGGACAATAATAACACCAACCTTATAGGGTTATCCTGGGAATAAAATGCTCTCAGGTAAAATGCTTTGTAAACTTTCAAGTTCCATATAAATGTTAGCTCTCATCATCCTTACCATCACCGTTATCATCAATCATCATTAATGTGGGTTAGCTAGAAACATTTTAAATACCAGGATCGGTGTATGAGTTGAAAAGGAACAAAAGTCAAACATGAGAATATATTACAATTGATGTATAACTTAGCATTTCAGTTGCAATGTCACCGTCACATATTGTATGATTAAAAACGAGACTCTTGTGAGACAGTAGTGATAGTTCAATGCTGTGAATCTACCAATAGATAAAATGATTTTTTGCATAATATGCCAGGAACCAGTTTACTTGGGGAGGGATTGGGGAAGGTCTTGCCAACTACTGAATAGTGAAAATTTGGGTTACTAGAGTTGAAGAAGAGGGTTGCTGGGGAAGCTGGGAGGTTATAGTCATCTCTCTCTCACATCCTTTTTTTTTTCTTTTTTTCTCTTCTCCTCTCCCATCTAAGATCCCAGTTG
>CM053622.1:586569418-586596664 GCA_028646595.1 Phalanger gymnotis
CGAGGAAAGGTGAGCCAAGAGACAACTGCAGTGGAAGCGGAAGCTATGGAAGCAGGAAGCTGCAGAAGCAGAGCTGACCCATGTGTAGACCCAGGAGTGCGAGCAAGGACTTGAGGCCAGTAAAAATGATTTGGCTAAATACTATCTTGTTTTTCTGTGGCCTCCTGGTTACTCTTGTGAGACAGGCTTTCTAGGCGTGGAGTCTTTTTGTCAAGATGTCGGAATGGGGAGGTTGGTTCACGGATCTGCTGCGGTGGGGCCTAAATAATTTTTTTGTTGTTTTCTACTTAGAGAATCTCTCATACCTTGCGATTTCGAACCATTCAAACATATACATGATTATATTTGAGATTATAAATTCGGCCTTCCTACTACAAATGCCTCTCTGGCTTTGTAGAAGCTGCAATAATAATTGACTATTCATAGATTTTTCTGAGTCTTGTTGAGGATGTGTTGAATGTGAGTCAGCTAGTCAATTAACTAGCATTTATTATGTGCCTGCTATTTGCCAGGCATTGTGCTAAGTGTTGGGGTTCATGGAAGGGCACAAGACTGCCCTTTCTCTCAAGCAGCTCACAATCTAAGCAAGAAGACAACATTCATACAACTATGTATAAATAGGTATATACAGTACGGATTAGAGATATTTCAGAGAGAAGGTACTAAGGGACTGAGAAGGGTGGGAGACATGAAAAAAAGACAGGGAAACTAGGTGGCAAAAGTAGGGGAGAACTCAGACATGGGGGTAGCCAGTGAAAAAGCTAGCCATAGGGAGATGGAGTGTTGTATGTGAGGACCAACAAGGGGATTTCACAGGAATATAAACCTTGAGAGTCACGTCCATACACTTATTCCCATTATAGTCTTTAAGTACTGGGTATATAAATACAAGTAAGCAAGATAGTTCTTGATATTAAGGAACTTATTTTCTAATGGAGAAAGCATATAAAAGGGAGAGGTGAAGGGAAAAGAAGAGGAGGGATCCCTTCCTGATGGCTTTGTGTCTAGATAGCTGAGAAATGGAATGGAGACCTTGTTTGAGTCCAGATAAAGTGAAAAAATCATTTATTAGAGCCCAAGGCAATCCAAATTTGGGTGATGGGGCTTGGTATGTGGAGGGCAAAATATACATAGTATCTATGGTACCACTACATGGTATGGAGAAGGCCAAAAAAAAATACAGTCCCTCTTCATTTCTGCCTCTCAGTTTAAGGCTCAACTAAAATTCTTTCTCCCACTTGAAGTCTTCCTTGCAGCACCCCTCCTTCCACCCAGCAGAATGTAAAATCTATTTTGGTTTTGTGTTCCTAGGCCAAGGACAGGGCCTTACCTCTAATAAGCGTTTAATAAATGTTTTTTGAATTGAATTGAATTGATACCATCTTTTTACCCAGTTGTTAACATCCTAGAGTTAGTCTCTCTGACTTTTCCAGATGCCAGAATTGGTTACATTTTGGCCTATCTAACTTGTTTTTTTTTTCTAGTCAATATAAACATATACTATAGTTAAGAAAATAAAACGTGATACTGATGCATAGCTAGGTCATCACAATTATCCCTCTAGAAAGGACTCATTGAAACTAACAGGATAATGGTTGGGCCAAGTATGTGAAAGTCAATAGGCTGCTGACATGGTACTTCTTGATTTTAACACCTGGGGATTTTAACTTTCCATGTTGATTGTGCTGCTTCAAGAATGACTGCAGAAGTCCCTACAGTAATTCCTCAATTAAACTGAATATCCAGGGAATGTTGGAATAAACTCCATTTTCTGGTTAACAAGCATTACATAGAATTGTATATGTTTTAAAATTCCAGTCCTCACTGTTGAAAGTTTATGTAAAACCTTTCAGGCCATTTTCCTACTTTAGTAATCCAGGACACTGATAGTGATTAGATATTATGGTTCAGGATCATGAAGTGCTTTTAGGGTCATTACTGACCCTTATTTAGTACCATAGTACTGGCTCCAGGGTCATAATATTGGACAAGGGAAGTTTTGGGTTTTTTTAAGCCAAATAGTATTTGGGTTTTGTTACTAGCTTTATTGGTTTGAACGATCTGCTTCTTTCTACTAAAGTTTGATGAAATAAGAACAACCACTCTCAACAACTCATCCCCACACCAAAATAGTAAATAGGTATTTAGTGGAGTTTTTTCACATTATTTTAAGAGGTTAATTTTTTTAAAAAAGTGTTTGATCATAAAGATTTCAATGTATTTATTGTAGCTACATTCTGTAAGCACTTAATCAGTAAAAGTCTTTCCTAAAAAGAAGAGAAACAAAAAGAAATGAGGTATGCCAACAAGGTGTAAGAGAGGTTGACTTCTGACAAGATGAGTTAAGAGAGGATATCTAAGCCTCCTTCCATCAATGTAGCAAGAAAGGAGTCAAATGAAGCAAAAGAATGAAAACAAGTAATGAGGAAAAGAAAGCAGGTTAAATATTTCCCCAGAAGGAAATCACCACATTAAAACGAACAGATAGATTGAAGAAATGAGTGGGCAAAAATAACTCAATACAATAAAGAAATATCACAAGATAACAGAAGAGAACAATGTTACAATAGCAAGAACTTGAGAAAACTGAACAGAATGGCTTCATGAACCCCGTGGCAGTTGACGTATGCTACATTGATTAAATAGTAGTGTCTAAAATGAGGGATGCTGTAGTCTCAGTGCATTTTGGTCTAACCAATTCTAGAGCATTGTGTTGAGTTCTAGGGACCGCATTAGAGGACCCTGGAAGATGAAGGTAGGCTCAGAGAGGAGTTATCAGGTTGGCCTGAATAATTGAAGACTTATCAGGTATATGATAGCTATTTAAAAATATGTGTAAGAGGGGCAGCTAGGTGGTACCGTGAGTAGAGCACAGTCCCCGGAGTCAGGAGGATCTGAGTTCAAATCCAACCTCAGACACTTGACATACTTAATAGCTGTGTGACCTTGGGCAAGTCACTTAACCCCAATTGCTCTGCCTTCCCCTCTCCCAAAATTTTTTTTTTAAAAAATATGCGTAGGGTTGTCACAAAGAAGAGTATCATAGGTATTTTATTTGGCTCCAGAAAACAAAACTATTGAGATTGATACCAGGAAAGATGTCCTAAAAACTTGCCTTTTCCCAAAGTAGAAAGCACTACATTAATAGGTCATAAGTTTCCCATCATTGTGGGTCTTTGAAAATGGGCTGGATGGCAATTTGTCAAGAGTGCTTTTGAGGAGATTTCTGTTCAGAGATGAATTGGAATAGATGACCTTTGAGGTCCTTTCCAATTCTGGGATACTATGATTCTTGAGAGGAGGACATCCCCCCCCATTCTTTCCTTATGAATTTGACATTACTAATATTTCTTCCATTTTGTGAATATGTCTTTTGTCTCAGTGTATGATGGAAGAATAATAAACACAGAGGAGGTTTTTAGTTTTTGTTTTTGTTTAGTTTTGCTTAGTTTTTATTCCATATTGTAACAACAATGTTGCATTAAACATACATATACCATTTACTTAATTCAGGGGAAAAAGTCAGCACCCTGAACTTCAGAGTTAATACAAACAGAAATTACAAACAGATCAACAAACAGGCTTTCATCTATCGGATACATGCATATCACAATACATACATAGTTACCAGAGAGAAGCACCAACTTCTGTGTTTTCAAAGCTGGGCGGCTGCTTCAATGGCTACCCAGAGTCTTGTCACCAACACTCTTTCTATGAGTGTGCCCCCAAAAGCAAAACGCTAACCTCTGAGTTTATATACACTTCTTCAGGGCCAAATGGCATCACAACTGTGCAACTCAAACCCATGTGAACTAGGCCTTCCCTTGACATAAAAGCAGGTCATCAAAGACTCCCAATTCAATCAAAAATTCCTTAGTGCTGAGAAACACTCCAAAACAAAGACAATAAAAAGTCTGTTTTGCTTGCCATTACATTTGAAAGGCAAAACTCATCAAAGGTACTTTATTACCTTGGCATTCCAAAAGAGAAAACAGTAAAAAAAAATCCCACCCTAATTACCATAACACATATTTAACATATTAGTCTCACATAAATCTATTTCTTTTTCATAAGAGAGAAAATTTGGGTGGGTAGCTTTTCTGTAGTCCTATTGAAATTTTCTAGCTTCCTACCAGACTTATGTATATACCTATATGTCCTCAATTAGAAAGTAAACTCTTTGAGGACTGGTGCTATTTCAGTTTTATCTTCTTAACCTCCTAACCTGGTGTGTGTATAGTGCTTGGCCCATTCTAGGTATACAAAAATTATTGATTGAGTGAATTGGAATATCCTAGAACAAGATATGGTTGGCATTTCCTCAGCATCGTGTGGTGATATCATGTACTTTTTCATGCTTTTCCAGCTGGCAAAAGGGAGCAGCAAGGACTTGCCAGCTCTAGAAATGACCTAGTTGCCTGGCGTCAGGGAGATTTTCCCACTGCACTACTGCAGATTTTCAAACATGCACATAGATCCCAATCATGCTCTTAGCTTTACTGGGTAGGCAATTTCTCTGCGACTTTGAGATTAGAATTCGGAAAACTGAAGCAGTTAAAGAACAAAGTGTTCATTTACCATATCTACCCTGTGGCAATAGACTAAATATCTGAAACTATATGTGAAAATACATCTGGAGGTAGATGTCAATTATCTACCCTAGTGGCAATTATCTATCAATCTCAGGGAGAAACAGTGTTTGTTAGTGACAAAAAAGGTAAGACTTTGGCTTGGTCCAGATTGGCTATTTACACTGATCAAATGGCTGAATATTTACTTAATGTGTTATATTAATATGGGTACTCTTTTGTAAAAGGGGTACTCTTTTGTAAAATATTTGTAAATATTCGTAAAATATTATTTTATTCTTATTTTGATCTTCCAGACCTCTTTCCTTCTTGGAGGGGAAAATTCAAATCTTTAGAATGCTGTCAGAATGAATCTGAGACAGGATGGAAGGAAAACCATTCTACAATTAGAAAATAAGACGTTCTTCAGAATTCCATAGATAATAACAATCTGGTATAAATTACTTTTGATTTTTCACAGTGCTTTATTTTATTTCTTGTCTTTTACCATCTCAACAATCATGTGAAGTGGGTGGGGTAGGATACCTTCTTTCTTCCCTCAATTTGTAGATGGGGAAACTGGTGAGTTAATTTCTTTATATGCATTGCCTCATTTGAATCTTACAATTTTTTATTCCCATTTTATAGACAAGTAAACTGAGACTCAGTATGATTAAATGACTTGTCCAAGGTGACAAAACAAGTTACTGAGGACTTAAAACCAGGCCTTTTACTCCAAATCCAGGACTTTTTTTTCATTCTACTACTGTTGCTACAGAATTCTGTAAGATCACCAGGTTGATCAACTAGATTGATCTAGTCACATATCAATCTTCTTAAATTTAACTCATTCAAAAGAACCAGGATCGGAACCAAAGGCTCTTAACTGTAACAGCATCATTTCACTGGGCCTATGGTTCTAAGAGATTTAAGTATAGCTAATACTGCCTTGATAACCATAACCATATAACGACCTTTATTCATTTTTTTTGGTTACCGAAAGTAACTGCTATGCACTGCATAGACTTCAAGAGGATCATAATATTTAGAGCTGAAAATTATTACCTACATCACTACTTTCTAGTCCTATTCAGGTTCTAGAACCTGAAGTCCAAGGTTAACTGTGACCCAATGTCACAATCAGGTAGTAAAGCCAATATTTGAATACATTTAAATAGATACAAGTCCAATGTTGCCAAGCCACAGAGTAAAATGAAAAATCAGTTTGTGGTTGGTTGGAGCTACATCATAAAATGCCAAGTTGATAAATTAGTACTTTTTCCCAGAAGAAAAAAGGCCCCACTGAAGGGTTTTGAATAGTGTGACAGGATCAGGCCTTATCTTAGGAAGATGATTTTGGTGGCTGTGAGGAGGATACATTGGAGAAGGGAGACCAGAAGCATTGCCATCATTAAGAAATTAGGAAACTATTACAATAATCTAGCCCAGAGGAGCTAACTCTCAGCCCTCAAAACTCCTAGGACCAGCTTAAGTGAAATTGAGAAATGTATAGCAAAATAAATAAAAATATAATACAACATAAACAATGTTAGTTTGTGGTTTTCTCAGTCTTTGTGCAGTCCACAAGGATCTGATTCTATATTAATTGTCCACCACTGGCCTATGAATATGTAGTGAAAAATATGTTCACAATATTTTCATCAGTTCTGTCCCTGTTTCCCAATTATAATTTTTTTCTGATCCTCGGTTCTGATTTGATTGAAACCCTGCCTGGTTTCTCCACACTTCTAGGTCTATGAACTTGTACCATTTTAGATGTCCCATTTATATATGTAAAGTATTTTGGTTTGTAAAGTATTTTGAGCTCCTCAAAGAAATATGCTATCAAAATCTGTGGTATTTGTGAAATATGTTATAGAAAGGCTAATTATCATTTATTATTAAGACTTCTTACATCAATTGTGCATAAAGGAAGGCACTCCTCACAGCAGGCACCACTTTCATTAACCTTTTCATATAGGCAGTGATCTAATTCAGTGACCTTCTAGCTGAGTTATGTGCTCATACCACACACTGATTCCTTTCTACCTGAAGGGAAAACAGGCCCATCTGCACCTGGATATTGTTGGAGCTAAAGGGAAGAATTTAGGAAAAGGGAATTTTTTTACTTATATGCCATTTGCTATTTTATTCCTCTTTTTGGAAATCATTTTGCTCAACTTCTTAAAATTTCCCTTTCCTTTTTTTGCTTTCCAAACAGGAATCAGCCACAAGCATTTATAAAAATCTCACTATATGCCAGGTACTATGCTAAGTGCTGGGTATATATAAAAGGGGGAAAAAACAAAAACAACAAAAAATATAGCAGCTGCCTTCAAGGAGCTCCCATTCTAATGGGGGATACTGCTACATATGTGATATATAGAGTAGAAATAGAAGGTAATGAGAGAGAGAGAGAGAGAGAGAGAGAGAGAGAGAGAGAGAGAGAGAGAGAGAGAGAGAGAGAGGATATAAAGGCCTCCCATAGGAGGAAGGAGCTGAGCTGAGTCTTGACTCAGCCAGGGAAACTAGGAAGTAGAGGGAAGGAGGGATAGCATTCCAGGAACACGGGAATAGCTACTACAAAGATACAGTAGTTGTTCAGTAATTTTAGTCATATTCATTTCTTTGTGACCCCCTTTGGGGTTTTCTTGGCAAAAATACTACAGTAATTTGCCATTTCCTTTCCCAGATCATTTTACATCTGAGGAAACTAAGGCAAACAAAGTTACATAGCTAGTAGTTGAGGTCGGATTTGAACTCAGGTCTTTCAGACTACAGGACCAATGCTCCAACCACTGCACTCCCTAGATGCTCTGCAAAGATACAGCCTGGAGATGAAGCATCCTCTGTGAAAAACATGTGGGACAATGTGGCTCTGTTGTAGAAGGGAGGGGCAAGGGAGTGGAAGGGGGAAGACTGGAATGGTAGAAAAGTTTTGGGTTATGGCTGCTAGGTAGTGTAGTGGATAAAGCACCAAGCCTCAATTCAGGAAGACTCCTCTTCCTGAGTTCAAATGAAGAATTTTAATTGCCAAAGAGACAAATTTTTATTTGGTTCTGGATACAATGGAGAGCCGCTGGAGAATTTTTTCAGGGAGGCAGAATGCAAGTGGAATTGAGTGAGGAGGGCGACATAGTCAGACCTGTTCTTTAAGAAAATCATTTTGGCAACTGAGTAGAGGATATTAGACTTATAGAGAGAGAGATCTGAAAAAGGAAGTATAATTGTTTAAATTAAGTTTGTGATGGAGAACTAAAGAAACAATGACACATACATCCTTCTAAAATAACACCCATCTTCTCTTCTTTCTGTGACTTTATAGGTTCTCCTCTTACCACTCCAATTATTCATATTCTGTCTTCTTCCTCTTTCCCCACAAATGTGGGCATGCTCCAAGGTTGTGTTTTCAAACTCTTCCTTTCTCTTTTTATGTTCTTCCTAAGAGTTGTGACATTTGGGCACATGTCAGTGCAAGTCACTCAGTGGCTCATAATTTCTCCCTCCTGTGTCTTAAGCACCCTCATATATCTGCCATATAAACAGGTCCTCTACATATGGGACAGATATGTAAGACAGGAATGTGAGGGAATGAAAAATATACAATGGTCTGCTTGATTTTTAGTTCTCATATCCCTTTAATCTTTGCCCTCACTTGTAAGCTTTGTCATGCCCCACTGCCTGGAATCAGTTCTATTTCTACACAGATGAAATATAAGGAGACCAAAGGTAGTGGCTTCACATCAGGTGACCACAGCAGTTTGTGGTCCTACTTCTGACATTGCTTCATTCATTCCTCTCCAGATTCCACTGCAGACTCATCTCCACAGGTTTTTCTCTATCATGCTATAGAAACCTCTTCACCTTGGAAACTCACTGCACCCCTGGGGTACTTCTCACATTGGAGTATCCCCAACTCTTGTGGTCTCTTTTCTGATTGGTTGGCTCCTCTTAGACCCTTCCTTCCCCCACCACACATATACCTCCTTCAGCTGCCTTTTATATGTTGTCTCATCCCCTTAGAATGTAACCAATTTGAGGGCAGGGGCTATCTTTAGGCTTAAATATTTTTCCCCTCATGGTTAGCACAGTATTAGGCACAAAGTGAGTAACTGATTTGACTTGCCTTGATATTGCATCCTGGTTCTGGTAACTGGACCCTAGATCTGTTAACTAGGTCCTTCTCTTGGCTTCCTAACTGGTATGCTAGTTGCTTTGGGACTGCGATTTCACTTTAGTCTTTTTCCCCTGAAGTCTTACCCCTGAACCTCAACCGTTAAGGCTTGCTCTCGCCTCTACCGTCCACCTCTTTGATTTTTCCTGATCACCTACCTTACTCTACTCTTTTGTATCTTTCAGATGTCTGGGTTCTTGACATCTTAGATGGACCTGACTAACTGTGAAATAAGATTCAGTTATGATACTGGGCAAAATCAAGGTTCTGTACCTATGTCAATGCCTACTACCTCTTCTAATCCCAGAATGTGTGTTCTAAAGCTTTTTGTAAACAAGATATAGCCATTTGGTAAATAGAGATACAGATTCTGGATAACATAGCCATCAATGAGTAATGTACATTTTAATATTCTTAAATATAGCCAGCTATTTCAAAACAATTTTTCAAAAAGTATATATTCCTGGAAAATCTGAATTCTGTCCCTTAAGCACACAAGTGCCCTTGCTTAATAAATCATGGAGGGAATCAATGAGGCTTGCAATGAATGCCCAAAGGAAAGCTGTAATCATTCATGGGGAGTAACTTCAGATGATTACTAAGTTCTCCAAAGTAGTTGATGCTGCAGAAAACCATAAATGCTTCGTCCAACAATTATCACTATCCTGTGGACCAACGGAACAATTTTGAGAGTATTTCCAATAAATCCTCAAATACCTTATCTGGAACTGATGGTGTCTCTTTTTTTTTGTAGAACTCCATTGTAACTCCTAGTTACAAAGGTTGCTATCTGAACAGAATTGAAATGCTCTTTTGTCAGGATGATACATATGTTTGCAATTGTATCTCTTTCGATAAAAATGTTGTCATTCAAGAGAAAAAAACCTCACAAAAACCCAAATTGGAGTACTCTTAAAATGCTACCACACAAGGGGTGATGTACTATACATGGTGATAGGATAGAGACATTTAAAGGTTTGAACAAATACCATAAAACAATATTTTAATGATATAGTCTATGGGTAATTATGTTGTACCTTTTTCAATTTATACTTGATTTCTTTTTTTAAGTATCTGGAATTATGTGAACAATATGTCTTCTTGGGTATGTAGAGAAAGAGCCATTTTCCACCACCATCCCAAATTGACAGGTTTGTGATGACTGTGCACAATGTACTCTTTCAACATTGATATGATTTCTGGGTTACCAAGCCAAATGATTCCAGAAAAAGTATTTGTTGAAGGTTTATCTGGGTGTTTCATGAATCTTTATAAATGCACTGCAACACATTACATGCCAAGAATTGTGCAAAAGTAGCAAAGTAAATCACCAGAGATAGACATAGTCAAGAAAGAAAAGATCACTGAGTTATGCTCCATATTTTCTATGGGTTATGATGCTGGAGAGTTAGAATTAGGGTTCCAGAAAATTGGGTGGGATCTTGTCTGATGATGATGATGAGGAGGACATTTTCAAGAATTATATAGGATGAAAAAAGATGGTTGCATTGTTTATCTGAATGAATCTCAACTGAATGGGACCTCTACACAAGACCTCATATCTCTGGTGCCTAGGGAAGTTAATCCACTCATTTAAAAATAATTCAGCCATCTTGAATGGTGACTTTACCAATTTAATCAGCTCATGGTCTTTAGCTACTTCAACTGCATTCAACCATGCTTCATTTTTATACAGCATTCAGTTGTTCACCCAAGCCATCTTGCCTTCTACGTGCTACCAAGCTGCTATACTTCTCTGGCTTTTCGTTCTGGGCCAAGTAATAGAATCATTTGGAAGGGTTACCACTCTGTGGATGAATGTACCATCTCTGTAACTCCCCAGATGAAACCTTGCTTCCCTAGCTACCATTCCCTAACATGTATTGTCTTCTTCCATTAAAATGTGAGCTCTTTGGGGCCAGAGATAGGCTTTTTTGTATCCAAAGTTTTAACTACAGCAGCATAACTCAATACTGGTACTGTTCTCAAAGATTTTTGAGATTTTGAGTACTTTATGCTGTGCGACATAGGCTTTGGGTAGTCTAGATTACCTCCACCCTGCCATGAAGTATTAGAGAAGGTTTTTAAGTGGAAGGGGGAATAATGACAGTAATTGAACAACTATTTATGTATAAAAAGTACTGTGTACATACACATGTAAAGTAAAAGACTATTTAGAAATCAGCGGAGACAGAAAGATTATTCAAGAGAAAGTTTTTTGTTCAATTTAATGAAGAACTGTCAATTGAATTCAATTATGTCATGGAACTATGGGTTGGCACCAATTTTATTAATAGATTTTTTTTAAAACCTTGAGAGAGCTATGATTTCATCATTGTGGGTATACATATCATAAGCCTTCCTTACCCTGATAAATGATTTCCTTATTCTCTGTGGCTAAAGCAAAAATAAGAACAAAACAAATAAATAAAACTTGGAGGCTAGGCTGGCTAGAGGCCTGTCTTCAGGTGATCAGCCTCTCTGAATTTAACTAAGTAGGTCCTTTGGAAATAGATGTACAGTAAGTCCCAGTGGTGTATTTAAATATTTTTAAAAGTTAGTAATATATTTACATTTTTACAATTTTACATAAATTTCTACTTGTGTGCCCTCCTCTTAGAGGGCCATATCATATGACAATTTTTAAGGAAACAGAGAAAAAAAAGCAAAATGAATGAAAACATACTAAAAAATCTGACAGTACACACAATATTCCACACTTGTGAACTCTCCTCTACCTCCAAACTCCATATCTTTGCAAGGGAGTGGGTGAAATTGTTTTTATTTTGCAATATTCATTTTCTATTTTCTTGTGGTGGTTGTTCTTTCCACTTCCATAATTGTGTATATAGTTGTCTTTACTTACTTTACTTTGTACCAGCTCATTCAATTCTTTCTATGCTTCTTGTTATTCATATTCTTTTTATCTTACAGTACATTAATATTCCGTTACTTTTATGTATGACATGTTGAAAAGTCATTCTCCAACTGATAACCATCTACTTTTTTCCAGTTATGTTACCGAAACTTAAATTCTTTTTTTTTTCAAAACTGAAATTCTTTTTAGCTTAGAGGGACCTCCAAGAGCTTGAACTTTTTTGGTATAGACTTCAAGAACCCAAGGTCATCCCTACACAATGATGAGGTACCAGAGTAGAGCTTAACAGCTGTAAATTTTGTTTATTGAGACCATAATATCAGCAACTGTCAAATCAAAGTGTGCTTTGTACTTTAAAAAACTATATACATACATACATATATACATACACGTATACATACATGTATATATATTATAGCGTATCATTGACAGAGTTAAACATTATTTGTAAATGTGCTCTAGTGACTCTCTATTTGGTGTGAGAAAGTTGAGCATTATTCCTTTAGAACCCAAAGGGTAGAGAGAAATAACTCTCAGATTTGAAAGCACCCCTCTACAAAGTTTATATGAGTTATTTTCACATTCTTCTTATATCCCTTAGGAGACAGATCCAAATGCTTAGCCTTCACTGAAGTAAATGAGACTATGCCATTGCATTAGCTCCATAGGGGTGTTGAACAACACTCAAATTTGCCTCCTCATGACTAAGGACCAAGGAAGACAGATGGTAGGGTGAGGAATGCGGAGGTTGTAATCATTCTTGCCAACAAGATGCCACAGACATGGTGCTAACATAATATATTAGATCAATGGAAGCATCTTGATGACACCAAATTTAGAAAAGGAAGAGGCTTATGTCTGCCTTGGCAAGTTATGTGTTGCTTGAAAGAAGATTGACTGAACTTGGGTTAGTTATATTTGCTTATTGAGCAAATAAGGTCCCCATCTTGAAATACTGTTATTTTTTATTTAGAACTTTCTCTAAGCATGTTTTTGATAATTAATATTTAACTAACTTTTTTAAAGCCCCAAACTTTAAAAAAAAATTTTAACTGCATGGATTCCACTATAAAATTAAGCATGCATGTGGACAATTATGAAGATCACAATAATTATGAATATGAATGAACAATAGAAGCCAGAAACAGAGTTGTGACAGTCACAGGAAAGACAGAAAAAAGCGGTGCAGCATAGTATCATATAGTGTTCTCAAATATCTCCTCAAGGAGAGGCTTCAGTGATTTTAGTGATTATCCACTGGTAATAAGGCGTCAGAACACTCTAGCCAGCCTCACTGAGACTAGAGGGAAAGACCTTGCTAGATAAATTCAGACATTAAGCCTCATCACCAGTGCCATGAGTTTGTCCTGACAATGTCCTTTCGTGCGTGCGTGCGTGCGTGTGTGTGTGCGTGTGTGTGTGTGTGTGTGTGTGAGAGAGAGAGAGAGAGAGAGAGAGAGAGAGAGAGAGAAGAATTAGAATTAAAAGGTTCTTGCCATGATGCCATAGGAAATAGCAGTCATTTTGTATATGATAAAAAGAACTTCTTGATTCAATTCCATGTTATTTGTCTTCCTCTTGTGTTTTAATTAAATGCCTTTTGCTTTGGATTTCATGTATCTTATGTGTGGTCTGGCATAGTGGTAAGGGCTTAAATCATGATTTTAAATAGATAATGACCCCAAATAACACATTGATCCTGGAAATAGCGAGGGACATCATAGTGTGATGCATGGGGGACTCAGTGCTATAGGTGTAAAATAAGATTTATTTGCCTTATTAGCAAATTCAGCAGAGTGCTAAATCAACAAACCATGTTCTTGTACAGCCCTTGGTACATTAATGTAGTAAAGCATGCTGACTAAGAAACATTACTCCATACAACACTTCTTGAGAGCCAAGGCTTTCTTTGTGAGAACAAAATATTATTATTTTTAATATCATGCAAAAGAAAAAACTTATTAGCCCATTTAAAAATTTTTTCTAAGTATTTATAGGCACTATTATGCTGCTTTTTAAGATTAGCAATATTTAGTGCTCTGCATGACTTTTTACGATTTATCACTAATTTAAGAATTCTCCATTGTTTTCATTCAGTTGCTAATACATATTTTCTAGGTGCCACAGTAGATGGAGTGCTGGGCCTGGAGTCAGGAAGATTCATCTTTGGGTGTTCAAAGCTGGCTTCTGACACCTGCTAGTTATGTGACCCTGGGCAAACCACTTAACTCTGCTTATCTCAGTTCCTCATTTGTAAAATGAGTTGAGACTATTCTGATATCTTTTCCAAGAAAACCCCAAATGGGGTCATGAAGAATTGGACATGACTGAAACTACTGAACAACAAAGAGGTAGTTAAGGAAGTCACTGATGTTTTTTTCTTTATCTAATCAAAAAAAAATTTCACTCCTACCACAACATCTCCAAAGCAGGTTACTCTGGCCTGCTGCTTTGCTATGACCTTGATATTACAATTTTTCTCCCTGTTACATTCATAGAACTGAGTTGGTGGCAAAACAGACTTTTGGTACACTTTAAGCAAGTTTTTAACATTAAAGAAGAGTTTTATGAATTGATTGATTTCAACCATAATTTCCATTTAATTTTTCTCAGTTATTTGTATAGTATTTTCTCAGAGATATCTAAATATTGTCATATTTCAATATAGACTAATGGAATCTTGTAATTGGAATGGACCTTAGAAGTCATTCAGTCCATCCTTTCACTTCATCTGGGAATCCCTTCTGGAACATCTCTAAGAGATGGTGATATAGCTTCTTTTTGAACAATTCCAGTGCCTGAGATCATTATTTTATGTAATGTCTTATCTAGTTTTTTAATATCTCCATTTGTAAAAAAAAATCATTATAGTGTGCTGATATCTGCCTCTCTAACTTCTAGCTACTAGTCCTAGTTTTTCCTCTCTGGAATTATGTACAATAAATTTACTCCCTCTACCATATAAAAACTCTTCATATATTTGAAGATAGCTATCATGCCATTCCTAAAATGTTATTTTTTTCTCAGTTAAATGGTTCTCCAGTATAATTTACATGACCCTAATTGTTAGATGGTAAGATGGAAGCTGAAAGGAATTTGCTATAAATGCTATGAATATACACATATATGTATGTATATGTTGAATAATCTATACATTATATATATGTTATATTTTTGTGTTTATATATATATCCATATTTTTATATCTTTATCTATATCTGAATCTCAGCTTTGCTATTTGTAAAATGAATAGCTTAGACTAGGTATACTTTTCTATTATCATAGTAATTCAAATTAAAATCACATTGTCTTTTTTATAGTTACATCATGTTTCTGGCTCATGTTGGGCTCATAGTCATTTGCAACTGTTATATTTTATGAATTTGAAATACTGCCTAACTAGATTTTCTCCATCATGAACTTGTGAAGTTCATCTTAAACATAAGGTTGGGGCTTTAACTTTTATAGTTATCTTTTTTTTTTCATTTAATGTCATCATTCTAGTTTTTGGAGATATTTTTGAATTCTGATTCAGTCATTCAACATATTAACTATTCCTCCCAGCTTTTTATCATGTCTAATACCTATGTCATCTGTAATACCTTTGTCATCTGTCATACCTATCTTTATCCAAATTGTTTATTTAAAATCTTGAAGATGAGAACAAGTGTAAGGCCTCCCCTCTTAGCCCTCTTAGCTGAGATCAGTGTATGACTATTTAAAAACTTAGTCCCATCCCGAATTGTGGGACCTATTTAGCTCCTAGGAAGGCAAGATATAAGGATCCTTTCATAACCTTACCCCTTCTTACCTTTCTAGTCTTCTTACACATTATTCCCTCTCACATACCTTACGATCCAGCAACATTTGTCTTCCTATTGTCCCTCATGTATGCACAGACCATTGCAATTCCTTACCCCATATCTTTTTGCAGGCTATTCCTCATACCTAGAGGTAAAATCAAGTCCACAAGCCTCTATCAAATGCTTACTATTTGACAGACTGTGCTAAGTACTGGGAATATAAAGAACATTTAAAAAAAATAGTTCCTGCTGGGGCAGCTAGGTGGCAAAGTGAGTAGAGCGCCAGCCCTGGAGTCAGGAGGGCCTGAGTTCAAATCCGACCTCAGACACTTGACATACTTACTAGCTGTGTGACCTTGGGCAAGTCACTTAACCCCAATTGCCCTGCCTTCCCTTCTCTAAAAAAAATAGTTCCTGCTCTGTTTCAGCAATCTGCTAGCAGCTACTGCGGCTATGTAAAACCAGCAACAACTAGCACACAGAATGCTGCAAGTCCAGGTTCTTTTGATCTGCTTTGCTAAGGAAAGCAAATTTAAGGGGTTAACAATCTTACTTTAATCCAGCATACAAATATCATTCGCTTAGTTCAGGGGAAAAAGCCAGCACCCTGAATTTCAGAGCAAATACAAACAAATTACAAACATCAACAGACAGACCTTGTCTGATTCAAATCTCAATTCATAGTTACCAGAGTTTAACAAAGTCTGAACATCCAGGTTTACAAGCAGGAGGGCTCTGAACTACAGCTGCCCAGAATCTCCACATCAGCCTGCTGCCAAGAGTGAGAGCCCTAAGCAAATAGCTCTGTTCTCTCTTTTTATGCACTCTTTAGCCATCATCAGATGTCATTGAGAGACCAGAACTCAGGTTCTTACTGTTGGCTCTGGTCTTAGCAACTCCCCTTAGGACCCTGAGAGCTTCACGTCCACATAGGCTTAGCACCTAATAGATAAGGTTTTGGCCTGGGGCTTAGCACCTAATAAGACACAATCGAAGACACCCAACTTAATTGGTATTACATGCTCTCAAAGAACTCAACATCTAATGGGGAAAAATATACAAATATATACATGTATACATGTATACAAATGTATACAAATATATGCAAACGTAATGAAGAATACCCCATATGTAAGGAGTGAAAGCATACCCCACTGGTGGTGAGGGGCTGTTGCATTGCTTGAAGGGAGACAGAATAGACATCTCTAGTTTTCTCTCTTTCCTTTCAGAGGAACCTTTCATTCTTGTCACAAAGGGTAGCAGAAGGTTGGAGCTAGGAAGCACCACTCTGCTCTCCTCAGAGTGAAAAGGGCGACCGGGTTAGAAGTATATCTGTCTTCTCTCTTAAATATTATTTGTCTAGGGATGTGATCAGGTTCAAGGTAACTTTTGATTGCTTTATCATTTTTGAAGGGAAGGAAAACTCCAAGCTCTAGATCTAAGGCTTGACCCCCTTTCTACCCCTAATATCAACTCCACAATGAACTCACATAGACAACAGCAAAGAAGCTTATTTAACCAAATCAGAGTAAAATAGAAACCAGCGGGTATACTTTGGAGTCTATATTCCAGACAACACGTTGGCAGTGAGACAGCTCAATCAAGAGAGAAACACCTGGATCTCACCCAAAGGTAAACTCCTCATATTCTCGAGCGTAGCAAGATAGGGGTAGTGGTATGATGGAGAATGCCTATTCTCATGTCTTCCTAGAGTCTTTTCCTTCAGCTACCTGAAGTGGAATTGGCTTCTTCCATCTTCTGCCTTGAAACTGGAAGCTAGGAGTGCCAGATGTGAGAAGGCACTTAAACAAGACTATAACCTTGATATGTCTCCAAAGGGAACTGACTTTGAAAAATCACAAAGCATGACTCCATGAGGACTCTCACTTGAAGAGCTTGAGGGATTGATTGAGAAATGATGCTCTCATTTCTCGTCAACTCCACCTCACCCCTTACACAAGATAGGGTATTAATCCCCTTCAATAAGGAGAGAGTCAAATCCTTGTGGGTTTTGGGATAGGGTTTATCTTCCTTGCCTTGGCCAAAACTCTTTGTAGTCTCTTGCAAAAACTGGGGTGGGTCTCAAACTTATACTGTTTATGTTTATACTGTATACTTATACAATATAAACACAAACATCAATATTTTAAAACAAGAAGGATGATTTTTCTAGCATCACAGGCAACCAACCTCTGGTACCATTGAAAAAAAAATAAAACAAATGAACATTAACAGTATGTACATCTCTCCACTTAAAACATAGATAGGCTCCTTGAGGACAGAAATTGTTTTTGCCTTTCTTTATATCCCAGTATTTTTATAGTACCTAGCAAATAATAACTTAATAAATGCTTGTTGACTATCTGACTGTACAGTCTAGAATTGTGTTAGTGATAGTTAAGCTCAACGGTTCACTGGTCTGCAGTTCTAGAAGGTAGCTTTCTTTCCCTTTTAAAAATCTGGACATTTCCCAGCCTCTGGTCACCTACTCATAAGTGAGTATGACATTTACAATACCTGTTATTTACAAAATCCTCAGTGACTTCAAAAACCTAAAACTAATCCTATAAAAGCAAGAGAACACTTGAAGTGCTGTTTTTCTGTTTGACCTAGGGCAAGTCAGGTGCTGTTTTTGTGATAAAATTCTATGCTTTGATGTGTGAATCAAATGCAATATCTTTTGTATAATTAATATGTCCTTAGTAGATATGACATTTTCCCCTTAGTTTTCTTACTGTTCTTCACATTATGTCACATTCATTTGTACGTTTTCAACATGCTATTCTCCCTTTTCAAATCTCCATTCTGCCCCTGTAATAGACCTTCTTAGAGAATGTAAAAATCAATATCCAGAAACTATACCGTCTGCTCTATGAAGATTGCTCTGTTTTAGCTCATATTAATGTCTCATTTCTTCTGAATTCTTGCAGACTTTGTGTTATGTACATTACCTCTATTTGATTTTGTTTTTTGTTTTTTCTCTAGTTTCTTATATATGTTTTGATACATTCCTCAACTAAAGTAATAGCTCCTTGAAGGAAGCAACCACATTGTCTACTCTTGCAGTATAAAGAGCACTAAATTTGGAATCAAAGGACCTGGACAAAGCATTAAACTACCTCTCTGTGCTTTAGTTTCTTCATATATGAAATGTAGGGGCCAGACTAGTTGATCTCTCAGGGCCTGTTCATCTTTAAACAAATAATTCTATTGTCCTACATTTTCCATGCATCAATCAAAGTATAGAAAACTCAATAAATGCTAAATAAATGAGGGTTTTTGCCTTAACCTTTTGAAAATATGTTTGGCAGAACTGGTATCTTTGTGTCCTCCTTATGAAACCACTGAGCTATCCACACTCAAGACAAGTAGAGTCCCTCTATTGGTATATCCATCTTTTTTTAGGACCTGTTTCTATCAGTCATTTTTTATTGTTTCAAGGACTGCATTTACCTACACTTAGGTGTTTCACACAAGCTAAGAATTTGCAAATATTTGTTGTTCCTTTGTCTCCTCTATCTGTCAGTCCTAGTAGAGAGGACTAAGTGAGACAGGGATAAAGATGAGACAGTAATTCAATAGGAAGTAAAACAGGACATTTTTGCCCATGAGACTGACTGGGAGTGATTAATCAGGAAGCTGTTAAATAAACACAGAAATGAACAGCAAGATTCTTATTCTTTCAAAGAAATCTTTTGAGTGTTAAGATATTGCCATTACACTGTTAACTCACTACTAGTGTATTGTACTGCTTCCTTTCTGGCTGCTATTGTTTTACATTGAGGGGAGGTGGGGAATGGAAAAACCAGATAAAGCCTTGGAGTCAACAGGATCAAGTCCTGTTTCTGACACATACTGGTTTTGTGACCTGGGCCAATCACTAAACCTCTCATTTCCCTAGGCAACTCTGTACAACTTTAATCTGAAGAATAGTAGCAGGTCTGTAATTGTAGAGGGAGTTTCCATACTGATGAAATCACAGGACAGGACAAACAATTGCAACAACAACAAATAGTCTTACATTTTGTTAGTGTATATCTATGGCATGCTACCTAATGTCAGTGAGTCAATAAGCTTTTTTATTATTAATTATTTACTTTAAATAACTACTAATAATAATGATAATGATAATAACTAACATTTATATAGTCTTACTATATGCCAGACATTGTGCTAGGCATAAGAGAAACAAAGAAATGATAATCCCTGCTCTCCTGGAACTTATAGTCTAATGAGGAACACAACACGTAAACAATTATATATAAACAAGATACAACTGGAGATAATAAATAGCGGGAAGACACTAGTATTAAGACGTATTGGGAAAGGTTTCTCGTAAAAGGTATTTTTTTTCCTTCTGGGACTTGAAGAAAGCCAACTAATTGAAGTTAGTGGGAAAATTTTAGACATGGGGGATCACCTGTGAAAATGAATGGAGACGGAAAATGAACTGTTTTGTATGGGGTACAGTAAGGAAGCCAGTGTCACTGAGTCACAGAGTATATGTTGGCAGCTAGGAGAGGCGTAACATGTAAGAGGACTAGAGAGGTAAGAGATTGTGAAGGACTTTGAATGTCAGAGAATTTTTATTATAGTGAGTCACTGGAGTTTATTGAATAGGGTGGTGATGTGGTCAGGCTTGCACTTTAGTTTGGGAAGGATATATTGGATGGAAGAAAGACTTGAGGCAGAGAGATTAAACAGCAGTCTATTGTAATAGTCTAAGTATGTGGTGATGAGTACCTGGACCAGGGTAGTACTAATGTCAGAGGAGAGAGAGGAGTGTATATGAGAGGCTTCACGAAAATTGATAGACCTCAGCAATAGACGGGAAATGAAGGGGTGAGAGAGAGTGAAGAATCAAGGATAATACTTAGGCTGGGAGCCTCTGTGGCTGGGAAGATGTTAGCACATACATACCTTTGGCAGTAATAGAGAATTGTCAAGAGTCTGTATGGTCAGGCTCAATATGGAGAGGTTGTAGTTCATTTGGCTTTGGCCTCAAACTGAAAGAGATGTACAGAATTAATAGGTAAAGAACTATTATTGTACAACAAGGAGACAGGAACAATTTTTTTGGTTTCATCATGCTTAATATAAATTGCAACATTGCAGAAAAGTTAGGTTTTCCTTAATGATACATTTGGGCAGAAAAGCCTAGGGTGGAAAAATTTAACAGCTAAGCACTTCTGTAATTATGTCTCTGTCTAGAGTCATGTATATATGGATATAGCTATCAATGTATGTGTTCACATATAGTTATAGCTATAGTAATCTATCTTTCTGATTAGGAGTCTCAAAAGTGACCTGGGCCACTTTCAGTTTTCTGAAAGTTTCTGAGTTTCTCTAAACCTCTGACAGGTTCTTCTTTTGGCTTTTCTTTACCTTATTTTGAAGAGGCACATAGGTACATTTAGCTCACAGTATTGAAACTAGCCAGCTGTCATCCATCTTCCACAAGTGTCCTACCAAGCATGAGATTAAGGTTACATAGCTAAAAAGCATTGGACTTTCAGTCAGAGAAGCTGGGTTTTCATCCTGGGTTTCCTTATAATACCTGTATGACCTTGAACAAGCTAATGTAGTTCCCTGGTCCTCAGTTTCTATATCTGTAAAGGAAATTGGCCTAGAAAATTCTTTTCCAGATCTAGATTCCATGAACCTATGACTGTCTTTAAAAGAAAAACCCTTAGTTTTGGAGACTCTGAATAAGATTTAACATGAGACCTGACCACAAATCTGTTTAGCAATGTAAACACTGAAATCTTCTCTTCCATCTACTTTGACAAAAATTAGTTGTATATAGTAGATTTGGGGAAAAATAATTATTTTGTTAATGTAATCAGTTAACTTCCATGAAAAAACAGGCATAGTTTTAGGTGGAGTCTTGTAGGACCTGGACAGAGAGTCAAAGACAGAAAAGAACAGATTGGTTATTTTAGGGTAGAGGAACTCAAGATGTATTGATATGATTTTCTACAGAGAAGAAAAGTACAATGAGAACAATAGATTTGGAGTAAGGGTTCGAATCCCAGCTTATTACTTGTATAACCTAGGGCAAATCATTTAACTTTTGGGGATCATTATTTCCTCATCTTTAAAAATGATTAATTAGGTTTAGATGATTTCTAAGGCCTTTTCCAGCTCTAAATTTGTGACCTTAAGTTGAATGTAAAATTTAAAAAAAGAAGCTTGCCTAATAATATGGACAACTTCTATTTCATGAAAATGTTGCATATATATTGAGATAAATTAGCCACTGGAAAAAGAAAGATTATTTTTTTAAAACATGAATTCAAGACACAGAGAACATTATGAAATGCAACATGTATAATTTTGATTACATTATATTAAAAAGATTTTGCACAAACAAAGCCAGTGCAACCAAGATCAAAAGGGAAGCAGAGAGCTGGGGAAAATTTTTTATTGCCTGTGTTTCTGACAAAGGTTTCATTTCTAAAATATATAGGGAACTGAGAAAAATTTATAAGAACACAAGTCATTCTCCAACTGATAAATAGTCAAAGGTTATAAATAGGCAGTTTTCAGAGGAAGAAATTAGAGCTATCTATAGTCATATGACAAAATACTCTAAATCACTATCGAATAGAGAAATACACATTATAACAACTCTGAACAACACATTAAAACAACTCACACTAATCAGATTGGCTAATATGACAGAAAAGGAAAAAGATAAATGTTGGAGAAGATATGGGAAAATTGGAACATTAATGCATTTTGGGGGAGTTGTGAAGTGATCCAACCATTCTCCAAAACAATTTTGAACTGTGCCCAAAGGGCTATAAAACTGTGCAAACCCTTTGATCCATCAATAACACTACCAGGTCTGTATCCCAAAGAGATCATAGAAAAGGGAAAAGGACCCACATGGACAAAAATATTTATAGTAGCTCTTTTTGTGATGGCAAAGAATTGGAAATTGAGGGGACGTCCATCAATTGGAGAATGGCTGAACTAGTCGTAGTATGTGAATGTAACAGAATGCTATTGTGCTATAAGAAATGATAAGTAGGCAGATTTCATTAAAACCTGGAAAGGTTTACATGAATTGATGCTGAGTGAAGTGAGCAGAACCAGGAGAGCACTGTACACAGTAATGGCAATGCTGTGTGATGATCAACTATGACAGCCTTGGCTCTCCTCAGTAATGCGACAGTCCAAGACAATTTCGAGGGACTCAATGGTAGAAAATTCTGTTCATATCCAGAGAAGAAACTATGGAGTCTGAATTCAGATTTCGAAGCATACTATTTTCACTTTTTTTCCTTTTTTTTGTTTTTTTTTCTTTCTCAAGTTTTTTCTCTTTTGTTCTGATTCTTCTTTCACATGACTAATATGGAAATACATTTGTTAAAAATACAAATTCTTCCTTAAATTAGTGCTTTAGTGATTAGGATATTTCAAATTTTGACCTCAGTGTCAACACAAAATTGAAGTCGGTATCAATGAAAATAGGGGAGCTAGGTGGTTCAGTGGATAGAGCACTAGGCCAGGAGTCAGGTAGAGCTGAGTTCACATCTGGTCTCAGATATGAAGAGTTGGATACAACAGAACAATAGCAACAATTAGTGATAAGGCAGAGTATCTATCTGATTCATTATCAATCACTCATTAGCCATTGACTTTTAGAAAAAATTAGTCCTTTGGACCCTACACTGAAGCAAGAAGTTATTTTTGATGGGACTTACACAACTAAGCAAATGCTGTACATATTTTCTTTAAGTAATGAGGCCATTTGTTAAGTTGTCTAGAGAGGAGAGCAGGTGAAGCCTTCCCTGATTTTGACTGAGTATACCTGCTCAGCTATGCGGTGGATATACCTGGAGTGGGCAAAGGGGTCCGTAAGCTTTTATCGTGTCATGGACCTTTCTGTAGGTTTGGTGTGGCTTTTTATTTTCTCTTCTTAAATTCATAATTCAAGGAATGATAACATTTTAGTTATTATACATTAATGAAAATAAAGATATATATTTGTTTTTCCATCCAAGATCATAGAATCCCTGAAATTTATCAATATATCCCTGAGGGTGGGGGGTGGGGAGAAGGGAGGAAGATTTCTATGGACCTTGGTTTAAGAACACAATGGAAGTGAATATAAAGAAGCAAAATATAGGTTTTGTTCATTAAAACAGGAAAATATCTTTCATAATCCAAACTAATCACCCAGAGACCAATGGATGTTTAAAAAAATCAATAAAGCATTAAACAAGCACAAGTTCTATCCACTTAAAGCAGAAGATATTCCAATCTTTTAATGATCTGCAATTTCTACTCCCTACAAGAATGCAGCTCTCAAGCTCTCTGAAATTTAGTAGATGGGTTTGAATTATTGTGCTGAAAAATTCATCACTCTGCAGCCTACCAGATGAGTCTTGCCGACCATAGCTATCCTGATCCCCTGAAAACAGACATGTGATCCATCACCCAAGTTTACGGAAGATTTGAGAAAGCTTCAGTTTCACTCACAGAGTCTTTGAGAATATGGGGTTACCTCAACACCACTATGAGGCAATTTCAAGTATAGCTGAAAGACCAAAATTACAACATAAACATTATATTCATTAATTTGTAGAATTTCAAATTTATTTCCATGTAATTTTGTTCTAATCCACAAGGAGGATTTGTTAGATGGAGAAATAATATTAATTTTGCCGCTTACTAGACATGTGATCTTGGGTAAGTCATTTTTTGTTTCTAGCTTTCATTTCCTATCTGTAAATTTAGGTTATTGAACCAGATAGCTTAAATTTAGCTCTAAATCTATTGTTTCCTGAATGAATTTTTTTGTATCTTTATGATTTACTGAGACTTTTCACATGAATAAATTGATAACAATAAGAAAAAAATCTTCTTTCCAGACTATGTCTCCATTTTTGGTTCATGAAAACATGGGAAAATTATTTTTCTAAAAGCTAGATTTTTTATAAACGGATGGTGTTCAAACTTGAGAACAATAATAATAGCTCACATTTACACAGTACTACAAAGCATTTTATAACAGTTGCATGAGGTAGATAATGCAAGAACTATTAGTTCCATTTTAAAGATAAGAAAACTAACACTCAGAGAGGTTAAATGATTTACCTATGGAGGCATAGCCAGTTAGACATAGAACTGGAACCAACTCCAACACTAATGTTCTTTCTACTTATATTGTGCTATGTCTCAAAGGAAAGTTAGAACTCTCCAATTTGCTTCCTTATGCTGCCATATTTCAGAATAATATGTATAGTTATTATAAGATATAATTAAAAAATAAACCCCACTGTCAGAAAAGGCAATTATCACCACTGGGACTGGATAGGTCTATACCTGTGCATGTAGAGTATGTGCGTACATGCAGAATAGCAGTTTCTTATAATAGAAGGAGAAAAAAGGCCCCTCCTAGTTCATCCAAACCATCTGAGGAGCAAATGACCTTAAATAGAGGTAAGGCAGTTTCTTCAGGATAATTATAGTCTCTGACAGGAAAGAGTAGAACAAAGTGACGATGAGGAACAACCTAAATGGCTCAGTCTTCCTTTAGTTGAAGGAACCTCTGGAGGAAAATTAGGCAAAGGGACAGAATGGTTAGTGGTATCATTAGAATAATGTATTGGCTGGTGAGATTGTCCAGATGGAGCAAAATTTACAGAAATATTGCTAGAGAAGTTCCTAAATGGGATAAAATTAATGTTAAATTCCAAGATCTGAATGCTGATCAACTGGTTTGAAATGCCTCAACCCCTTTCCTTGACAGCATCTTATTAATTATTTTTTATAATAATAATAATAATAACTGGAATTTATTTAGATTTATCCAAGGTGGAAACCATTTTAAAATAATTCTAATAACTGTGTTGCAGATGTCACTGATGTCCTCAGTAGGAAACATTAAAGAAAGATTCTACATGATCTTTCCTCCAGACTAGTATATCTATGGCTGTCATTTTTTTCAGGTAAGACAATTTCTGGATGTATTTTTCTGTTCTGATCATTTCATTAAAAAATCTGTGGCTTGTTGCTGTTAATTGGAAGTATATAACACCTGATCCATTTAAAAACATATTTTAGGAGAGGATTCTGGGAAGATAGCAGAGCAGGTCAGAAAATTCCAAGATCTCAAGATTTCCCCTCACAAAAGAGATAAAATAGCACTCAGGGTGAACAAAGTACAAAATAAGTAAGAATAGAGGCACAACAGGGGTCTTCCTGGGACAATTTAAGATCAGAAGAAAAATCCCAGGATGACTTTTGGTCCCTGTTAAGAGTAAACACCTCCAGGCTGGGGTCCATTTAAACAATAAGCATCGAGCCCTGGGGTTAGTTGGTTTGAGAGGCCATCTTGGCCCCAGACACAGGAAGTTTTACCCCAGGATGATGAGGGGTGTTGGGCATCTGATCCTGGGAAGATTGAGGGGACTTCTGCTGACAAGGAACGGCAGACCAAGCTGTGCTGTGGAGAGCTGCAGGGGAGAAAAGTAACCAGCACATGCCTGGTGAGTATAGAAGCAGTGGGGCAGAAAGCCCCTGGCTGTGGGTCCTTGCAGGAGGTTGGATGTTTAACTTTGATTTTAGGCTAGAGGGGAGAACATCTGGGGCAAGAGGCACCATCCCCATTCCCTTGGTCTAGAGATGATTACAAAAATTAAGCTATTAATACCAAAAAAAAAGAAATGTACAGGCAAAGGAGAAAGAATTCAACCATAGAAACCTATGGGGATAGAGATGACTGGAGTTCATCTTCAGAGAAGGATATTGAAGTAAAGAACCCCCCAAAGAGCAATGTCAAATGGTCACCTGCCCAAAAAGAATTTATAGAAGATCTTAAAAAACACTTTAAATATCAAATGACAGAGATGACAAGTGACAAAAACTAAAAAAAAAAAATAAGAATAATCAAAGAAAAACAAGAAGGTTATGAAAGTAAGTCAACCAATTAGAAAAAGAGATCAGGAATCTTAAGGAGGAAAATGACACCTTGAAAATTAGAATGGGGCAAGGTGAAGTCAGCAAAATTATAAGAGATCAAGAAATACTTAAAATACAAATAATGAAAAAATAGAAGAGAAAGTAAAACATCTTCTAAGGTAAACAACAGATCTAGAGAATAGATCAAGAAGAGAAAACATAAAAATGATTGGACTAACTGAAAGTTATTATCAAAAAAGAATCTTGGGGCGGCGCCAAGATGGTGACTGGAAAGCAGTAACTGGCGTGAGCTCCCCACCAAGTCCCTCCAAAAACCTATAAAAAAAATGGCTCTGAACCAATTCTAGAACTGCAGAACCCACAAAGTAGCAGAGGGAAGCAGGGCTCCAGCCCAGGACAGCCTGGATGGTCTCTGGGTAAGGTGTGTCCCGCATGGAACTCCCAGCTCCCAGCCGAGGGGAGCGGAGCTGAGCCAAGCAGAGCCCAGCGCAAGGCGCGGCGGGGCAGACTGCGGACCGACGAGACCAGGAGGGGAGCAGAGAGTGCCCTAGCATGCTGAATTACTGAGCTGTGGCATGTACCAGACCTCACAACCCACAAACAGCAAAGACAACAGAGAAGGTTAGTGGGAAAAGCTGCTGGACGACACGGAGTTTGCGGTTTGGCTACCACCCCTGAGGCAACGGAGGCAGGGCAGCTTTAGAAATTCAGCTGCAGTTGCTTCTGGCCCCAGGCCCACCTGGTGGGAGGAATTAAGTGGCTGATCAGAGCAGGAGTACAGAGCCTGCTGAAGATTTAAGCCCAGTCTGGGTAGGAGGTTCTTGGGGAAGGAGGAGTGCTGGTGAGGCAGCGCATCCACCCAAGTGTGGAACACAGAACTCTTTAGTC
>CM053622.1:586597164-586646193 GCA_028646595.1 Phalanger gymnotis
TTTGGTCTTCTTTGTCACCAAAGAAGGTTTCCAAAGTCTGAGATTGAATCTGGGTGCGTTTTCGCTGCCTGGCCATGTTCCCAGACAACTTATTTGACCCTTGAGTTTTTCAGCGGGGTATGACTGCTTGTAGACTAAAGAGTTCTATGTTCCATGCTTGGAGGGATGTGCCAACTCTGCCTAACCAGCACTCCTCCTTCCCCAAGAAACCCCAACCCAGACTGGACTTAGATCTTCAGCAGGCTCTTCACTCCTACTCTGATCCACCACTTAATTCCTCCCACCAGGTGGGCCTGGGGCCAGAAGCAACTGCAGCTGTATTTCTGTAGCTGCCCCACCTCCGCTGCTCCAGGGGTGGTGGCTGAACCTCAAACTCCCTGTCCCCAGCAGCTTCTCCCACTAACCTACTATGTTGTCCTCGGTGTTTGTGGGTTGAGAAGTCTTTAACTGCTGCAACTCACTGATTCAGGGCACTAGGGTACACTCCGCCTGGCTCCCGGTCTCGTTGGTCCACACTGCCCGTGCTGGGCTCTGCTCTGCTCAGCTCCACTCCCCTCTGCTCCCAGCTCCGTGTGGGATAGACCTTACCCAGAGACTATCCAGGCTGTCCTGTGCTAGAGCCCTGCTTCCCTCTGCTACCCTGTGGGTTCTGCAGTTCTAGAACTAGTTCAAAGCCATTTTTATAGGTTTTTGGAGGGACTTGATGGGGAGCTCACACTAGTCCCTGATTTCCAGCTGCCATCTTGGCTCTGCCCCCTCAAAATGATTTATTTTTATAATTGAATGAAAGTGACTGGATACAGATGTATTAAATGCATATCTGAGATCATTCTAATAGCTGACAGATGGTAGAGATGATGCACATTTCTTTTTGCGCTCTTGTGCTTTGATTTCTTCCAGTAGGTCTCTCTACCTTGAAAGCTTTTCATTCAATATACTTTGGAGATGAGTATGAGTTTGTGGGTCAATGTTATCATCAGAAATTTATGGACAAAAGTTTATATAATGATGTTCCATTTACAGTGTGGTGTATTTGTTGAATTATCAATAATTTGGGGGTGAGCGTGCTGCATTTATTGTGGAAATGTTTGTGACTTTATAAAAGATAGTAAACTTCTGATCTATAATTGTAGTCACTTGATTATATAGGTATTACTACCATTGTTATCTCATCGAAGTCCAGCTAGAAATTGCTCAGGATAACTTGCTATCACGATATTACTCTTTCATATTTAATATTTTGTGGATTGTTGTGCAGGTGAATGAAACAACAGCCTTTTGTAATTGGATATGAGTATTGAGGTCTAGCTTCATCTTCACCAGATTGACTGAAAACAATTCTGGGAAAACTTTAGTAATGGAAAAGATAACATTGATAAGGTTAAAGAAAAATGATGAAGGTAGGGAACCACAGGTTTTTAGGGGTGCTTGAGACCCCAAAATACCAATGCACCGAGTCCTACCAAATGAATTCCACTCAAGCCTTCTCAGTAAAGGGAAAAAGACAAAGTTTGTTAAAGATTCACCATATTGGGTTGTCTTAAGAAATCTCACCATTTGTGACACTTGTTTTCACAAGCAGGCCATATTCAATCTACTGAGCTAGATTGTATCTGCACGCCTTCAGGGAGGCAAGATGAAACAGAACGATTATGGGAGAGATCTAGGGGTAGTCAAGTTTTCTGGGGTGACAAGAGGAGGGGTTTAGGGAGGGTCTTGAGGAGGAGTTTAAGGAGAATCTTTATGGGACTGGGGTGACTAGAGGTCAAGACTCCAGGAAACAAGAGAATGGAATCTTGATAGAATTAAGAGTGGGAAGCAGCTGGACAATAGAGGGCTAGGCTAGGTAGAGATTTGGGCCTAGATAATGAAAGGCTTATGGCCTCAGGCAAAGGCCAGATCTAGTGGGAAGATTCAAGGAGAGTTCAAGGCGTTTCCCAGAGACTGTACCCTCATCAACATGGCTTTTGATTTCTTTTGGTAGTTCTTGGTATTTTGAAAATTCTTTATTTCATTGAGTTTGGAGATTATTCAACTTTGATATGATAACCTCAATTAATACTTTGCTATTAAATTGTCATGGCTCAATGTTATATTTGGGTGGTTGTGGGTAATAGTTCTGCCTATAAAGACATCATTCCAATATAATTTATTTGTTGAATTCTCAAAGATATTTTAAATTTTTAGTAGGCCGTTAGTAATTTATTTTATCTGGTACAGAATCTGGTGCATTTTCATGTTTTTCAAGGTACTCATCCAGTAGATTCTGCTTTTTAAAATCTTAAACCTCATAATTTGTATCAATCAATATGTCTAATACTCTTATTGAAAGTCTTTCTTCAATTTCTGGATGGCAATGTTTTGATCATGAATCAGAAATATAAATCCCATCTTTTCTATAAATTAATCCATCTGGCTTAGTCATTCGTTTGATGTTTGTTTATCAACACATTCTGACTTAAGTTTATTGAGTTACTTTCTGTTCTTTTTGATTTTTACTATTTCTTGGGCTCCACCTGAAAATTAACTACTTATGACTACTTACAACAAATCCAGTAATATATACCTGTTTTAAGTCCTTGTTATTTTGTGAAGTGGCCTGTGTTTTTTTTTAAGTATTTTTTTAAGTATTTAAGTATTGTGCATTCCTAGAATGCCTATCAATATTCTTCCTTCTTTTTGATAAGGAAATTTTAAATTTTCTCTTGTCATCAATGATGAGCTCTGTGCTTTATCAACCTTTTATGGTTTTTATCTACTGTCATTTATCTTGTCATTCTATTTTACCAGCTTACCATACTGCAGTGCTAATCAGGGCAGGTTTTTTTGCTGTTCTTCTCTTAAGTGCCTTTAATGATTCTGGTCTTTGAATGGGGCAGGTAGCATGGGATCTTTTGCCTTGGAATATTTATCCACACTGAGATAATCAAGACTCATTAAATTGTATATAGTGTGGTACTGGTGGTTGGAGCTTTCCCACACTCTTGGTGTTAGAGATATTTCTCATACTCTAAATGGTGAGCCTCAAGTGCCTCAGGGCCCTGAGACAGGTTCATAAGATCCCAGGTTGTCATTTGGCTTTTGGGGGTATACTCATTGAAATATATGGGTGACAAGCTTCTGGACAAGCCATTGAAATAACCCCCCCCCCACCCAGGTTTTGATAACCCAGACAGATATTGGTGCTTCTGTGATAACTATGAATTGTGGTTTGAATCAGACAAGGTCTGATTGATGTTTGTAATTTCTGTTTGTATTTGTCTTGAAGTTCATGGGGCTGATCTTTTTCCCTTGAACTAAGTGAATGATATATGTATGTTTGATTAAAGTGAGATTGTTAACCCCTTAAAGTTGCTTTCCTTAAAAAAGCAGATCAAAGAACCTGTGCTAGCAACCTTCTTGTGGGTTTTGTGTTGGTCTTTCTTCCCCACAACAGTTGCTAGCTACATTGTTGTTACACATATCAAAAATATTAGGTCAGACTAGTATTTTCTAAGTGTTAATTGCTTTAAATGTGATCCTCTTATTAAGCTTTGATTTCAGAATGACTATCTTGATATAAAGATAAATCAACTTCAACTACCTCATGGTTTAGGATATCCCAAATTCAAAGGCAGACTAAAAAAAGAAAAAAAATGAGCTGACCCCTATTTTGAGCTCAATCAGAACCCCTGTCCTACTTTCCACACTGCTGGCAGCAAGGTTTAAGTAGCCAACCCAAGGACCCAACACATGAACTTTCAATAAAACTCGACCCTAGATCTCTTGTCCCCCTCTCTTACTCCACTGCCATGAAGTTCCCAGCTCCAAGCTGTGGAAGTTTGCTAAGGTTACAAGAAATAAGTAACACAGAAGCAGAGCTCATGGCTGCAAAATTTGTCTGGGCTTCCAGAACTAGGGAAGGGCTTTAGGCTACAAAAGATTGCTGTGGCCCAGACAGACAGCAGAGTGGTGCCAGCTGCAGCATTTGGTACTGCAAAAGATCTCTTCAGGAGAAATCAGAAACAGGGAAGGGAGCAGGTCATGTACCTCACCTTAAAAAAGAGCTCAACCTCCCCCACTACCACCACCATTCCCTCTTCTCAGAGCCTCAAAGACTGGAACTATAAAAATCAACCCCATAGCACCAGCACTACAGCTCCCTGAATTGCAGGTTTCAGGCCAGACAACCGAGAAATAGAAGGAGCAAGATAGGGTAACAGAACAAGTCACCATGTGTGACATGGCTGTATAGCTCTCCACTGTGCCTGAGGGAAAGAGCTCAGCATCCAACCGGGGTCAGTTCTACTCCCCCAAAAGTTATTTGGGCAGAGACCTAGGATGGTGAACCATTAATAAAGCAGCTTTGGAGGGAGTTGAGATGCTTTGAGATCTAGTCCCCAGAGAAGCTATCATCAGAGTGGAGTTAGAAAGTGAGCAGTAGAGAAAAATGGGGAGGGGGGGTACCTGAAACTACCAACTATGTCAGGAAGAAAAAAAAAAGACCTTGACCATAAGCAAATAAATCTAAGGGGGGAAATGTCATATTTAGTAAATGAGTTTAGGCATCTATAACAACAGTGGATAAGATGGAAGGCATTTTGGAATTTGAGGAGAACATGGACCCAAACCACATTGTTCTTAAGTGGTTTAAAAAAGAATTGAGAATTATAGGAGCAGAAGTTATGTCCTTCTCAGAAAACAAAAGGGGGTGGGGAAAAAGAACACAACAGAAAAACTTGAATCTTTGATGGCAAGTCTCACCAAGGAAATAAGAGAACTGGCAATGTAATAAGATTGGCAATGTAAATTCATATAAATGAATAGGCCTGTACAACCTGTGGCCTGTCAAAGGGTTCTGGAAGCTTTGCAAAAAACGTAGAAGAAATCCTTTGGTGGGTGACAGGTTGAACAGGCCTGATCTAGTAGAAGGAAAGCAAAACAAACAAAAAAAATTTAAAGAAAATATGTTCACTATGCAAGCAAAACATTCTGATCTCAAAAAAGGACCATATTTCTCTTCAGAGAACACAATAAAGTAAAAATCCTTAATACTATAATGCAGGAAATAATACAAGAAAACTGTTCAGAGCTTCTGATCATAGAAAATGATTTTTTTTTGTAAATTCATAAATTGTTTCTAGAAGAAAAAAAAAGACTACAAACTCTGAGTGGTTAAATGTAACAATTCAATTCAAAAACAAGTTCTGCAGGTAATCAGAAGAAAGACCTTGAAATACAAATGAAAGGAAACAAAGCATACAAGACTATTCTATACCTACCAGACAATACAGAAGGGGATGTAATAATGTGTTCTGAAGAATAACAGAGATCAGGATGTAGCCCAGGGTGACCTACCTTAAAAAAACTAAGATTAACCACAAATGGTAAAAAGATGAATGTTCAATAATAAAGAGGCACTTGAAACACTCTTACAAAAAAAAAATAGTAGATCTGAAGAGATTATTTGCTTCTTAAAAACCCTAGACAACAGAAATGTAGAAAGAGTAAATAAATGCAGCAGCCAAGGGCAGTTACAGAATGAAAGCAGAGAGACTTATAAAAGACTTCCTTCTAAATGTACACGAGGAGATTTTTAAAAAAGGATGAAGCTAGATGGAGGTAACGGTGAAGAAGTGGACCTGGGGCATTACAGACAGAACCCTGTGACACCTGCCTACTGTGAATCATTTTTTAATAAGATTACATTACAAAATGGAAGCGTACACAAAAGGTAGGACAGGGATAGAAGGCACTGTGATGTGCCCAGGTCAAATGGAGAGTTAGCAATGACAGTAAGCAAAATTCTCAAGGAGAGAAGAGCACTCAGAGGAGTGGATGAGGAGGCAGGACAAAGTTTAATCAAGGAGACCTCTCTTTGGTACTGAAAGGGGGTTCCACTGATGAATATTCTTATGGGTTAAGAGAGATGTTCTGCAAAAGGAAATGGAGAACTTGTGCTCAGTGCAGTCTAGGGCATATGGTGCTTGAAAAGACCACTTTCCCTTCCTCTTGAGTGGGGAGTCAGAACTACTTGGGGCGACTGGACCCGTAGGAAAAGGGAAGGCCCCAGGGAGGAGATTTTGAGACAAATGGGGAATAAAAATAATTGATTGAGGGTATAGATCAGTAGTGAGCTGCATAATCAGGGATGTGGTGTGTGCAATGGGGGCCCTACCATGCGACAATATTGCCTCTGTCACTTGCAAGAATTGGCATTGTTCCAAGAGTGAAGCTCCAGGGAAAGAAAGTAATCTGTAGGGCAAGCTCTTCAAAGCAACGGCAGGAAATTCCTACAGGTACCCCCTGCCTAGAAGGATACCTCAGATATTTTGACTCTAAGAGGAATACAGAGAATACATGGAGATTAGATAATTATTGGGATCATGAACCAGAGAGTAAGGGTCTAGAACAGACAGAAGGGAGAGACAGTGATAAGAGTGAGGGAAAGAAATCCTTCCTTCAAAGGGGCACAGGTCAAAAAAAATGGAATTAAGTAAACCTAATGAACAGAACTAACTAGTTATATCAGTAAGGCAGAACTCATGATTTCAAAGATAACCACGAATATGCCCGAATGGTCCAGAATTGCAGGATATAAGGAATTCTCTGAGTAGAAGGCAGAGGATTTAAAGCATTTATTGAAACTCAAAAGCAGCAGACCCACAGACCAGTATCCCCAATTTGACATCCTGGTAGAATCTTCCAAAACCAGTATGCCCATCTCACAACAGTGACCAGGAGGCCACAGAAAAACATTATGGCAGCAAGCCAAACCATACTGGTGCTCCCTACCCCAATGCCAGGGCCCTCCAGGAAGAAGACCACCCACTGGCCTCAAGCCTCTGCTCAGCACTCTCCGTCTCCATGCCTTTTTGTAGCACCTGCTGCCATCACAACCACTTCCACTGCAGTCTCCAAGCTGTGTTCCAGCTAGCTGACTGCTTCTTCTCTCCTTTAGCTCTTAACTGCTCTCACCAACTGCCTCACCAACTGCATCTTAGCTCTACTCCAACCCTTCAACAAGCTCCTCCCACCACAGGCTTCATGTCATCACGTGGACCAGAACTCAGGCGCCTACTATTAGCTCTAGTCATAGCCACTACCCCCAGGAACCTGAGAGCCCCACCCCTGAAGCCAACTCAAATGAGTGGGGAAGATTTTCCCATGCACTAATTGCCTTTACACTAGTTGAAGGAAAGGAGAGGAAAAGCAATTATACTTGACTAACTTAAACGGAATTAAATGAGCAGATAAAATCAAGAAATAAAAATGAACTGAAAATTGGGGATGAGGGGAAGAGAGCCAATAGGAATAGAGGCACCCAAGAAGAAGAAGCAGCTAAAGTAACTGAAGAAACATAGTACTGTTTCTACTTCAGAAGAGGGGATAAAATCATAACTTAGAAAAAAATTAATATTAGAGACAAATGGAAGAAAACAGAAATCTAACCTCATAACTTTAAAGGTGAATACATTAAACAGTCCAATTAAATAAAAAATGAGTGACATTGGATAAGAAAACATAATCATAAAATTTATTGCATTCAAGAAACACAGTTACAAAATATGGAAATAAAATAAATCTGAGGTGATTAAAAAAACTTACTATTCATCAAGTGAAACCAAAAAACCAGGAATTGTAATCATGATGTTTGACACAGAAAAAAATAAACATTCCCCTCAAAAATAAAAAGAAAAACAGAAAAAGAAATTTTAAATTATGCTGAAAAGAATCATAGACAACAAACTAATATCAGTAATAAATTTAGATTCCCCAAATACTTTAGCATCTAAATTCATAAAGGAAACATTAACTGAGCTATAAGAAGACATAGAGAGTAACATAATGGTGACAGGACACTTCATTATTCCTAAGTTTTTTGGATGTCTAACAAAAAGATAAAGGTAATATAAGAAACTGAACAAATTTCAGCAGAAACTAGAGTTAACATATTTATGGCATTTGAAAAATAAGACCACAAAGGAATACCACTGGAACTTTTACAAAAATTGACCATGTATTGGCACAGATATTGGCACAGAGATATTGTAAGCAAATGTAAAAAAGAGGACATAGTAAATATATCCTTTACAGACCATAATGTGATGAAAATAGGTACTGGTTTAGAAAACACAAACAAAAGATGCAGATCTAAATGGGGATTTAATAAAGAAATACTAAATAATGAGTGAGTCAACAAACAAACAACAGAAACAATAATTATGTGAAAGAAATTGGTAATAATGAAACAACATTCCAAAATTTCTAGGTTGCAGCTAAAGCAATCCTGATTAGAAAAAAAGCATCCCTATAAACATATATCATCAAAGGAAAAAAAGAGAAAATTAATGAAATGAATATATGTGTAAAATTTAGAATACTACAGATAAGACTATAATAAGCACAAAAGAAAAATATTAAAAATTAGAGAATAAATTAGAAACCAAAAACCATAGAAATAATAAATAAAACTAAAAGTTAATTCCTTGAAAAAACTAATATAATGAGTAACTATCATATTTCATTAAAAAGGAGAGGCATAAAATCAAATCAATAAAATAGCAAGTGAGCAAGGTAAAATCACAGTAAAAGAAGAAATAAAAAGAATAATCAAAGCTTGTTATATACAATTATATGCTTGCAAAACTGAAAATACAAAGTAAGTAGAAGAATATCTTAAAAAAATATAAATTACCCAAACTATCAGAACATAAGATAAAAATCTTAAAAAACCCAATCTCAGAAAAGGAAATAAATCAAGCTATATGGATCTATGAAAGGAAAAAATTCTGGTCCTTATGGATTCATAGGAGAATTCTATTGAACTTCTGAAGGACAATTAGTACTTTAATTTCGCAAGTTATTTTCAAAAACTGAGAAAGAACCTTACCAAAATAATTTTATGATAATTATTGTTCTAGAGAAACTAGAGAAAGATAAAGTGCAGAAGGAAATCTATAGATAAATATCAATGATGAATATTGACTCAAAATTTTTAAACAAAATACTGTCAAACAGACTACAGCAATTATCCAAGAAATCATTCATAATGACAAAGTGTGATTTATACCAGGGATTCAAGAATGGTTTAACATTAGGCAAACAATCAACATAACCACATTAAAAACTAAAATATACAAAACTACATGAACATCTCTATAGGTGGAGAAAAAAAAATCTTTAACAAAGTATAGCACTCTTTTATGCTAAAAACCCTACAAAGTAGAATTCCATTTTTTTTAATATGACAAAAGGAATCTAAAACCAAAAGCAAACATCATATAAAATGGGGACACACTAGAAGATTTTCTAATAAATACAGAAGTAAAAGAAGAATGACTAATCTCCCCACTGTATACTTGGGAAAAAGAAATTAAAGGCATACGGATAGGTAAAGATAAGACAAAGTTATCTCTATTTGTTGATGATATGATGGTATACTTGGAAAATCCTAGGTAATCAGCATAGATACTAATTGAGACAATAGCTTCAGCAAAATTGCATACTACAAAAGATATTCTCAAAAAATCAATAGCATTTCTAAATAATAATAACAAACCCAAGAAACAAAAACAGAATAAGAAATCACTTTCCAAATAACTATAAAATGCATAAAATATCTAGGAATCAATCAATACAAACAAAAAAATATAGATTCAATTATAGTGCTCCTTGAAATAAATAACAATTTTAATAGCAAGAAGAATATTCTGTGCTCATGGCTAGAACATGCCAATATAATAAAAATGGCAATGCTACCAAAGCTAATTTACACTTTTAATGCTATTCCAGTCAAATTACCAAAGGATCTTTATGGAACTTGATTAAATAATTTTAAAAATTCATTTGGAAAAAAACAAAGGTTTAGAATTTTAAGGGCAATGATGAGAGGAAAGAGTTGAAAGAGGAACAGCATTCTAGACTTCAAACCACACTATTTGAAGTACCAGTCATCAAAACTATCTGGTATTACTTTAAAATGGGGAGGGGGAGCCCGTAGGTCAATGGAACTGACAAGACAATGGAGAATCAGAAATAATGGAAGTCGATAATCCAGAGTTTGATTAGTGGAAAATACAAACTACCTGGGGGGGGGGGGGAAGGCCCCTCATTTGATAAAAAAAACTTCTAGGAAAACTGGAAAGCAATTTAACAGAAATTAGGTTCAAACCTACATCTTACAAAAAATTTTATAATCCATTCCAAAATGGATACACAACCTTAATATTACAGATCATAATTTTTAAAAATTAGAAGAAAAACAGATCATATACCCTTTACAGTTGTGTAGGAGATCTATTCTTAGGCAAACAAGAGACAGAGGCAATCACAAAAGATAAAATAGATAACTTTGATTACATGAAACAGAAAAGCTTTTGCACAGGCAAAATTAACATGCCTAGCATAAGAAAGGAAGTGGTTGAATGGGAAAGTATTTTTGTATCAAATTTCTCTAATAAGGATTTAGTAATATTTATATATGCATGCATGTGTATACATATATGTGTGTATGTATACACACATATACGTATACATGCTAATGTGTGTATGTGCATAACTAATAACCATTCCCCAGTAGAAAACTGGTCAAAAGATATAAACAAACAGTTCTCAAAAAAAGTTTCAAACACAACCATGTAAAAAATGCTTGAAATCACTAAATTTAAAGGAAATACACATCAAAATAACCCTAGACTTCACACCTAGCAAATTGACCAAGGTGACCAAAAATGCCAAAAGCCAACGTTGGATGAGTCCTGGACTGATATGCACACTAATATATTGTTGGTGGAGTTCTAAAATGGTATTACCATCTCAGGATGCAATTTGAATTTTTGCTAATACAGTGATTGAAATGTTTGTACCTCTTGATCCAGAAACTCACTGACCTTAAACCCCAAGAAAGTTATCAGTAAGAAGAAATTCCTCACATATATCAAAATATTTTAGCAACACTTTTTGTGATAGTAAAGAATGGGGAATGGCTAAATAAACTGAGTTATATTAATTTAATAGAATAATATTGTCTTGTACAAAATTATGTATATGATGAATACAAATAAGCATGGAAAAATCTACATAAACTGATGTAGACTGCAGTTAGCAGAGCCAAGAAAACAACATACATAATAACTGCAATGATATAAATGGAAAGAACTATACATCCAAAAAAATCAAAAGTGAAATTAACAAAATTATAAAGATCAGTCAATGACTCAGTTTAAGATGTAGAAGAAGACAACCCCTATCCCATCCCTTTGTGGAGGAAAGAAAGTCCACAAATGTTATACATTGCAAGTGGATTCTCGAACTTTTTCAATATATCAATCAGTTTGGTTAATTTTTTTTTAATACTATCAATTATGTGGAATGGCTAGCTATGCGGTGGAGAGAGAAGGATACTAGAGATAACTATGATAATGTTAAAAACAAGAGACATCAATAAAATCTTATTTAAATTAAAAAAAACACTACTTAACCTTTTTTTTTTTTTTTGAAAGACTTAAGTCTTTCCTGGAAAAGTACAAGGCATTTGTCAGGATGCATCATCTTTATCCATTTGTTCAATTTGACCTCCATATTCAGGTTAAAAGCCTTTAATCTATATTCTTTCTTTCTGTACATTAAGAGCTTTACATTTATTGAGTCCAAATGATATTTTGATATTATTGGGGAAGATGAAACAGATGTATAATGTGTATCTCCGTGAAGCTATATAATTTAATGTCGACCATGTATTAAGTGGCTAATATGATGATTTGATATAACTCACTGTTTGACTTGAAAGTCTCACTCAGTTCCATTTAGGAGTGTTGAAAATGGATTTGAGGCTATGCAAAAGTATAGCAGGATGAAAATATCTTGTTGGAAAATGGCATATTACATTACTCGTTCTTGGCATCATTGCGTTGTCAGAAGGTTTTAAATATAAGTTTTCCACATTACCATTTCTATCAGCTTTGCCAGAGCAGGTTATTATCAAATGTGTTTCATAATCTAAATACTGTTGGTGCCCTGTGAACTAAGTTATTTCTCAATGATATCATTGGGCTTTCACTCCCAACACTCAATTTGTGTGAGTTAGTATATCTGTTGTAGGGGCTGCTCATTTGGATTTGGATTCAGGGAATTGTGTCATGTCCACAGGTCATACTCCTGGGGCAGGTAGGTGTCCCAGGAGATAGGGTGCTAATCTGAGTTCAAATTCAGCCTCAAACACATACTAACTGGGCAACATGACCCTGGGCAAGTCAGTTAATGTTGTTTGCCTCAGTTTCCTCATCTATAAAATGCCTGGGAGACGGAAATGGTAGTATCTTTACCAGGAAAAGCCCAAATAGGGTCACAAAGAATCAGATACAACTGATATGACTGAACAATAACGAGATATATTCCAAAACAAAAACCTCTCAGAAGGGAATATCTGTCTGTGGGCAGTAGGTGGTACCTAGGCAGGTGCTCTGACCCAGTCATACTATATGAGGTAGTTATTACTAATGAAACTTAACACCAGATCAAGGCCAAGCCAGCTATTATTTGAGGGAATATCAGTGAGGCAACCCTTATTCATACACATAAAACACAGGGAAAGAGTAATGCTTCTTACAGATGCAGCATACAGGTAGGAAATAAATTAACTTGCCATTTATTCCTCTTTTCATTAGATCTTGAGACTATATCCCACCTTTGTTTACTAATGAAGTTTAAAAAAGGTCATATACATGGAGGTGTTTGCCTGACATTTCCTTTTTATTTTGGGTTTTTTCTATAACTAGTCGCCAGAGGGAAGAGGCATGCAATATGAACAGCTAACAGCTAACATTTATGTAGCACTTACTATGTGCAAGATACTCTGTTAAATGCTTTACAATTATTATCTCATTTGATCTTCACAACAACCCTCAGAGGTAGGTTCTATTATTATCCTTATTTTGTAGTTGGGGAAACTGAGGCAAAAAGTGTGACGTTACTTGCCTAGGGTCACACACAGCTAGTAAGTGTGTAGGACTGGATTTGAACTCAGATCTTCCTTATTTGAAACCCACCACGCTACCATTGAGCTACCAAGTAGCCCTGAAATTTCTGCTTTATGGATTTTGGCTAGCAGAATTGTTTACTACTGATTAAGACTGACAACTTTCTGTCCTGGACACTATTTGTCACACACATATATGAGACAGGGATTAGAGATGTTGACAAGGAGGAAGCAGTTGATACCAAGGTTATGAAGGCATGTAGGTTCTATCAATAATTTACCAGATTTATTTAAGAGTAATGCTGCTTGCTGCTAATGTTAAAGGTGTGGCTGGGGCGGGGGGAGGGGAAAAAAAAACCCTAACCTTGGGTACGTGAAATCATTACATAAAGCCATAGAATTGTAGAGATAGCTAGGTGGTTCAGTGCATAGAGCACTAGAACTGGAGTCAAGAAGTCTTGAGTTCAAATGTGGCCTCAGACACTCACTAGCTGTGTGACCCTAGGCAAGTCACTTAACTTCTGTTTGCCTAAACATCTGGAGAAGGAAATGGCGAAGCACACCGGTATCTTTGCCAAGAAAACCACACGTTAAGTCACGAACAGTTGGATGTGACTCAACACCTACAGAACTATATAATTTTGGTAACATAGTTAAAGAGTTAAGGAGAATATTAGTAAGAGGATAGAGGGAGACAGAGAGAGACAGAAACAGAGAGAAACTGGAGAAAGAAAAAGCCAGAAAGAAATTGAAGAGAGATACAAAAAGAGGCAGAGACACTAAGAAAGACACAAAGACAGAGACAAAGGGAAAGATAGTGTTAATAAGGTGAGGAGTAAAGATTTGTATGAGAAAGGTTAGCTTTGAGGAAGCATAAAATTTATACTAGGGCAAATGCTGAAACTGGGATACATGGCCTATGCCATATATTGAAATCTGAGAGACCTTTACGGGAATCTGGATCCTTATGCTTTTCCATGTAGCAATACCAATTTTAGAAAATGTTAAGTGGTCATTCACCATGTTATCTATCCAAAATATTTGAATGAAAGCCACATTTTCTAAGGTTTTTATCAGCTCTGCATAGTATAGAAAACACTTGGGTAATATACAAGTGGACCCCAAACTTGAGACTTAAATGGGATGAGTGTTTCTGCAAGAAGGTCTGTGACATTATGCTTTGTTTACTGAAGCCACAGGATTCACAAGAGATGAGCTGACCAATTCTGAATACACCAAAGAACCAACTCTTTGAATGCTTACCTGACTCTAACTGGAAATTCAAACCTTAGAGGGTCATTTATTCTTACATTCTATGCCATTACACTTCATCTGTTATTTATGATCCCGTTTGGAGTTCAGGGGAAAATTCAATACTCTACTACACATCTTAATTTATGTTTTACTGTTAAGATCCAGTTACTCTTTGAGTCATCTTCACAACACATATTAATATAAGTAAGAGTTATGAATCTCTAACAAATGTGAATATGCTCCTATTATAAAGATAGAATATTTGGCAGAGTGATTGGTCATATGAGCAGTGATTTGAATTGTAATCTCTCCCTGGAATCTGCCCATGTCACCATCTAAGCCTTCTGGCCTGCCACTTTCTTCAGCACTGGTAGGCACAGAGAAGAGGTGGGCTATCCTAATAGCTACCCTAGAGAGAGAGACATTCCTTAGCTTCAACAGCCAGAGGGTAATGTAGACACTGCCAAAGGCAGATCCTCATATGAAGTTTCAGCAACACATCATTGCATACTCTTAATTTGCTAACGAATGTAAAAAAAAATTGAACAACCCTCCTCATGCCACCTTACCCTCCCACCCCCAGAAAATCAAAAGGCATAAGGGCAGATACAGGTGTGAAACATTGAGGCAAATGTCAAGCAATAGGGATGAAATTTAAAAGATGTTTCACAAATGTTGGACATTACGAAAAATCTAGGAACCTTACGAATTTTTCAAGGATCAACTCACAAGTCTCCAAGGTAGACCATTCAGTGTCATAAGAGAATGAGTTTTACTTGATTATGCACACATATTACAAGGGTTTTGTCATTTTTCTTCCAGTGAGGGAGTAGAATGATGGGAGGGAAAGAAAATAAAATTGCTACCTGAAATACATAAAATGTCATTAAAAAAGCAAAGAGATATGGAATTCCTTGAAAAGGTCCTTGCCACTTAGAAACTCTGAAATACTGGGTGCTCAACTAGTGGACATTCTTTTTTTTTCCCTCTCTCTTCTCTTTCTTTTTTTCTTCTCCAGAAACAGGGCCCAAAATAAAAATTAAAAAAAAAACAACAAATCAAAACAAAGCAATAAAAAAACACTGAGGGAAAATTTGTGCTAATCATAGCTCTCTACTTCCAATAAAACTCTTCTCAAGGAGAATACAACATTGGGTCTCTCTTTTAGGAAATCTGTCATGACCAGAATAAGATCTAGTACTTTGTCATAGGAGAGTTTCCCTAAAATCTTGACAGTAATGCAGTTAAGAATGGGCATTAATGTACATAAATAAAAACAGTTATTAATACAGAGCCATTAAGTACAATGTATAGCCAACAATTGCCCCATGGTTTTGAAAATACTTTCTGTATAGATATGATATCAACATTATCACTGACTACAAAAGAGACACCTTAGTGAGTACATTTGTGATTTTCAAGGGCAAAAGCTTGATAAATTACAGAGACCCAAAAAACAGAAGTAAATTTCTATCCAAATTAGAAGTCTCCTTTAAAAAACAAAAGATTTTAGATTGTAACACCATCAAAGTAGCAAAGCCAGAAAATGCTAAAGGTTAAGATCATGGGGAAGCAGATCATTACATAACAAAGAATAGGCAACACAGATGACAATAATTTTTTTATTATTTTATTTTAAACTTAATCACAAAAAAGAAAAAAAAGAGCACTGTCATGCTCACAGCTGAACATGAGAGGATTCAAAATATTCAGCAATAAATTTTCATTTCAAGAAAGCCTCTATAATAAATACTATGCATTGTGTTCAGAGCTATCAATATTTGCTTCCTTGTAAGTTTTCTTTTGTTCTTTGTTGTGCACTTTTTACTTTGTTCTTTTGTCTACCTCTTCCTCTCCACCTCCCCCAAGAAGGCTACAATTAAGCACATATAAATGTATATATATGCATATATATGCATATATATATGCACATATACATACATATTTATATATACACATACATATTTATACATATGCACATACAAATACATACATACATATACACATACATGTACTTAGATACCTATAATACAATATTTATTTTTAATCGAATACTTTGGGGAGCATTTAAATAATTTTCTATCAGTACCAGATAAAAATCCAAGTATGAGTCTATGTGTCTTAATATCTATCTAGCTATTAATTTCATCCAATGAACTAATTGCTGTGAAAAGTAAAGGGGTGTGTGTGTGTGTTTATGTCTATATGTGTGATTGTTTAAGTTTAGGTCTTGTGCTACCAGAAGTAAGTAAAAGCAACAGACAGCACCAGAGTTGGATTGTGGGATTTGTTGGAAGAAGTAGAGTGGAACATTACAAAAGTAATTAAGCGATGCATCTATAGATGCGCCTGCAAAGACCAACCAATTTGAAGAGAAGATGGAAGGCCTGGAATTTCTAAGCTCACTGGATTTTCTAACCAAAATAATTGTTCACTTTAATACACAGCTATATGGTTGAAGTAAGACTATATCTAATTATGCATGCCAACATTGATTTAGTTGGGAAAAGCTTTAACAATGACATGCAGAAATAATTTTCAAAGTCATTTTAACCCCAAAAATGTACACCTGCATCAATCCAATAAAGGAAGTCCACATTACCTTATACTTCTATTGATTCTAAAGTTCCTAGGCTAAAAAATGTTGTGTCTGCTTGCAAAAATGTATAATCAGAGTTTTGCCAATTTCAGTCATAAAAAGACATATATTCCTTTAAAAACCAGTCAAAATGGAGTTGAAAATTTTCTTAAGGACCATTGGATCCATTTTTTATTAGACCCACAACCATTTTTTCTTTGAAAGCCAACCTAGTTCCTAGTATATCACTGATTCTGACAAGATTCAAAATATGGGTTTGGACCTGTGTGGACCAGTTAGTTTCATATCTACTATCTGCATCCCTGACCCTGGATTATTTTGTCCAAAATGTAAGCCACTGGTCTGGGGCTTTAGCTGATAGAATGTAGATGGATCAGCAGAAATTCATCATCATAGCTGGAAAGACAATGGTGATTAGAAATGGTAGTATCATCTTGTATACAAGCCAAATAGCATTACAATAAAAATCAAGGGAGAACAAAAGAGATTTGTAAGCCTTCATTAAAGGCCTACTTATTGAAAATGGCATTCAATAAAACTGAATCTGAGTATAATAACAGAACTCGTATTTGATAACTCATTGCAATGGATTATGGTCTAAAGAAAGGACAGCACGTTATTATTATCTCCACTGTAGAATAGCATCATTTGCTTCACACTGAACTCTCAGTCAAGAGTTAAACTGGAACACAGAGAACTATTCTATATTGATCATCCTGGTACAGAACTGACAGCCTCACTGCCAACATAATTGAAAAAAAAATCAAAGATAAGAGAATGATACAGCAGAAAGGAACTTATTTTAAGAACCTACAGAATGCAAAATAAAGCAGAAATTTGGCCATCATTCCATTAATGTTATCACTATGGATAGTCAGTCGCATTAGAAAATTCTGTCTGCAAAGAGGATCTACCTCTTTGATGGATCCTCATTAAAATGTTAAATGGAGTTAAATGTTAAATTTGTTTAATGTTATAGAGTTAAATATTAAATTTTTTGATGGAGTCTCTATACAGATGGATTTATCTGATTTTGTTTTCCACTGTTATGAAATTAGCCAGATGATTGCCATTTCAACTTTTTGGCTTAAGGGATGTAAAAGAATCATTGAATTGTAGAATATTAGGCATGGAAAGAGTCCTAGAGTACTTAAAGCCTTCTCTTTTACTTTTTTGAATTTATTTTTTAATCATAAGTTAGTGTGGCAATCCTAAATATTCAGCTAAACTAAACAAAACCATCTAACAGACTAACAGCAAGCCATTGCCTTGAGTGCCATATGGTTGACGGATTATATGATGACAGTCAACAGACAGATCCTCCTACCCCTCCTATATCTTGTCCAAATAAATTGATGATCTTGCTTCTAAGAGTAACATAAAATTTAGGTTAATTTTAGACAGCTTTGAGAATATTGTTTTTGATGCTTACGCCTCTTGTCTCCAAATCTTAATGTGCTATGACAAGGGAAAGAAGCTACAGATGAAAGGCAACGTTTAGGCTATGTGATTCAGTGACATAATTTAAAATATTGCTTTCACCTCAAATGACTTTTGGCATGTCTATCTATGGCCCAAGAAATAAAAGAACCAGGGAAGTTCATCGAAATATTTTTTTTCTATTCTAAAATACTGTAATGGTAAACAAAGTGGGCCTTTATTATTTTGCTCTTTTTTCTTTTGGAGTTCTAGTTCTTCTCAGCGCTAAGGTAATCAAGTGCCTTTGATTAAGACTTGCCTTTGTTTGAATCAAGAGTTTTTGATTAATCAAGAGTCTTTGATGACCTGCTTAAGTCACAAGAAAGCTCAAGTCACATGAGTTCAAGTCACATGGTTGTGATACCCTCTGTGGGCTGACCCTGAAGAAGTATATATACTCTGAGATTAGTATTTTGCTTTGGGGGCTAACTAACTCACTGGAAGAGTGTTGCTGTGATTTGTCCAGACAAGACTCTGGGTAGCCATTAAGGAGCCCCCTGGCTTTGAAAATTCAGATGTTGGTACTTCTCTCTCTGGCAGCTATGTATGTATGTATTGCTATAGACAGACAGTTGAAGCTCTGTCTGCTGATTTGTGTTTTTTGCTCTGTTTATATAATCTCTGCTTGTAATTTCTGTTTGTGTTTTCTCTGAAGTTAGGGGTGCTGGCTTTTTCCCCTGAACCAAGTGAATGATATAGGTATGTTTAATTAAAGTGAGATTGTAAACCCCTTAAAGTTGCTTTCCTTAGAAAAGCAGATAAAAGAGCCTGTGCTAGCAGCCCTCCTGTGTGCTGCTGTTATTGGCCTTATACAGCCACGGTAGCTGCAAATAAAATTGTTGTTACAAATATTCTTACTGGTTTTAACCAAAATAGACAAAGAAACAACTCAAAAATATAACTCAACACCAAAATGACAAATAACATCATTGTTATCATCTTAAATAGTTCTTTAAGGTTTGAAAAGCACTTGCCTTAAAATATTAACATGTCTTAGAACGTGTAAGTATTTTTATGGCCTTTTCATAGTTAGTAAATTATGGAACAGAGAAATAAAGTGGTTTACACAAAGTCACACAGCTACTTATATTTTTGACAATGTTCACATTCATTCTTTTGTATTCACCATTTCAAGCACAATGATGTAAAGTATAGGGTGCTCAGTTCCACTTAATTCAGTCATGAATTTAGCTGAGTGACCTTGCACAGGCTATTTACCTCTTTGGGCCAAAGTAAGTATGCATAAATCTCTCAGACTAGATCTATTAGGTTCCTTCTGATCATAATTAATAGTGATGATGATGATGACAATGACAATGATGATGACAACAATGATGACATCAATGATGATAGTATTTATGTAGAGCTTTGAGGATTTCCAAATACAAATATCTCATTTTATCCTTATAACAACCCTATCAGATAGGTTCTATTATTTTCCTTATTTTATGGATGAGGAACCAGAGACAAGTGGAAATTAAGCGACTTGCCCAGGATCACACAACTAGTAAGTATCTCAGGCCACATTTGAACTCAGGTCTTCCTAAATTTAAGTCCAGTGCTCTTTCCACTTTGCCACCTAGCTGCTTTAAACTTTTATGATTTATATTGTTTTCCTTTGAAGAATCTCACATTTGCGAATCTATATCTTTTTATCTATGAAGCACAATATATATGTATATTTGTGTGTAAACATATGTATGTATGCATGTATTTGTGTGCATATAATGTTGGGCCCCATAAGACTTCATCAGAGCTAACAGTTTGGCTGGAGGAAAAGACATGTTGAACTGCAGGGTTGCACAAAAGTATTTGGCTGTAAAATAAACATTCTCAACCTTAGAAAGAGCCTGAGGCATGAAGGACTCCTTGGCATATGAAGTAGTCAGCAGAGACAATGAATTTACTTCTATGTCACTGGCTGCATTCATAATGTTATCCTTAAAGACTTATCTGCCTAAGACTCCCAATGGAGTCCTGACTAAATCAGAGCTGATTAAAATAAACCAAGGAAGAGCCAGAATTATCCGTATACCAGGAAGGATAACTGACCATAGTTAGGGGTCTCTCACCTCTTACCTGGAGGTGACAAAATTCAGAGCTGAGGCTGAATGAGCAAAATTGGAGAAGTCTCTACCAGGCCTATGTTAAGTATTATGCCCTAACTAAAAGAGCTCAATAGCACTCCATTGCACAGAGTCTAACAGAAAAGAGTGTAAGACCATCTAGAAGAGCCAATTATGGAAGGTGCCTGCTCTGTCTGAACAGAAACAAAGCCCAGGGATGAGCCAGTTCAGAAGGCAAATAATCTGGGTGACCCAGTTTAGCAGCAAATCGATCCACCCAATCAAGATACCATGTCCAGTGGAATCAGGAGCACCTGAGTTCAAATCCAGCCCTGGGCAAGTCACTTAAGCCTGTTTGCCTCAGTGCTTCATCTGTAAAATGAACCGGAGAAGGAAATGGCAAACCACTCCTGTAGTGTTGCCTAGAAAATGCCAAACAGAGTCACAGAGAGTTAGGCATGACCGAAATGACTCAACAATTCATTCATCACCAATACCATACCCTGCAGCAAATTTCAAGAGCACCATCCGGAGAAAGAAAAGAAATTGAGCCCCTTTATTTCAAACTATGAGTTGCTTTGGCCACTTGTATTCTTTACAGGTATGCCTCAATTCCACTGTACTTTAAGTTCATGTCAAAACTTCACCCCTTATCCCCTAGGGACTTGATGTCTAAAAAATGTTTTATAAATTTTTCTTTTCATATCACTTCAGTAAAAGTGATCATTGAATCTACTAGCTGATTGTTGAATTGAAGTACGTTGGTAAGGGCTTGTGTGCAAATAATAACAGAAAAGCCACTCATAGGCTTACCTCCAGGATGCTCTTAGTAATACTAGTTAGCTATCTAGAGACCAGCCTACAAGTGTACAATTTAGGGAGTGGGCTTAGAAAGGTTGCTACACATAAAGCTTTGTCCACGATATATTTTGTACACTATTTAAATTTACTAAAAATGAGAGGAGAGATTTTTCACTCAGAATCTTCCTTTGAGGATGCCTTGGTTTTTCAGGGACCCAATAGAAAAAAAGTTAGAATTTTTTCTCCTTTTATCCTAAACTATAATTGAAAAGTCTCTTTTCTAGTATGTTTCCTTTACAAGTCAGGCCAGTGCCTTTGAGACAAGTTTTTCTTGTTTAGAATCCTTAAGTACTACTATTTGTTGTATTTCCAAATATATTATACATATACATTTGAGCAGTATGGATATTTTATTCCTACAGCACTGATACCTGGCAATACAACTAGAGTCACTCATCTCAAGGGTAAACAGTTTCACAGGACTTATGAAAGAAAATATGAGGTGATACTGCTTAGCATCAAAACTCTGTTAATAAATCAAGGAAATAAAAGAGCACCTGGAGACAAATTTATCATGACTTACCTTAGTGCCTGGATCAGCTACAGAAGCCACCAGGCCTCAGCACTCAGAAGTGTGCGATGAAGTGGAGACCCAGGTCTAGGTATAGATTTGTTTCTGGAAATGACCTATGTCCCACTAGGGATGAAACATTAAATCACTGGGGGGGGGAAGGAAAGAAGTAGAGTGTTAGGAAGTCTTAAAGGAATACATTTTTAATTATATAGAATTTAAAGACCCCAAAACCTAAAATCATATGGCAAGTGTGTTTGCAGAGACTGGAAAAGTTATTTGAACCTTGTGGGGCACCATGAAAAACATTTGCCAAGTTTTCTCATTGTATTGCTCAGTGAAAAAGGGAAAGGCCCTGACAATTTATAACTTCTATGGACAATCAACTACAGAAACTGATAAAGAGAGAAGTAATAAAATATGAGGAAGGAAATATAGTTAGTTTGGAGCAAGTATGTTGGACCATAGTATACCTTGGAGAGCTACAGCATTCCTAATGGGTCTCAAGGTCAAAGAAAAGGTATCATATTTTGATCAGTTGTTGGCCAAAGTCAATCCATTTGTGAATGATTTCCAAAGTGCAAAGAATAATCTAACTTGTGAAAATTCAGTTCAGCCCAGAGGTAATTTGTCTTCCTGCGTGTAGGGACCACAAAATTCAGGAAAGAGACCCATCTCTGGTCACTAAAATAAAAGGACAAGTACCTGCAGAACTCATGTTGATCAACAGAGAAGCAGATAGGACCATTTTATGAGGAGAAGCTAGGAGACTAGGGACCAGAAGGTCATTATTGTCTGACTCAAGAATAGTGCCAGAGAATAGATGAGGGGGCAGAGATTTACTTTGCTACAACTGTAGTTTGGATGGACAGAAGTGACATGAATGCAGGAAAGAGAAGGATACAAAATTTGTATATGAGATGCTTTAATCCTAAAGAGTAGTAGAGAAATAGATATGGGGTCAATGATGGAGATCTACCTAGACCCCAAAGGTAATAGTTTAGCCTAAATATGATTTGTGCATAGATCCTTTCCATCTAGACTCAAGGACCCCACATAGAAATGACAGTAAATATGTATCATGTATGTGTATGTATATATTCACATATATGTAATACACACATATAAATATATACAAATTCAGTCATCTGATTTCTTCAGTGTAATTTTACCCTTGTAAAATTTTCACCAATAGTTTCATTGAAATTTACTTAAATTTTATTTGCAAGTTAAGCCATAGCACTTGGCCTCTTTAGTTTGATCATTCTGTCTGATTCTGTCAGAGTTGCCGGTCTACGTTCTCATGAATATGTGACCCTTTTGTTAGCTCAGCTGCAGTTAGCATAACATTTTCAGGTTGGTTAAGGTCCTGGCCTAGAAAAGATTGCTTATTGGGTGACTGCAAATGAACAGGAATAGCTATGTTATGCATCACTGTCTTAGGGAAAGAGAGCTACTATAGCTCACATTTTGGATAAATGGTATCAGAAAGAACTATCTTTAATTTTTAAAAAACCGAACTCATATCCAATCTGTAAATATCCGCTATTAACTAGAAGAGTTTCATGATCCTTCAAGTTAGAGTTGTACTTTTTATATGGCTGTTTCACAGTTTGTCCTACTTTCCTACACTTGCCAAATTTGATAAACATAAACATCTAATGTTTCTACTATCTTCAAGACACTGTGTCAGGCACAAAGATACATGAAGATACAGAAAGATAAATAAGGCATAGTATCTACCTCAAGGATTTTATAGCCTAATCATGGAACTATGACAGACATAAAATAATTTTGATACAAAATAGAATACAGTCATGTATAACAGAGATATGAACAGGACACAATGTGAATTCATCGACAAAAGATCAGTTCTGCCTGGGGATCGGGGAAGGTTGAATGGAAGCGATTATATCCATACAGAATACTAAGGATCCAGAAAGATTCTGGTTCACTTGATTTACTAGATTGTCAAACTGAATGATTCTATGACAACAAATATTATATCCTTTGGTTTGTTTGTCATTTGACTCAATTAACAACAATATTTAAGGGTCTACCATAGGAAAGCTCTATGTGATTCTACTCTATAATTTTATAGTAAGAGTTGTAATTCAATAAGAAAAGTAATGTGGTAAGTTTAAGACTTTTATTGTGATTCAGTATGTATTTATAAATGATTTAGGAAAAACTTGTGATTTTATTAAAGGGGAAAAATTCCCATCATGGAGACTTTACCTACAAAGGTTAATGATTTGCCTAGGGTCATATAGCTAGTAAATAATAGAGGCTGGTATTTGAACTCAGGTTCATTTTTTTTTTCTTTTAAAAATGTTTAATAAACACTATATACCTGCAAAGTTGTCAGTTTGCATAAGAACTTGGTACCTGGGTGATACAAACATTAATATAGTGAGTCTTTCCAATCAAATTAATTCTATTTTTAAGCTCCAGAACGAATTTCCATCTGAAGTATAAAATACCCTGGAATAAAATGAAAGCAGATGTGGACTTAAAAAAATATTTAAAGAACACTTTTTGTTTAGCAAATCCTAAAAAGGTTACTGGTTTGTTGGAATATTGGGGAGGAAAATGTCTTTATAATTCAGCTTGTGGGCCTAAACATCAATGTGAGCAGTACCCCAAAGAGGTTTCTGTGACATCTTTGGATGGGCATCCTCAGATTTCCTTGGAAGAAATTCTGGGCTTTATTTACCCAACACAGTAATTAAAAGACTATTACTGTTGCAGCATTTTCCACATGCTTTGTATGATGAATTATAAATAGAATAAAGAAGAATTGCCAGATGACAAATGAGTTCATGTGTAAAGTTGTTGCTGTTACCTTAATTGTATGACTCCTACACCAGTAAATGGTAGCAATGAAAAAGCAATTAACAAAACACAACCGGGGACATTTATCTCCACCTAGGCTGAAATCCCTACCTCCAGAAACAGAATGATTATCTGAAGGGAAACAAATGGGAGCCAGGTTCCAAGAAAACAGACTAGAAGTTCAGTCAACAGTTGCTTTTAACATATGACTGTGTGATCCCAGTCTCAGTGCACAGGGTGGTCTCCTTCATATTGGAAGTGATGTGAATGGACTGAATCAGAATCAAGACTTAAGAACAAGTTCCAAAAATCACCAGGAATATACCATGAAAACTGACAGCCAGTAGCTATGAATGTTAATGTAGAAAAGACACTGGTAGGAAGAAAAGAGTGTGTTTACTCAAGTTTACATGAATAACAGGGTCTACCGAAACATACACAAAGGCTCAAGCCAAATAAAAATAACTGAAAAGAAATAAAAGACATTTTTGACAGAAGTGAGAGACTTTCCATGTCTGACATGTTCAAGTAGTGATCCCTACCAACTGGAAGGAAAACTGGACAATGCAGAAAGCTGTAAGTCAAAGACACAGTTTAAGGTGACAGAGGTGGCACTTTGTAAACCTAAGGCCCCAAAGTAAAAGTCCTGGAAAAAGGTAATGAAAGATAGGCTCACCAAAAGCAAGTCAGTGTGCACTGCAGACATACAAAAACATTCCAGAAAACTAGACAATGTATTCTTTCCTTGCAAGGCTATTATCAGGATGTTTAGGAATATTTTCACAAGTATAATTAAGATTATCAGGCAGCTGGAATCTAGAAGTGGTTGCCCAGGATGTGACTAGAGCTGAAAGGTGTGGTTATCCAGAGAAATAGCTGTTGTTTTTTTCTTCAGTTGAGTGTCAGAAAGCCTGGTGAAACATATAACACATAAAAGGGTAGTTGTTTGCTATGCCTCAGGAGAGCACATAAGCGTGGGAGCTTGGGCAAGGGAAAGTGGGGACTTCTGACTGGGGCCCACAGAGGAGGAAGAAGAACAAGAAAGAGGGAGGGGCACAGCAGTTGCTGCAGCTTCAGGTGGCTCTGGGGAGCCAGGACCGCCCAACTGCAGCGTCCACCGCCCTCCTCTCCAGCCGGACTGCTCAGTGCCCTTAGAGGAATTGAGGCCCCAGAGCAGAAGTCCTCTGCATCCCTAAGACATGGTAGGCTGGACTGGAGTGACCTCCCTCCTGGCCCCCCAAGTCCTCCCCATTACAAACCCAGTATTCTATCTGCTTGATCATACAACCATCACCTGTGTATACTAAAATAACAATTACCTCAATTGTCCTTTGTGTACGTGTCTGCATTAATGAACAATCTACGTACTTTCCTTGGATTTCTGTCAGTTATGGCCAGTTTCATTTTAGAAGGTATAAATAGATAAAAAATAAAACAACAACAAAAAAAGAATTTAAGATTCTTATGTGATTTGCCCAGGATATAGGTGATGGCAAAAATAAAACAAACAAGTGGATAATTACAAAGTTAGTAAATTTTAAAATGCCTTTGAGTATGTAGCATGCACTTTCCTTCCCCTCCCCTCTCACATAGATTTTCCTGAGTCACAGGAAAAGCAGTAACTTGGTCAAAATGCTTTTCTTAGTTCAGAGGTAATCCAAACTTTATAGAGTCATGTTGTTGTAAAAAACTTTGGGACAACAGTTTGTGTAGCTTCCTTTTCCATAAACGAGAAGCTATGTGGCCTCCTTAAGATGACTTTAATTTGTCCAGGCATGAAAAAAAGATTGTTTTAAAATTTTTTCCTTTAAAAAACCTCATTTTAAAAAAAGTATATTCGCCCATTCGTTAGGATATAGAATCACATTTGCATTCTCAAGAAAATGCTACTGTCACTCCATAATCAAATATCATTCTTGAATCAATCACTCATTCACTAATTCCCTCTACACTGTAGAAACAGGTACATTCATTGCAGCCTTGACTTTGTAAAGTCCTTTGAAGTCTTCAAGTATAATCAGTGTTAACTATTGCTAACTACTAGAATGCTCTCTGAGATCTCCGCAATGCATTTGATTCCTATTTTTAAAATGTATATTTATCCCTTCTGATTAGTTGCAAAAGTTGAAATTAAGTATGCGATGCCTTTCATAGCAATCTTCTGGAGCTGCAGGTGTCATCTCAGCCATCACCAACACTCCCAAATTCAAGATCAATGGCCATTCACACTCATGATCCCAATACTGATGGACAGGGGAGCTTCAATCTGCTCTTATTTTGACCTGAAACAGTTCACCCCTCCCTAAGCACTGGTACACCCACCCACCCACCCACACACACACACACACATACAAACATGCATACACACACCACAGAGTTTACCACATTGGATTCAGTGCAGACACTTGATCAGAATATTGCAGCTCAGAAATTCTGAGTTCAAGCAATCCACCAGCCTCAGTCTCCCCTATAGCAGAGATTACATTTAGTATGTACCTAGATTGCTGTTTTTTTTCTTGCCGTGGCATTGTGGCAACCTAAAAAAAGAAAAAGAAAAAAATGGGCAAATATTCCAAACAAGAGTAGACAGGGAGCACAGTCTTAGAGTCAAGGCAAGAACTACTGAACTCTATTAGTTCACCTATGACAAGAATGAGATTAGATGACACTACTATGTAGCCAAAAGGATTGTCTAGCTACTATTAGATTCTAGCAGCACTGCCCATTCACAACATAGGATTGCCAGCAATTGACTGGAACTATAAAAACATATCATTAAGAGATGTAAAATATAAGTCCCCAAGAATTTGCCATGGATATTTCTCAAGATTATAGCTTGAGAGGAGAACATTTGTGGCATAGTGGAGGCAAAGTTAGCCCTAGAGCTGAGAAGACCTAGGTTCAAAAGCTTGACTCTGCCACAGACTGGTTGGATGACACTGGACAAATCTCTTAGCCCCTCAATGCCTCCAGCAACTTTGTCGACTTTCAGCAACTCTAGCTGAAGATAAGGTGCTGATCTTTACTGGTATACGCTGATCTGCACCTGTATTCCCCTTTGCGATTTTACAATGCCATTGAAAACACAGGTCTGGTCCCAAAAAAGAAATCTGTTATTTAGTCATTTTTCAATAACATCAGACTCTTCCTGACCTGTTTTTTTTTTTTAATTTTCATGGCAAATACAATGGAGTGCCTTGCCATTTCCTTTTCCAGTTCATTTTATACATGAAGAAACTGAAGAAAACAGGGTTAAGTGACTAGCCCAGGGTCACATAGCTAGTAAGTGTCTAAAGTTGAATATGAACTCAGAAAGAGGAGTCTTTCTAGCTCCAGCCTGGCACTCTATCCACTGTACCACCTAACTGTCCCCAATTAAAAAAAAAACCCTAGCAAACACATCTCCAAAGATCAGGGTTTCCCAAAGCTGTCAGTATTTAAGAACTAGAGATATAGGCACATAAACATGACAGAGTAGAAAGCTGATTTGATATTCCACTAGAAGACCGAAAAAACACAGAAACCAAAGGTCAATAAAAGAGGAAAGGGACCGATTCATTCTCTGCTGAAACATTTGTTAGTTATGTCCTCTAGCGCTGGCTTTAAAGGGAATGACCTAGAACAATGATTGTCTATGACTATTAATGTCTTTTTTTTTTTCATTGTTCATTCTCCATGTAGGAGCCCTTATCCTGTCTAAGCCATAGACTGACCTTTTAATCCCAGTCAGCTGCCTCACTAATGTGTGCCACTGATGATAAGGCACCTTATCATGAAAGGATATGGATGGGTGCATGTAAATCTCTACCCCCTTTTGGAAAAAAAAAAAAACATTCAAAGTGGATGCCCTACCTATGATGGGTCAGTGAGGTCACCATCATATACAGAACAAAGGACAACTCCTTATTACTCCTAGTGATGCTATACCAAAGAAGAAAGGGTGGAGAATTAAGTCTGTAGGGAGTGGGGGGAGGGGGAGAAATGCTTACTTACCTTTAAAAGAAATTACAGAAAAGAGAGTATTTGGAAGATAAGTATTACAAAGGGAAACTACCTAATACTTTGCTCACAGCTAGAGAATGCCTAGAGGCTAAAACAGTAAAGTTAAAATGCTTATGCTAAACACTATAATTTCAGAATATGTTCATTAGATAAGTCAGAAGAAGACAGATTTCTAAAAGAAAAAAATGCTTTTAGAAAAGTGAATCATCTCTGCTTAAAAGCAAAACAGTTGCATTTTGGGAGTACCTTCTAATTTATTAGTCAAATATTAATGTGAAAATTAAGATGCTATAATGTGTCCTCTAAATAATTGATGTTAGTGTGACTCACCATTTGTTCATGTGTTTGCTTTATTTTTTTTTTACAGTTCTAACCTAATGCATAGTTGGGGCATGGAGGTGACTATGCCATTAGAGTGCTAACTTTGGCAGATTCTCCAATACTGGGAAAAGTTCAGATAAGGTCCTGTCAGGAAACTATGTCTATTTTATGAAGACAAGCTTAGTTAAGTATGGAATGACTCATCACTGGTAAGCTGACCAACTGGTGGTGAACTTTTTAACCATAGGAACTCATGAAATTAAAAAAAAATACAAACTAGCTTTTAGTACTGAGTCCCTTCTGCTGCAATGACAGTAGTCATAGTGTGAAAGGAGCAAAAAAAAATAGCCAGGAAGACATAAAAAAGTAAAAAATGACCTATAATGAATATGCTCTGGACCCTCTTCCTAGAGCCAAGCAAGCTTCTCTCCTCTCAGAGTTCACATGTCTATTTTCTACTCCCACTGGCTTGAGCCCTCACAGGTTATATCCCTTCCCCATTTTGGTGATTTGCATCCCAGTTCCATTTAGTAATTTAGCATCATGTGACTTTTATAAAGAGATATTCAAAGATATAGCAAGAACAAATGTATAAATAATTCCTTCCAAATACCTTTGGAGAATACTCTTTCCTAAACTACCTCAGTCTCTGAGGGAGTAAATTCAAAAGTTACTCCACTTCCTACATAGTACTGGTCCCAATAAGCTCGTGTCCAAAGGTGGCATCACTCTCAGATAAGTCCGCATTTCAGCTTTCCCTGGAATGGGTCTATAAAGTGGCTCCTGATTATCACTCCTTGCTCCTTGGGGCATCAATGCTGGCCCAGCTACAACACCCAATCTGAAAGCCAGGATATGAAGCTCTGGAACACTTCCTGTCCTCATGATAACTTTTTAAACTCATTAGATTGTTCTTTGACCCAGCAATTCTTTAGGATTAATTTATATAGTCTCTAGTTGATTTTAACCTTTTTTTCTAATAGTACTGTAGTATAATTTAAAATTAAAAGATGTTTGTGATATTTCTGCTTTTCTGGATTTATTTCAAGATTTTTATATCCAAAGACATAATACCTTTACTATAAAGTTGCTATGTACAACCAAAAAATATGCATATATCTATTTCTATAGAATAATTCCCAGAAGTCTATCATATCTAATTTTTCTAATATTCTGCTCAAGTACTTAAACTTCTGACTTTCTTTTTTGGTTAGATTTACCTAGAACTGGTAGTGTATAATGAGGTCACCAACTGTTAGAGCTTTATTGTCCATTTCTCCTTAAAACTCAATTAGCATTTTCAAGCCATGCCATTGGGTGTGTATATATTAAGTATTAAAATCAATTTATTATCTATATTACCTACCTTTCAGAAAAATGTATTTTCTTCTTTTAATTATTTAATTAGATATTTTTTGCTGTTATCTGAAACAATATATTTTGCTCCAACTCCTTATTTTAACTCTGTTGTGCGTCTTTATGTTTCATGTATACCTCATAGAATAAAAATATTATTGGATTTTGCTTTCTAATCCATTCTGCTAACCTCTTCAGTTTTATGGGCGTTTTTATCTCATTTCTATTCACAGTTACAAAGTTAGTTGTTTATTTCCATCCATTCTTTTCTATCATACTTTCTCCCCTCTATATTCTTTGATCCATGCTTATTTCAAGCTATTAATCTTTCTTTCTTTTGTTTCCTTTTAATATTCTATTCACTATGCCCTCTCTAAGCTAGGGTTTGTTTTGCTTGTGACTAATCTAAACCTGAATCCACCCTCCATTTTTATATTCTCTTTTTTAGTCTTTTGTTCCTATCTGTATCCCTGTAGAGTTGAGGGTCAACTATATGGCTCAGTGGCTAAGATGGCTATAAGTGGAATCAGGAAGACCTGAATTCAAATCCAGCCTCAGACGCTTATTAATTATGTTACCCTGAGCAAGTCACTCAACCTATGGTTGCTTTAATCCACTGGAAAAAGAAACAGTAAACCATTGCAGTATCTCTGTCAAGAAAGCCCCATGTGTAGTATAATCTATGGGGTCACAAAAAAGTTGGACAGGATAGAACAACAGAGTTGAATGAGTTAATACGCTGAATTCTTTGTGTGGGAGTGTATATTTGTTCTGTCCTCTTTTGACCAATTTAAATGAAATTGAACTCATTCATGTTTGTAAACAACTGTTTACAAAAATGAAAAGACCTAAATAATTGCATAAACATTAGTTGCTAATACATAGGTCAATACGATATAACAAAATGACAATACAACCAAAATAAATGTGCTTATTTAATGAAATATCAATCAAAATATGTGATGACAAAATATTTATATGGAAGAAAAGAGTTCAAAAATGTCAAAGGAAATTATAAAAATGGAAACAAATTGGGGTTAGCAATGCCAGGTCTTAAACCATACTACAAGGCAATGCTTATTGAAACACTTTGACATTGGTTGACAAATAAAGAGATCAGTCAGTGAACAGAGTAGATAAAAACACAGAGAAGCAAATGAATGCAGTACCTAAATTATTAATCAACACAAAGACCCTAGCTCCTGCAATAGGGATCCACCTATTCCCAGCACAAACTGCTGGGAAAATTGGACAGCAGTATGAAAGAAATTAGATTCTGGCCAACACCTCCCACTTTCTTTCAAAATAAGCTCCAAATTGGTGCATGATCTAGATTTAAAAGGTCACAAAAATTGGAGAAGCGTGAAAAAATTATCTATCAGATAAATGGATAGGAGGAAACTTTATGACCAAGAGCCAGGGATAGAGAGGATTACAGAAGATAAAATGGATAAATTTTATTACATAAAAGCTAAAGGTTTTACACAAACAAACCCAATAGTGCAAAGATTAAATGGGAAACATTTAACTGGGGGGGGGGAAATCTTTGCAGCAAAATTCTTTAATTACCATACCATATACAAGATATATCAAGAAGTGATTTAAATTGGTGCAAATAAGAGTCATTCCACAATTGAAAAATGGTCTAATGATATGAATAGGCTACTCTCGAAGTAATAAACCCAGCTGTTTATAGCCATATTAAAAAAAAAAAAGTTTTAAATCATTTCTAATTAGAAAAATGCAAATTAAAGCAACTCTGAAGTTCTACTTCATTTTCATCAGAATGGCAAATATGATCCAAAAAAAAGGAAAATGATAAATGTTACAGGGGCTGTGGGAAAGCATGTACATTGTTTCACTGTTGGTGAACCTATGAATGGCTCCAATGATTTGGGAGAGCAATTTGGATTTATACACAAAAATCTACTAAATAGTGCTAGTCCTGTGACCAAAATATTCTTTTGCTAGGCCTATACCCAGAAGAGAGCAAAGAAAGATGAAAAGTCCAAATCTTACAAAATATTTAAAGTAGCTCTTTTTATAGTGGCAAAAACCTGGAAACTAAGGGAAGTCCAGCAACTGAGGAATGGGTGAATAAATTGTGGTATATGAATGTGATGCAGTACTTTTGTGCTATAAGAAATTTTAAATAGACTGATTTTCAAAAAGACATGGAAAGATTTAACAGGAACTGATACAGTATGAAATAAGCAGAACCAGAAGAACAACTTATACTATAACATTAATATAATAAAAATGAACTATTCTGAGGACTTTTATTAACTGGCAAAGAACAAAATAAATGAACCATGAGAGTAATTTATACAACAATTTTTATATAACAACACATTGAAAACAAGCAAATTTGAAAGCTATAATAATGATGAGCAATATAAAGATAATTCATGATTTCAGAGGAGCAATGATGACACATGTTATCCATGACAGAGAGTTGACTGATCTAGGGTATGGAATTAGATATATGTATTTTTGTATACAGTCAATGAGGGTCTTTGTTTTGTGTGACTATGCAAATTTGTTAAAAGGATTTTTTTCTTACCAATAATGTTGGAAATGGAAGTGAGAAAAAATAGATTTTTATGAATTTTAAATAAAGAGGTGTAAAGGCGCTACAGAGATGGAATGTTGTATAAACTTTCATATTGGGTCACTGCATTATTAATTTTAATTGTTTTATTTAGTTATAAGAGATGTCTCATGGTATGGGGTAATTTGCAATGTTTGTAATACAAAAACAAAACATATTAATAAAAACTTTAAGAGAAAAATTTAAACACCTGGAAAAATCAGAGACTTCATTATTATTTTAAGTGACCAAGAGAATATTAATCACTACAAATCTTTATATCTACTTCCATATTTTTACAAAGTATAGATTGAAATAAGCCAAACATATATGGAGGAAATCCTTAGTGAAGGCGTGAGGAAAGAAAAAGGAATACTTTTGAAAACAATACTTCGTAAAACTTATAGTATTTGTAATTTGTAATATTGGTAATTTGTAATAATATTTGTAATATTTATAGTATTTGTAATATTTACAGTAATTCAAATGATGAAAAGGTTGAGAAATACAAGATCACATGTTATTAATTGTTGACAATTTTTTCAAAAGATCATTTGTGGACCAAAATGACACCTTCTAGCCTATACTACAAGAAATCACTGCCCAGGCAAATGCCAAAATCATACACAATTCCTTGAAATATCTAACAGAGATAATTTTATCAAATGACCTTTGGATTATTAATATCAAGTAAGGCATAAAACACAAAGATGTATGCTCAGTAGAGACAATGTTGAAAAGGAATTCCTTATAAAGGTAAGGTCATCTATATGCTTCTTTGTGGATGAAATTTAAGTCTATCATTCTCCAGAAATTGCAGAGCCTCCTGATAGAGATCTATAATCATTCAAAAGAATTTGATTCACCCCCTTAGGCAAAATCAAGTAGATGAAGAATGCCTATCATTCAAACTATGATGTGACAATTAATGGGCAACAAAATGAATTAATTAAAACATATTACTTGGACAGACACCAAACATAAACAATGAGCTTGGTTGGCCTAAATCTGAACTGGATTAGGAGGACAGGCTGGATTGCCTTCAGAAACTTCTACAAACTGTAGTTGGAGCCTAATTTCAGAGGATTGAGGGTGGCTGGTGTGTATGGTACAGATGCTCCATCTTGCCTACAGGACCTGTACATTGGAGATAATACATTGTCTCAATTACTTTCATGCCTTCATGATAATCCACTTTTTTAAATGGAATTTTTACCAGATGGAAAAGTGGAATCTAAGAATGATCACCTTCATCTGAACTAGTTCATAGCTTATGCAGTTCCTGACCTCAGAGTTGAGAATATGTGGTTGACTACCAATATGTATCTGAAACCTGCGGACAAATTCAATGAGTTATTTGTTTTTGCTTTTGTTACTTCAGGCCACATATGAGATTTATTACGCTTCATGTTGTAAGATAAGAAAAAGGAACAAAGAACTTCTTTAGTGATGTCTGATTTATATATAAAGTTTGCACTGAATCCATTTTATTAACCAAATCTACCCATTCAAATCAAGTACCTTTGACAGAAAAGTTCAATTTCTTGGGAAGAAACAACTTCTAAGCTGACTAGAGAAAACTTCTTTAAATATGTGATGTTGTAGCATGCATTGTAAATAACTAAAAGCCAACCAAGTCTACCAAGACTTACCTCTCTAGTCATCTACATATTAGCTTCCTTGCTAGTTAGAAAGACTATAGGGTACCTTTTGTTGTTAATATTGCAGATGATCCAAACAAAATGACATATTTTGAAAAATACTGTATTTATAAAGAATGCTAGATGAAATGCCCTGACAATTATTTTTGCTTTAAAAATTGATTAGATTCTACTCTGACTAGTCTAACATGGTCTTCTTAGTCGAACTGTAAGTTAGGCAAATGTCATTTGGTTGACAGATTTTAAACTGAAAAATAAAAGTTGGGTCAAAATAGGAAATAAAATTTATAACATACACATGGATTTTTTATTTATAAATTGTTATTGGAAAACCATTTATACAATATTTATAATGCTAAAGAAAAGATTTTTGTTTTTAGTAGGTATTTATCTGATAGTATCAAGTATTGAGAGTAGTCTGGCTATAGTACCAAAAAAGACAGAAAATTTAGAGCATGTATATAAACCTGACTCTATTTATAAATGAAATTAATTGGTTGCTGGGAACAAAAATTAAGTATGTAAACTGTACACATCACACAGTCTTTAGCATTACTATTTATTTGGACTCTTAAGGATATGCCGTAATGTTTTCTTTCATCAGTAAGAGTATCAAGAATCATAAGTGCATTTCCTCCTGATAAATTAGTTTCACACTTTTGTGAAGGTATCTGAGTTATTTACATATCTTAGCTTTCAAGAATAACCTGAATTAAAGTATATTTTGGCACTCTAATCACAAGAATATAGCCTCTAACTAGGAAAGTTGCCTGGGTTTTTTGCTTTGTAGTAAGCACAGTCTTACTCCATAAATTATGTGTTATGTTTATAAACAGATGACATGATCATAACCAAATAGTTTCTGGAAAAATTATAAATCCTAGAAAACTATTACTGAATACAGTATGCCAAGCTCTATGAGCTCCACGGTGCCTGCTTCTGTCACCTTCATGGCCATTGGAACAAATTGTTCTCTTTTGCCCATTCTGCTGATAGAAGTCTTCATATGCTTGAGGAAGACATCCTCATAATTCACTGACAGATCTGAAGCATGTAGGTTACCCTCAGCCTGATTTAGCCCATCTGTTAAAATGGTTTACTGGAGTGTGGATACTCTGCATGCTACAGCTTCTTGGAGCCTCACCTGTGGAAAAGATCATTTATACTCTTAGAACAGTTTCAGGCCAAACTCTAAACTGTTGGCAAATAAGAACTTCATTTGCCTCTGAACCAAATCAAGTACATCAGAAGAGATAACTTGGACTTAAAGGGATTAGTCCAGAAGTGAAGGGACTAGGATTCTAGTTACAGATCTATTGCTAACTAGTTTTAAGACCTCAGGCAATTTAGACCTAACTCTCTGGGCCTCATCTCCCTCATCTGTAAAATGAGAAAGTTGAAAACCATTTCTAAGACTGTTTTCTAGCTCAGACATTTTATGATTCTATGTTTCTTGAAGAGATTATTGATTCAGAATTAAGAAGACCTGGGTTCAAACGCTACTTCTAACACATACGACCTGTGTGGCCTTGGGAAGTCACTGAAAATCCATAGGTCTCAGGTCCCTCATCTGTAAAAAGAGGGTATTGGACAAGATTGTCTCTGAATCCCTCCTATCTCTAGCTCCATATTCATGTGAGCTAGTTATGTCAACCGAGGCTAACATCTCAATAAAAATCAATGAATTGTTCATATCATCTGCAGTTGGAAGCTTCTGCAAAGACTTTCTTCAGTCCTTTAACTTATTGCATGTTCTTCTTAAATAAAACAGATGTACCTCCCCTTGTAGAACAGATGCTGTCATGAAAGCAATTTCTCACAAAAAAAAAAAATTTCTACCTCTTTTCCAGTTATCCCACTGACTTTTTTATGTAATGAGAGCTGTGTTCCCACTATATGGAAAACAAAATTTACTCTAAACTATAATAAAATATAGATACAAATGCAGCAGAGCTTTTACAATTATCTATTTAAAGGAATATTACGCTTTTCTAATTAAACTATGAATAATACTAATACTTAAAGTAATGAAATATAACTGCACAGATGTAGTTTTTTTTATGTTAGTGTTTACATTAAAATTCAATGGGTAAAGAATAAAATGAGCAGAACCAAGAGAACATTGTACACAGCAATACTATTCAAAGGGTGACTGAATAACTAAGTTGCTCTGAGTATCATAAATTTTCGAATCAACTACAAAGGACCTATGAAGGAAAACGCTATCTACCTCCAGAGAAAGGACCGATAAATGGAAACATGCATAGTATAGTTTTATATCTATGTATATGTGTGTATATATATACATGCATACATACATATACATGTATATGTGTGTGTATATATGTATGCATATACATATATATGTGTATATATACATATATATATATATATATATATATATATATATATGGTAGCCTTCTCTAGTGTAGTTGGAGGAAGGGAGGGAAATAGTTCAGAACTTAAAAATCTAACAAAAAATAAATAAAAATTTAAAAAATGCAATGGGAAATTAACTGGTGGGAACTTAAGTGATCAAAAAATATTAGTCTTAAAAGTCATTCAGATCCTGTCGACTCTCTACAGTATCCTAAAGCCTAGTATACCAGTATCATTTTGTGGAAGCTATTAGCTTTTACAAATAAATAGATTAAATTTTTCCAAGAAGAGAAGACAAAGAAATTGAACAAAGGTAATGACTCAAATTGTTGATGTCAGTGTGCAAAGGAGCGTTTCCAAAGTAGTATAGCCCTTGTTCAGGGAAATAGTCAAAGAACACATTATCTGAAATACAATGGAGAAGGAGACCTAAATAAATATTTGATGAAGTGATTCTTCTGGTTCCATATGTCAAATCCAGAAAGTGAATCCTAGAATAGCAACTGCACACATATATATACATATACATATACATACATGTGTATATGTATGTATAGCTGCAGTTGTTTATAGTACTCTATTGTTTCTCAGCTTTCCTCCAGGTAGCTGGAAGAGGGGATATAGTACTAGAAAACCTGGGTTCAGATCCTGTCTGACATTTGCTAGCTGTGTAACCATGAGTGACTTTCATATTACAGATCTAGAGTTAGAAGGGAATTCTAGCCCTCTTATTTTATAGATGAGAAAGTTAAGCCCAGGGTGGTTCAATAACTTGACCGTTGTCTTAGCCTGCTTCTTAACCTGCAAAATGGGGATAATAACACCACCTACTTCATAACAAAATTATATATAAAATACTTTGCAACCACAGAATTTTAAATAAAATAGTCATTATGGGTATGGTTGAATGTGAATACCTACTGGTTTACCTACTGAGGACTTAGCAATATAGGTAGAATAAGAATTGGGGAAGTGATGCTGATTTTCTGCCTCTGTTATCAGCCAACTGATAGGCATGTGAAAATAGTTTGGTGGCCCACTACCAAATAAGATAATATATCTAACAAAACACTTCGCAAACCTTAAATCACTGTGGATATATTAGTTCTACACTATTATGATCTTCCAGTCATCAATTAATTAATAGCTCTATTAAATTGCCCACAACAAGTGGAAGACTCTTTGTTGTGGGGTATACTAGTAAAGAAATGGATGGAAGGGTGATAAAAGATTGCATTTAGTATGGTATATTAAAGTCCCAGTTTCACAGATTTCTCCATTTTATTCTCAGAACATTTTTGTTAGGTAGATAGTACAACTTATTATTGTTGTTGCTGTCATTTTTCAAATGAGTAATCTAAAGTTGAGAGAGGTTAATTAATTTGTTATATCTGTTATATAACTGGTAAATAGCAAGTGGGGGACCAAAACTAAACACAGGTCTTCTAATTCTAAGCACAGTAATGTATTCCCTGTATGTATGGCCCCTCTGGTACTCATTCCTCCCCTACTACACACTCGTCTGCTAATCTTTGGGCCTGTACCCAATGAGCAGCCTCAGTTCATGGGTGGTATTTTTAAGATCTCTGAGAAAATAAGAATGTTTTGAGACGACAATTATACTTTATAGTGACATATTGCCTCCAGTCTCCAAGATCAGAGAACAATAAACAAAACCTACTCTCTCTTAATTTCCATAAAGATAAAAAACACTTCTCAAGAGTTGCAAGTATTAGCAACATGTTCTTAAGCCAGTTGGCTGTAACAAGATGATCAAAGGCTCCAAAAACAAAGATATATGTGGCTCAGAGAACAAAGTAACAACCTGCCATCCAACGGGCCCGAGTATTATTTCACACAGACACGTATACTGTCACATCATATGTTTGACATCGCAAATGATTGCAGTCAAAGTGAAAGTATCCTTTGCCTTGTTAGCTAACTTTCCTCTTTTAGCAGGTACTCCCACCAGTGGGAGCAATAAGGAAAGAAACAGAGGCACATATGGCATCCGTGAATTAAACTGTTACACAACACTAAGTTCTGTCTTAAGGAGCTTTTTTTAATCATTAAATTTACAAGATACAGTCCGAACCATATTGCATAGGAACAATATTGTGATTTCTCTTTCCTTAGTGAGGGCATTCTAAGGCTACCAGATGATCTGGCCTAAATATGCAGAAAATACAATTCCTCCCTCTCTTTTTCTGCCTCCTTCTATGTGTTGTTTCTCACTTTTGATTCCATTCTCGAGGACAAAAACTATATTTCTTTTTATTAGTTATTTTTATTTTGTTAATTTATTTTAATTTTATTAATTGCTTAATTAACTTAGGACAGTGTCTGGCACACAGTAGGCATGTAGTAAATGTTTATTGGATTGCAATCCCCCTATTCATCTGTCAAGTTTCAGGGAAACTAGACTAACTTCTTTTTTTGTTTTGTTTAGTTTACTTTTTGGTGCATACCTGCCTGTGTGTCTGTATTTCATTATCAGGTACCAAGACAACTAACTTCCATTCTACCTTTCCAGGCTTATTACCCATTAATCTTTTTTTGTACAGATTGTACCACTCTGGTCTTTGTGCTGTTCCTCACATGACATTCTATCTCCCATCTCTCCCCAATCCCATCCATACTCCCATGGATAGAATGCACTCTCTCCCCTACTTTCCCCTCAGAATCTCTAAATTCTTTTGAATCTCAACTCATGTCAGTTATAACAGGAAACCTTTCCTGATCTTGATCCCCCAAGCCATGAAAGCTTCCCCTCAAGTCATCTTGCATTTATTTTCTGTGTACCTTGTATCCATGTATATGGGTACATGTTTCCCCTGAAAGAATATTAGCTTTGAGCAGGGAATGTCTCACTGTTGCTTTTGCATCCCAAATGCCTAGTGTAGTGTCTGGCATGTAACAGACACTTAAAAATGCTTATTGTTTAACTGACTGAAGATGATCAATGTTCCAGTTTAAATTTCTTCCTTTAAAAGAAGTAAGGGATGAAATCAACTTCCAGGAGCCAATATAGCAGAGTAAGCAGTAAATCACCATAACTCTCCCATATTCACCTCCAAACAAACATAAAATAGTTCCCCAAAACGAATCTTGAAACAGCAACCAGCAAGAAGAGAGGGCAAAATACTCTTTGAGCCCAAGAAACCTGGAAGCTTAGCAGGAAAGTCTGTCTCACTTGGGTAAAAGGGGAATGCAGTCCAGGACAGGAAGCATCCCAGCAAACCAGCAGAAAGCCCCACCTCTACAAACCAGCATGAAAGCCTGAATCCCAGTGTGATGGAATAGGCAAATGCCAAAACCAAGACCACTAAGGTATCTCGGCATAAGCAGGCGAACGAGTAGACTTCAGCTCTGAGAACTACCATGTGCTCAGCAGCCCCAGGGAAATGCAGAAACACCCTACAGGCCTCAGCACATGCCAGACACCACCACTACAACCCTGGCTCAACCCCAGGCAAGCTGCCAGACTCCTACAGCCTCTAGCAGCACCGACCACACCCAACCCCAACAACTGAGTGAAGAAATAGACTTTAGCGTCCTCTGTGGGCCTCAGAACAACATCAGTATAGCACCAGATAAATAGCCAGGGCCTGCAGCCCTTGGCACAAGAAGCCAGAGATCCTTTTCCACCCTGAGTACAGAGATCAAATTTAAAAGAAAGGAAAAAAGCCAAATAAGATGAGAAAAAAGGAACAAAAAAGAATCTGACCATTACTATATTAAGTTAAGTTATTACAGTGACAGCAAAGATCAAGACACAAACTCAGAAGAGGACAACAATATCAAAACATCTATGGGCAAAACCCCAAAGAAAAATGGGAAGTGGTCTCAAGCACAGAGAGAACTCATGGAAGAGCTCAAAAAAGAGCTGAAAAATCATATAAGAGAGGTAGGAGAAAAAATGGGAAGAAATGAGAATGATGAAAGAGAATTAGGAAAAAAGAGTCAACAGCTTTGGAAAAAAAAAACAAGTGCTTAAAAAGTAGAATTGAACAAATGGAAAAGGAGATACAAAAAAAAAATACACACAAGCATGCACCATAAAAAACCAGAAAACAACTCCTTAAAAAGTACAATTGGCCAAACAGAAAACAAAGTATAAAAACTGAGGAAAAAAGCTTCTTAAAAACTAGAATTGGGCAAGAGGAAGCTAATGACTTTATGAGACACAAAGAATCAAACAAATTCAAAAGAATGAAAAAATAGAAGAAAGTATAAGATACCTTATGGGCAAAACAGCTGACCTAGAAAATAGATCTGAGAGAGATGATGTCAGAATCACTGGACTACCTGAAAGCCATAATCGAAAGGAGGATCTCAAAAGCATCTTTCAAGAAATTATCAAGAAATTATCAAATTAAGAAAGGGGGGGTGGTGCTGACAGAAGGGAGGGCAGATTGTAGGAGGTGGTAGACAGAAGCAAAACACTGGCGAGGAGGGAAAGGGTGAAAGGAAAGAGAGGAGAAACAGGAGGAAAAATAGGATAGAGGAAAATACATAGTAATCATAACTGTGGATGTGAATAAGGTGTATTCTCTCATAAAAAAGAAGCAGAAAGCAAAGTGGATCAAAACCCAGAATCCTACAGGATGCTATTTACAAGAAATACACTTTAAACAGATACACACAGAGTAAAGGTAAGGGCTGGAGCAGAATCTATGATGCTTCAGCTGAAGTAAAAAAAAAAAAAAGCAGGAGTAGCAATCCGGATCTCGGACAAAGGAAAAGGAAAAATAGACCTAATTAAAAGAGATAAGGAAGGAAACTATATTTTACTAAAAGTACCAAAGACAATGAAGCAATATGCATAGTAAGCATAAACACCAAGTGGTATAGTATCCAAATTCTTAAAGAAGTTAAGTGAGTTAAAGAACTAGAAACCAATACTAAGGGGCAGACCTCAACTGTCCCCTCTCATAATTCCATAAATCCAGAAACAGATAAGAAAGAAATTAAGATGGTAAATAGAATATTAGAAAAAAGTTAGATATGACAGACATTTGAAGAAAACTAAATGGAAAGAGAAAGGAAATAGCTTTTTCTTAGCAGCATATGGCAACTACACAAAAACTGACCATGTTTTAGGACATAAAGACCTCAAAATCAAATATAGAAAGGCAGAAGTATTAGATGTATTCTTTTCAGATCATAATGCAATAAAAATTACATTCAACAAAGGGCAGTGGAAAGATAGATTAAAATTAATTGGAAACTAAATAATCTAATCTTAAATAGTAAGTGTGTCAAAGAACAAATCACAGAAACAATCAATAATTTCAATAAAAATAATGACAACAATCAGAGAATATACCAAAATTTATGGGATGCAGCCAAAGCAATACTTAGGGGAATATTTTTTTCTATAAATTCTTATGTCAACAAAATAGAAAAAGAAGAGATCAATGAATTAGGCATGCAACCAAAAAAATAGAAAAAAGAATGCATTAAAAATCCCCAATTGGGCACTAAATTTAAAATCCTGAAAATCAAAAATGAGATTAATAAGGTTGAAAGAAAAAAAAAACTATTGAGCTAATAAATAAAACTAAGAGCTGGTTTTATGACAAAACCCATAAAACAGATAAGCCAGGGGTTAATTTGATTTAAAAAAAAAAAAGAAAATGAAATATCCACTAGCAAAAATGAAAGGGGTGAAATCACTACTAATGAAAAAGAAATTAAAGTAATAACTATGAAATGTTTTGCCCAATTATATGCCAATACAACTGACAATCTAAGTGAAATTGATGAATGCTAATGAAAATATAAATTACCCAGATTAACAAGTCAGGAAATAGAATGCCTAAATTACCCTCCCTTAGAAAAAGAAATTAAACAGGCCATTAATGAACTCTATAAGAAAAAATCCCCAGGGCCAGATGATTTCACAAGTGAATTCTACAAAACATTTTAAGTAGTAAATCTAATAGTATATAAACTACTTGGAGAAACAGGTGAAGAAAGAGTCCTACCAAACTCCTTTTATGACACAAATATGTTACTTATACCTAAATCAGGAAGAGCTAAAACAGAGAAAGAAAATTACAAACCAATTTCTCTAATGAATATTGGTGAAAAAATTTTGAACAAAATACTAGCAAGGTAATTACAGCAAAATATTAAAAGGATTATACACTATGACCAGGTGGGATTTATACCAGGAATACAGCATTGGTTCAATATCAAGAAAACTATCAACATAACTAACTGGACAAATAATAAAACCAACAGAAATCATATGATTATATCAATAGATGCTGAAAAAGCTTTTGACAAAATACAGCACCCATTCCTATTAAACACAATAGAGAGCATAGGAATAAAGGGAGTGTTCCTTAAAATGATAAGCAGTAGCTATATAAAACTATCAGCAAGCATTTTCTGTAATGGGGACAAGCTAGAAGCCTTCTCAATAATAAGATCAGGGGTGAAGCAAGAATGCCCATTACCATCACTATTATTCAATTAGTACTAGATATATTAGTTCTCACAATAAGAGAAGAAAAAGAAATTTAAATAATTAGAATAGGCAATAAGGAAACAAACTATCATTCTTTGCAAATAATATGATGGCATACTTAGAGAACCACAGAGAATCAACTAAAAAACTATTTGAAATAATTAACAATTTTAACAAAGTTGCAGGATATAAGATAAACTGACATAAATCATCAGCATTTCTTTATATAACCAACAAAGGCCAGTAGCAAGAGATAGAAAGAGAAATTCCAGTTAAAATAACTGCAAATGGTATGAAATACTTGGAAGCCTATTTGCCAAGACAAACCCAGGAACTATGGAGCACAATTACAAAACACTTTTCACACAAATAATGTCAGATCTAAACAACTGGAAAAATATCAATTGCTCATGAGTAGGCCAACATAATATAATAAAAATGACAATTCTACCTGAACTTATTCAGTATTGTACCAATCAAACTACAAAAAAATTATTTTATAGGACCAGAAAAAATAATAATAAAATTCATCTGGAAAAACAAAAGGTCAAAAATATCAAGGGAATTAATGAAAAAAAAATACAAAGGAAGGTGGCCTAGCAATACCAGATCTCAAACTGTTATAAAATAGTAATCATCAAAACTATATGGCACTGGCTAAGAAATAGAATGGCAGATAAGTGGAATAGATTAGGTATACAAGACATAGTGGGTCAATGATCATAGCAACTAAGTGATAAAACCAAAGACCCCACCTTTGGGATAAGAACTGACTATTTGACAAAACTTCTAGGAAAACCAAAAAAATAATAAGACAAGAACTAGGTATAGACCAACATCTTACACTGTATACCAAGATAAGGTCAAAATGGGTGCATGGTTTAGACATAAAAGGTGACACCATAAGCAAATTAGAAGAGCAAGGAACAGTCTACCTGTCAGATCTATGGAGAAGGGAAGAATTCTTGACCAAACAAGAGATAGAGAGCATTACAAAATGTAAGATAGAGTGTTTTGATTATATTAAATTAAAAAGCTTTTGTACAAACAAAACCAGTGTGACCATGATTAAAAGGAAAGCAGAAAGCTGAGGGAAAAAATCTTTACAGCAAGTGTCTATGAGAAAGGCCAGATTTCTCAAATATAGAAAGAACTTAGTCAAACTATTAAGAATACAAGCCATTCCTCAGTGCATAAATGGTCAAAGGATATAAACAGGCAATTTTCAGAGGATAAATCAAAGCTATCTATAGGCTTTTGACAAACTGCTCTAAATAACTTTTGATCAGAGAAATGCGAATTAAAACTACTTTGAGGTACTACTTCACACCTACCAGATTGGCTAATATGACAATAAAGGAAAATGATAAATATTGGAGAAGATGTGGGAAAATTGGGACACTAACGCATTGTTGATGGAGTCGTGAACTGATGCAACCACTCTGGAGAACAATTTGAAACTATGTCCAAAGGGCAACCAAACTTTGCATAATCTTTGAACTGACCAATACCACCCCTAAGTCTGTATCCCAAAGAGATAAAAAAAAAAGTAAAAAGTCCCTCTATGTGAAAAAATATTTACAACAGCCCTTTTAATGGGCAAAGTATAGGGATTTGAGAGGATGCCCATCAATTGGGGAATGGCTAAACAAGCTGTGGCATATGAAAGCAATGGAGTACTATTGTGCAATAAGAAGTGATGAACAGGCAGATTTCAGAAAACACCTAGAAAAACTTGTACAAACTGATACAATATGAAATGGGGAGAAGCAGGGAAACATTTTTACACAGTATCAGCAATACTGTGTGATGATCAGCTATGAATGACTTAGCCCTTCTCACCAACACAATGATCCAAGACAAGTACAAAGTACTCAAGAAGGAAAATTCTATACACATCCAGCTAAAGAACTTAAAGACTCTGAATGCAGACTGAAGCATACTTTTTGCACTTACTTTATTCTTTTTTGTGTTTTTTTTTCCTTTTGATCTGTTTGTTCTTTCACAACTGTGACTAATATGGAAATGTTTTACTTGAAAGAATATGTATAACCTGTATCAAATTGCCTATCTTTTCAGAAGAGGGGAGGGGAAGAAGGGATGGAGAAAAATCTGGAACTCAAAATCTTATAAACACGAATGCTAAAAATTGTCTTGATATGTTATTGGGGAGAAAAATAAAATATTATTTAAAAAATAAGGCATCCTAGCATAGTGAATAGAGAGCTGGGCATGGAGTCGGGAGGATCTAGTTTAAAATTCTTCCTCAGTGACTTGCAGGCTTTGTGACTATAGGCAAATCACTTAATTTTTTGGAGCCCCTGTTAATCATTTATAAAATAGTAACAATAATACCTGTATTGCTGCATAAGTTTAAAGTGAAGCTTGTATAAGATAAAGTATGTAATACACTCTACATACTAATAAGCCTGATAAGGATGCCAATTATTATTTCTCTTACAATTAGCTACTTGTCAAATTTATTAAAAAATATTTCTACTTAAGTAGAACAAGTAATTCAAGAAAATTCAAGAAATTTCTCAATCAGAATCAGTGATACAGCTACAATTAGTAAACATCACACAGTGGGATTTTTTTGAGGGGATCAAGAAATAAAACAATTCCTTTAAAAATTAAAAGTGGTATCTGTTGGTCCTGCATTTTCTCTCCTGATACAAAATTAGAACCTTTTGCCCTGTTTAATGAATAAAAGCATCCAGGTGCAATAGATACATTTAATAACTCTTAATAAGACAGTTTGCTTGTTATTTTCACTAGAAAGACAAATCTTCAGTAAAATGGCTAACAAAATGACCATTAAAATGGTAATGCTAATAATTACGCACTGGGCTCACACCTCCTGGAATGGTATAATTTATTTATTGCGTATTTTCTCTGTGGTTAAAAGGAAATACTTTTGTTCCTCTGAGGAGTATGATGATCACTTCTTAGAGCCCTTTTTTAATAACCAGCTTGTATGAATGAGCCCACATCATCTTTTATTTAAAGACTTTCTGAAACAACAAGCACAACTACCAAAAAAAAATCTGTTTTCTGTTCATTATGCAGATTTCCTTCTTGAGAAATGAACAATGTTCTCTCAGTGAACCCCTTAGCTACAACCATGCAATTCATGCACAAAAGGGCACCAGTGGGGAGCTCCAGTATATCCTGCCATTAGTGATTTGAGTCAGTGGCCAAAATCCCTATATAACCTGTTCACTGAGGTAAGGAGACCAATTTAATTAAAAATACTGTTTGGTTTAGCTTAAGGCTACTTGGATGGGTAACAGAGTATGTTTGTCTTTGTCAGGTGCCAAGGACATAGCAGCAGGACAATTTAGATTGGTAAACAAAATGAAAATGGTGACTAAGGCTCTTATGAAATAGCTATAAAGTATTTGTTATCATCAGGAAGTAAGATTCAAATATGCAAATAAAAGCAATGTGAAAATGAAAAGTTATAAGCCTCAGTGGTCACATCTAAAAGAAAATGTGCTAGCATCCTAGAATTACAAAAGTTGTGATAAACTTTAAAGGTCAATCCAATTCTACCTTCTTCATCTCATTCATTTCCAGTCACCTAGCTTCTCTGCCTAAATACTTCAAATGACAGACAACTCACTACCAATTATAGTTCTTCCTTGCACTGAATAAATCCCACTTTCCTTTAACTTCCACACATTACTATAATTCTGCTAGTAGGAAGCTATACGGAATAAGTCAGACCTCCTTTCTACATAAAACACTTTCAAATATTTGAAAATGATTATCATGTCCTTCTTCATCTTTCTCTCTTCCAGAATAACTATCTCTAGCTCCTTCAACTATTTCTCAGAGTGCATGGCTCCCAAATCATTCAACATCCTGGCAGTCTTACTTTGAATCTACTGCAATTTGTCAAGTTCTTCTGAAACCGAACTCAGGACTGAACAAAATATCCAAGACATGATCCAATCAGTGCATCAGCACAGCCTTTTTGTCTGAGTACTGTATTTCTATTAATGCAGTCTATGATTACATTAGCTGTCTTAGCAGCCATGTGACTGAATCATATGACAACTATAATCAAATAAAAATCCTAGAGTTTTTTTTTAATATGAAATGCTGTCAAATTCTCAACATACTATATATATGCAGTTGAGTTTTTAAAAATCTGAATATGCTTTTTTTCATTCATCGCTATTAAATTTCTTTTTTAATTAGTTCGGACCCGCCATCTTAGACGTAGTGGGGAAAAGTTGCTCTGTGATGAAAAGAACCCTGGAGTAGATGGAAATAAAGAAAGCTGAGTTTGAATCCTGACTCTTATAGAGCTGCCATCAAGTACAAACAACTCAGTTTACAGATGAGGAGGCTGTGGTACAAAGAGTGAGTTGCACCCATGTAGCTAAAATCTTTGGTTTTATTTAACAATCATCTACTTAGATTCATTTGTTTCTCAATGTTGTATACTTACTGTATTCCACTAATCTACCTCTATATTTTTTTTACACAACACATTTTAAAGTTTAATCTGCATTATTAACATTTTCACCATCACTTTTTGAAGTTTAGACAATCAACAAAGCAACAAATCAAGCACTAATTTGAAATTTGTTGATTTCTGAAATATCAGTGCTCACACTGAAAATTTAATAATTGAGCCTTTTAAGATGGCACAAGCTAGCTCCAACACACCGCTGACTTAGGCTAACCACCTACTTTGCACATTCTTTCTACATGACTTGTAAACAATTTCATTTTCTAGCCTTACATGTTCTTGATGATAGTTTTTACACATTACTTCTCATGTGACAGTCATTCTATGGCCCACTTACATATGCCACATGTCTTTCCCTTACTTTTTTTTTTATAAGTAATTCTGATTCTTCCAAGTTTGTGTTGGCACATGATTAACAGCCATATAGCATCACAGGGAGAATATTGGCATTAAATGTATGTTTGTTTTCAGCACATATATTTCAGGGCAATCATTATAATAAGGGACTTTTAAATATTCAAAACTCTTTAAGTTCCACGGGGCAGCTAAGTGGTGCAGTGAGTAGAGCACCGGACCTGGAGTCAGGAGGACCCGAGCCCAAATCCAGCCTCAGACACTTGACACTCCTACCAGCTGTGTGACCTAGGGCAAGTCACTTAACCCCAATTGCCCTGCCGTCCCCCCTCCAGAAAAACCCACAAAACCAACAACAACAAAACTCTTTAAATTCCAAAGGAATGGAATTTCAGGTACCAATCACAGGCCATAGGGGAGATAAAATAGTGATATAAAAAGGGCGAAGGTCAACTTTCCTGGTGTCTCTAAAATGCTATGTTGACAGGTGTCCACTTGTAATGAGTAAGGCTAACTTGGTCCAGATCTTCCCCTTTTCATGCTTCTCTTGCTTCTTGTGTTTGAAAGTCAAATTTTCTATTCAACGCTGGTCTTTTCACTGAGAAAGCTTGAAAGTCCTCTATTTTATTGAAATTCCATATTTTGCCTTGGAGCATGATACTCAGTTTTGCTGGGTAGGTCATTCTTGGTTTTAATCCTAGCTCCATTGACCTCCAGAATATCGAATTCCAAGCCCTTCGGTCTCTTAGCGTAGGAGCTGCTAGATCCTGGGTTATTCTGATTGTGTTTCCACAATACTCGAATTGTTTCTTTCTGGCTGCTTGTATTATTTTCTTCTTCAC
>CM053622.1:586647333-586672282 GCA_028646595.1 Phalanger gymnotis
TATAGTTAGTCTTTCACAACATGAGTATTGTGGAAGGGTTATACATAATGATACACATCCATGTTGAATTGCTTGACTTCTTAGGAAGGGTCAGTGGGAAGGGAAGAGGGGAGAGAATTTGGGACTCAAAGTTTTAAAAAATAGATGTTCAAAAACAAAAAAGTTTTTTTTTCATGCAACTAGAAAATAAGATACACAGGCAGTGGGGTGTAGAAATTTATCTTGCCCTACAAGAAAGGAAGGGAAAAGGGGATGGGAGGGGAGTGGGGTGACAGAAGGGAGGGCTGACTGGGGAACAGGTCAACCAGAATATACGCCATCTTGGAGGGGGCGGTATAAATGGGAAGAAAATTTGTAATTCAAACTCCTATGAAAATCAATGCTGAAAACTAAACATATTAAATAAAAAAAGAAGAAGAAGCATTTCATACTTTTGGGCTGCAAGCCTCAGGAGTAGGTATCTCACGGTCAGTGGCGTTGTGCTGCCTCTCTTCGCTTCCACAGAGTGCCGTGCTGTGTTGGGCGGCCTGGGGATCTCCGCTGGTTTTGGGCGCCCGGCTTTCTCCCAGCCTGTCTCCCACGTGGGTTTCCCAACCAGCCACTTCCGCTTTGGTCTGGTCTGGAGCAGCGTCGCATGCCGAGTGCTCTCCTAGCCCACAGATTCGTTCCTTCGGCCTTTCAGACTCTCCTGGCTGGGAAATTTGCCCCACTCAGACTTCTTGCAGTTTCTAACTCTCTCAAATCTGCTCAAATTCACTTTTTTATAGGAATCTGACAGAACTTGTGAGACAGCTCCTGTAAGCCACTGTTTTCATGTGGCCATCTTGGCTCTGCCCCCACTTTGGCACAATTTCTACTGTTGCCAACTAAATAGCCTAATAGAAAGAAGGAAACAGTTTACAACCTTTCTCAAACATATTTCCTTTAGTAATAACAAATATTCACTTGCAAATGATCTGACAGCTGTCTTTACATATGTATTTCATCATGAGTCAGAATGGATACCCTTAAACATTCTTTTTAAAGAGTATGAGAAATTTCTTTTCTACTTAGATGGGTTAGAAGATTCTACCCCAGACCCCTCACTTAAGGGGGAAGGGTTCACAATCGGTAGTCTCAGAAAGTAATCACAAAGTAACCTGTGTTTCCTCTGTTATAGAGTACTTCCAGATGAATAAATTCCTTTTAATAATGGGTTGCCCCTTCTTTGCAATTTATAGTTTTAAAGAGTTGCCTAGAACAATGATAAGTTAAATGACTTAATCAAGGTCATACATCAAGTAAAATGTTTATGATGAGATCTAAACCCTGTCTCCAAGACCAGCTCTCTTTCCACTATACCAACCTGCCTTTCCTCTAATCCCTACTCATAATGTATATTTATAGTAAATTTTATAAGATATGGTTTCAATAGGTCAACTTTCATTACAACTTTATTTTTAAAACTATATAATCTTATGTTGTATATGAAGCAAGTGCTAAGATTTTATCTCAGTAAATAGAATGACATGGTAAATTGTGCTTCTCAACCAGGGTACTAAAATGACTACTAGGGAGACTGAGAATGTGATCATACAAGTGTGCTTAAACATTTCAGAATAGACAATGACTTGGCACAGAATTGTCATTTTTTATGGTTTGTTCAAAGAATTACTGGTTTTTAATGCCTCTTGCTCACCATAATAATTCAGGTTTCATTTCAGACTATCTGACTTGCTTATTGATATTTCAAGGACTTCCGGGGAAATAAAAAATATATTATTAGACATAGGATTTGCAAGTGACTTAAAGCACATCTTGTATGATTATTGACCTAATTGCAGACCCATGAGAAATGGCATGTAAATTCCCTATCAGACATATATATGATAAAAGAGACCTGGGTTAATAAAGGACAGAATTTGATGTCAGTCCAGAAGAACTAATATGGCATTTGAATCTCTGAAACATCTGTCAGGGGATCAGAGTTTTGTGAGTGAGTCGTCTTGGTGTCACATTTCATGTTCACTCAAAATGGATTTTGCATGAGTATGTGAAAATGATTTTTAAGCAAGGCATAGCAGTCTGTGATTGATCTATGAATAATATAATCTTCACAGTCACTCAGGCTCGAAACCTTGGACTTCCTCTCCCTTGCTTCTCACTTTTGGGCAGTCAACAATCCCATTCTTTTGTTATAAGGTTCTAATTGCAGTCCCTAATTTCCTATTCCCAGTGCTGCTATTTTAGTTTGGTTTTCTGTTTCCTTATCAGGGAGGTTGTATGAGGTAGTATATAGATCAGATACTGGACTTGAAGTTAAAAACAACTGGGTTTGAAGACGGCCCCAGATGCTTACTAGCTGCGTGATCATCACCCAGTCAACATCTTCCTCTGTCATTTCCTCCTATGTAAAATGGAAACCATAATAGCATCTATTTCAATGGGTTATTGTGAAGCTCAAATGAAATAAGACATAAAAACTTTCTGCAAGCACTAAAGTTCTTTCTCCATACTAGCTATTCCTTTGACCGTTAAAAAAAAATCTCCTACCTAGTCTCTTTGCCTTCATTGTCCTTTGGCTTTAATCCATCCTACACAGAACTGCCTGATTAATCTTCAATAAGATATCACTTTCACTATATCACTCCATAATTCAAAATCCTTCAGTGGCTCACGAGTATAGAAAAACGGAGCAAACTGCCCGTATACTTCTTGGCCCGACATTTGAGGCCCTCTATAACATTTACCTTTCTGGCTTTTCTTTCATTTATTACTACAAGTCGTCTATTCCAGAATTCTACTTTAGAGTTAAAGAAGGGTTTCGGGAAGGATCTGGATGACCACATACCATAACTAACATAGAAAGTGTTTGAAATTTGAATAAAGCTTAGTTTATTCATCAATTTTCAAATCCAGATTATATGATCAACATATGATCCTTATAATAGTCTACTTTGGTCTTATTAGTCTGAGAGGTGGCTATTAGATTTAGAGAAAGGATAGATACAGTGGTAAGAAAAACAAGCTATGGAAAGGAGTCCAGATTTTTCCAAGCTTATATATAAGATTTTAGAAGTTAAGAACTTATAAAAGATTTCTGGACGAGTAAAAACTTTTTATGAACCATAATTTGGAGATATTAGGCTAGATGATTTCTGAAATTCTAGGATCATGGGATTCCACTGGGATTTCAGGCAAATTGGTATACTTGACATCTCCAACATACATATGCCTTGATTTTCATGCTTTTGATTATGTGATTCTTACATTCCTAGAATGTTCTCAAAAATCTCAGAATTTCAAGCAGTTACAAAAAAAAGCACTCGACTTGGTGCAAGAGCACGAGTTCAGTCCCTAACTCTGACACCTGATAAAAGGTTTCTGAACTTTCTAGGCTTCAATTTTCCTTGTCAACAAAATTAGGATACTGGATGAAAGAATCTCCTAAATATCTTTCAGCTCCAAGTCTATTCTCCTGTAACTTCAGAAGTCATCTAATCCAACCCATATCTGGCCCAGAATCATCTTTACAAGATCCTGAAAAAGTATTCGTCCAGCTTCTGCTTGTGTATGTATGCATGCATACATACATATGTATGTCCAGTACCTTGCATATACTTATTCATACACATATACACACACAAATATGCATTGTTCATGGTATACAAATGCATATATATGTATATGCATTCATATGTAGGGGCATCTAGGTGGCATAGTGGATAGAGTGCCAGGCCTGGAGTCAGGAAGATTCATCTTCCTGAGTTCAAATCTGGTCTGAGACACTAACTATTTGTCCCTGGGTAAGTCACTCAATGCTGTTTGCCTTAGTTTCCTCATCTGTAAAGTGAGATGGAGAAGAAAGTGGCAAACCACTCCAGTATCTTTGCTAAGAAAAACCCAAAAAGGGTCACAAAGAGTCAAACATGACTGAAAATAACTGAACAGCTATAATACATATGTGTGTATATATGTACAATTACAAGGACAATGCGTATATGCATATTCTTGTGTATCCTGCAAACATATGTGCATGTTTATGTATACAAATGTTATTATGTACAGTTTATATACATATGCATATGTGGACATTGTTTATATTACAGATGATAATAGGAGCAATGGGAACAGAACAAACTATCAAGGCAGAGAACTTAGGGAGAGATTTTTTTCTTCCAAGACTGAGGGAATCTGAGTATGTTTGTAGGCAATAGATGAAAGAATGGAGAAATGGAGAGATTGAACCTGTGACAGGGAGAGAAGTACAGTGGGGAGGAGGGAGTGGGTGACAGAAAAGAGGAGAGGGGAGGAAATGAGAGGGAGAGTGTTGCAGAGAGCTCATGATTAATGATAGAACCAGCTTCTAGGAAGAGATACACAGGGAGAAAAGAATAGGATCAAAGGCACAAGTCAAGGGGTTAAACTTGATAAGGAGAGGAAAAGACTTTCATTCAACAGAACAATCTCAATAAATATTTGTTAATCAATATCTACATACAGAGGAAAATGCTAAAGGCTAGGGTAAAAATTAGAAAGCTCCACAACTGACAGTCCAATAACACATTTTGAAGTGCATAGGATTGGTAATCTGAGCATCACCAATTCATAGCTAGCAGGGACATAAGAGATAATCTACTACTTGTGTTACTTTGGGTAAGTTAACCACCTTGGGCTGAAGTTTTCCTAATGAGTAAAATGAGAAGTTTTAACTTTCCACCCTGCCACACTGCCCCAGTGAGGGAACACAACATTCAGGAAGGAAAGAGGCAGAATTATTAGACATAAGAACATTTGGGGTAAGATGGAAATTCTGCCACAGGTTCTGAACACAGATTAACGAGAAGCTCTAGAAACATTTTGAGTAATGACAACATACTGATCTGCAGGTATAGTCTCCTAAGGGGACTACTTTACAGAGGATGACATTTGTTTGCATGTACAAGTATAATGGTTAAAAAAAAAGGCATATGGTAGTATAGCTACATCTCATATACATTTATGCAGTCACGTGTAAAATTATATTGAATTGTAATAATTTCTAAATAATTCCAAGTGAATGACCTACAAAGTCTTAAGGAGTTAAGAAAATCATTAAATTCATCTACATTCCTCTGCCTTGCTGTCTCTTACTCTCTGTGGCCTCCTCTGTGACAGTCGCTGTCGCAGCTTTTGAGTGGGAGATTCTGTATTTCTCAGTGCCTGCGCCCTCAGGATAGTATTCCAGGTTCAACCACTACATACTACACTGATCTGTCCCAATTCAGTTTGTGAAGAAATAAAAAAGGCATTATTCACTTAGATTCACTGAGGAGAGGGGGAAGAGAGGAAGTAGGAATAACGAATCACTAAAGTACAAAAAAAGAATGTAGGTATGTAAAAGAATAAAAGAAGAGATAAAATAGTACAAGGGAAAGACTGAGATCTTCCTCCCACCTTACTTCTCATCCATCATACTAAACTATAAGCCAACAAAAATGTATTTTGCATTATATTGAAATGAATGGGCAAAAATATGATGATCTGCTTCTCCAGATATGGAGAAACTGGATAACTACTTATCAGCAATGTTACAACTGAGTTTTTGCTTTAGGGTGAGGGAGTATCACTTAGATCTAATTCACATGCAAGTTAAGACATCACCCCCATGATGGTCCTCTTCAAAAACAAAAAATTAACAAGAAGAAGAGACATGGACTAATGGATAGAAAGCTGGCCTCAGAGCCAGACAGACCTAGGATGAAGCACTACCTCTGGTGTGTGATCCTGGGCAAAACACTCAACCTTCACAGTGCTGTAGACATCACAAAGATTATAAATCATAGGGAAACTAATAACCTAAATTGGTAGAAGCCATTTCTTCATTCAGGAGGTTTCTCTACCAATGAAATCATGGTTTCCTTCCCTATCCCTAACCTTTTGTTGCCAGCAGACTAATTGACCTCTATGATCCCTTCTATGATTCTCATTGAACTTATAGGTTGATTTTCCAGCTACAAAAGTTGTTTGGTTATTTTCAGTTGTGTTTGACTATTTGTGACTCCATTTGGGTTTTACTTAGCAAAGATACTGGAGTGGTTTGCCACTTTCTTCTCCAGCTCATTTTACAGAAGACAAAACTAAGGCAAACAGGGTTAAGTGACTTGCCCAGGGTCACATAGCTGGCATTTCAGGCCACATTTGAACTCAGGAAGATGAATCTTCCTGACTTAATAATTAGTCATATTTGTTTAGTTTGTATCCTCAAATAGATTATAACTTTCCCCAAAATGGAAACAGTTTCTTTTTCCTCTTCATCATTTTTAAAGTCAGTTTTTATTGATGCCCTCTACTTTTAATCACCATAGTTTCCTTTAACATCCCTCCCACTCCCAGAGAGCTATCTATATAACAAACAGAACTTCCTACAAAAGAAAAAGAAAAAGAGGAAAAATCAGTATAACTGATAACTACATGGAACAACGTCTGAAAACAAGTGCAATTTGTATGCTTTCCATCTCTGCAAAGGGGCAAATGGGGATGTCTTCTCATATCTGTTCTTTGAACAGATACTTGTTCTTTATAATCTGGTAACATTAACTTTTAGGATGTGTATATGCATGTTTGCATGTGTGTGGTTATATGTGTGTGAGTGTGCATGTGTGTGGTTTTTCCCTAGTTCTTGTAGGGCCTATTATAGTAATCAACACACTGTAAGCCCTAAACTCATCATTCCAATTAGGATTATATTGGGGTATTGTCATTCTATTTAAGGGTACAAATAGTTCTGGTGCTGATTTATTTGAATTAAATGACAAATATAATTAGAAACCACAAACATCATAATTTTTCTTATAAATGAGTCATACCTTAATATTTGTTTGCTTCCTTCTCAATGATAAAAGAAGCAGTAATAGGAATAGATTTTATTTATTTATAATTTTATTTTACAAGTTACCTATATATTACATATATTTACAATTAGTTTCCTAATACCAAGCAAATCAAAATTATTTCCTGACATTAAATCAGTTTCTTATATAAAAGTAATGTATTCAAATGGTCATTTTCTCCTTTCTCTTCTCTCTTCCTCCTACTTTCTCTTCCAGCTATCTTTTCTCCTTTTACATAGCTATTTCATATACTCATAGGCATCAGTAATCTTCTGACCCAGAATGCCTTCATGATGTGACCCAACATGGCATCAAAATAAAAGGGTATTAGAATTATAAAATAATGCTTTGTCAATGTTACAGAGCACAAAGGGAAGAAAAGTTGGGTACAGAAGTAGAAAAGGGTGTTAGGAAGGAAAGAGTCCCTAGACATATAGGAAAGAGTAATGTTAATACATTTTATAGGGTAAAGTTTATATGTGGTCATGCCATCATTCCTTCTTCTCAAGAGTTACAGGGGGATTTAAAGAAACACAAGACTTGAGATTTGCAGTTTTCCTCCTCTGTTTTGATCACATTAAGACAGGAAAGAAAAAGAAAGGAAAATAGAAAACATCATTGACCGAGTGTTATTTTGTCCTAAATTGTGTCCTAGTCTCTGGTTTTATACACTAGCCAAACCAACTTGGAGACATTGTTGATTAGGTACGCCCTTGAGAACTGTTCAGAGTTTTATTTACATCTCATTGGTCTTTGAGAGCACAGCCTTATGCCTGAAAACTTGTGAACAATCCATTACATAGAGTAATGTTGTGATATTTAATTAAGGTTTTATAGAGTGCTTTGAGATTCTTGTGAAGGGGAGAAAAAAAGATTGACATTTGCTCTGTCTATAAATCAAATCATAAATGTAGTGCTATATAATACAAGCATCTGTGATTAGATGTTCTGCCATTATCCCAGAACTGATGATCATTGGCTTTTATAGACCAAGAATTTGTATTTAGATGGTCTTCTGCTTCCAAGAAGCTTAGAGCCTTTTACAAATGTTCCATCAGTCCTCATAAAATTCTGTGAAGTGGGCAGGTGGCAGGTATCATAACTCATATGGCAAAGGTAACTGAAAAATCTTCGTGCACCAATTTACCTAAGGAGATGAAGTTACTCATCTAAAAAAGAATGTCTAGAATTTGTGCTGGGACACTAATTGAACTTAAAAGTTCAATTAATAGTGTGCATTTTTGTCATTAGAGCTCTTCTGAACTTTATCCAAGCTGTGTAAATTTTCTTTATTTGTGAAGCCCACAGTTAATTCAGGAATATCTGACATGTTTGTTTCAGTTTTTTCAACAACATTGTTAATACACGAAAAGCAAACACCATTGTGACATCATTTGGCCAAATGCCCATTTTTAACATTCCTCTCCTGAAGCTAACTGCCCCCAATAACATTATTTCATCTCACTGAATTTTCACAGACTCAATTAAAGATATTGGGTGAAGTATGTCTATACTCCAATAAGAAAAAATCTGACCAATTCTAAATTCTGTACAAGTGTGTCTATATGTGTGTGTGTGTGAGTATATATATATATACATATATACATATATTTGAATATGTGATATTATTTGTTTATATATCTCCCAAGAATAGCTTGAGAACTCAATACATATTTTTGCATAATAAATGACTACTGACCTAACTTTAGTAGGCTATGTTTTGAATAATTTTAATGATATCTTTGTAATATATTTCACATATGTCATTTTCTCTCCTCTGATACTGCTACCACCCTGGTGCAGGATCTCATCACCTCATACCTGGACTACTGCAATAGCCTGCTGATTGGTCTGCCTATTCCAAGTCTCTCCCTACTCAAATTCATCTTCCATTCAGTTTGTCAAAGTGGTCCTCCTAGAGCACAGGTCTGACATGTTATCACCCTACTCAAAATAACTCTAATGGCTCCCCATCACCTCTAGGATCAAAAAATAAAATTTTATGTTTGGCTATGAAAGCCTTTCATAACCTCTCACCCCCAACCTTTCCCTTCTCGTTACATCTTAGACCTCACCAGGTACTCTATGACAGAGTGAATTGATCTCCTTTCAGTTGCTGGAGTAAAATACTCCATCTTCTAATTCCAGATATATTCATTGTCTATCCCTTATGCCTAGAAGGCTTTCCCTCCTCATCTCCACCTCCTGATTTCCCTGGCTTCCTTCAAGTCCCATCTAAAATCCCACCTTCCATAGAAAATCTCCTTTCTTCTCTCTTGATTCTAATACTGTGTCTCTGTTGACTATTTCTCATTTATTTTGTGTATAGCTTTTTTGTAGAGATTTATTTGCATATCATTTCTCTTAGTAGATTGTGAGCTTCTTGAGCCCAGGGACTGTCATCCACCTTTATTTTATTTTATTTCACTTTTGTATCCCCAGAACTTAGCAGTGACTGACACATAAGAGGTACTTAATAAAAGTTTACTGACTGACTGTCAGCTAACAGGTGTTTATTTCCCCTTGGTTATACCTGTGTTAATCAGGTTTGGGGGTTTCAAGGAACACAGGCAACAGAGTAAAATGATCTAACTAAATTGTTTTTTGATGGCATGCAAACCTATTTCATTGGATGCGTTCACTCATACAAGGGCACAAGACATATATGCTCTTCACCTCAGTCACCCCTTAGTGCCCGCTTTGGTCCACTGTGCAGAAGCACAGTCAAAAGTGTAGGTATCTATATTGCAGGAAACCAGCCAGCTCTTTCCAGACTACCTACTGGTTCTATATTCCCCACTGGTGTTAGAAAGTTGTGATATTTTACACTAAGGTAAAGAAAAGGCTCTAGATTTTAGACTATTTTTTAAAACATTAAAAACATCAATCAGAGTAAGCAAATAAGACCAAGCACAAGAGTTAGCACAATGCCCCTTTGGAGCCAGGGGCTATCCTCATGGCCTTGCATTAGTCCCTGTAGCTGTCTCTCTCTGCATATGTCTCTTCCTCCTGCACAGATAGGACACTGAACAGTGTTCTAACATATCTGGGCAAGTCATTCATTCTGAGCCTCCAGCTCCTCATGTGTAAAATGAGCTTAATAAAATCATCCTCCTCACAAGATTGTTGTGAGGCTCAAATGAGAGAGAGTATGGAAAATACTTGGCAAACTTTAAAATTCTATAAAATCTATCTACATCATCATCATCCTTATTATCATCATCACTATCATGGGTACTTGGCCAATAGTGGAGTAGTCTACCTTCCACAGACTATTAAAAGATATCAAATGGATTTTTAATTTTAATTGTTTCTAAAGCTCAGTAAGGGAAATATAAGAAATAATGAACTTAACTGAAGATCCATTTGGAAGACTATTACTGGAAGATGATTCTATTTTAACCTTTGAAGTGTTTCCTAAGTAAAAAATTATACTACAAAGGAACTAATTTGGGTATCTACTTTCAATTTTAGTTCTTAATTCAATTGCTCTGGCCTTGAAGGTGTCACCTTAGTCTAGGATCATGGCATAAAAAGGTTAAGTACAACTTCCAGTAAGCTATTTTCACGCAATTAATAAGGTGAAGAGAACAGTTATGTAAGTGGTTGCTTTTATTCCCTAATGATTATAAGTTTTTAAATTTCAGGTTAAAGATTTACTATGGAACTGATTCCATAGCTAGATTTAGAAATATGTATTCCATCTGAGCAAAAACTGACTTTGTTTCTTTTGCTTGAACAAGAATAATGGGGAGAAGGAATGACATTGCTAGGATAATGAAGGATTTGGATTGAAAAATTAATCATTAAGCCAAGTATAAATTGCTACTAGGACAATGATTTTAACATATAGCAAATTAGTACTACATAGGGGAGTGCTTGACCTGGAATCAGGAAACCGAGTCCAAATCTGGCTTCAGATACATATTATCTGTGTGATGCTAGGCAACTCATTTTAACCCTTATCTGCCTCAGTGCCCTCATCTATAAAATGGGACTAATAATAGCACCTGCCTTCCAATGTTGTTGTGAGGATCAAATGAGATATTTGTAAAGTACTTAACACAGTTATTTGGCACATAGAAAGTGCTAGATATCGATTATCGATTATTATTATTATCTCTACCATTAGAATATGAACCATTTGAGGGCACGGACAGTTTTTACTTTCTTTTTGCATCATCCTGCTAAATACTGTAGCACCTCCCTGACAAGATCCATAACCACTGAAAGTAATCTGGTATATCATATACCAAAGAAAAACCGAGTGGATAAAGATGTAGTGTCCAAATTGCAATATTCAGTTAGCAGTTAGATGGATTATATGGAAAGCTAGTCTATCAATAAGCATATATGTTTGGGTGAGCATGTTTGTATAGCAAAAGTATAATAAAAACTGACTTAGAAGAAGACAAGAGAGCAGAGTATATTTATTTTCAAAGGCAAATTACAAAGCTACCTTAATGACCCCAAATCCTATTCCTCCAAAATCTCTGTTTTCTAAATAACATTATTTGGCCAATGTCGCTGGACAGCTGTGAGCTACTGAATAACCAACTCTCTGAATGACTGAATAAGTACCATTCAAGGGTCAACAAAAAAGAGCTTGTTCTTGTAAATAGGTTACAACATGAAACAAGCAGGCATTTTAGGAAAATTGTAATAAAGGATATCATCAAAGAAATGTGTAGTCAAAAAAGATGGGCTATTTATATTGTAGCAATGATAATAGTATTATTATAGAGACAGCTAGGCGGCACAGTGGATAGCGTGCTAGGCCTGGAATGAGGAAGACTCCTCTTCCTGAGTTCAAATCTGGCCTCAGACGCTTATGTAACAACAATGTTGCTAGCAGCTACCGCTTAGGTATAAGACCCAAGAAGACAAGCAACAAAAGCTGTGAAGCACAGGTTCTTTGATCTGCTTTTCTAAGGAAAGTAACTTTAAGGGGTTAACAATCTCACTTTGAAATCAAACATACAAATATCATTCACTTAGTTCAGGGGGAAAAGCCAGCACCTTGAACTTCCGAGAGAATACAAACAGAATTTACAAACATATATTATATAAACAGGACAAATAACACCTTCCAGTCTATCCATGGCAATATATAGTTACCAGAGAAGCACCAACATCTGAGTTTTCCAAAGCCTAGGGTTTCTTAACAACAGCTGCCCAGAGTCTCACCTAAGTGAATCACAAGACACTCTTCCAGTGAGTGAGAGCTCCCAAACAAAATGCTAACCTCTGAATTCATATACCCTTCTTAGTGCCTGAAGGCTCCACACCTTATCAGCAAAAGGGTGTGGGCCTGGGGCTTTGCACCTAGCAAGACTTAATCAAAGGCACTTGATTACTTTAGTATCCTAAAAGAAAAAATAGTAAAAAAGTTCCACCTTAATTATCAATACAACTTACTAACTGTGTGATCCTGGCCAAAGTTACTTAACCCTATTTGCCTCTATTTCCTCATTTGTAAAATGAGCTGGAGAAGGAAATGGAAAACTACTCCCGTGTCTCTGTCAAGAAAAAACTTAAATGGGGTCATGAAGAGTCAGATATGACTGAAAAACAAAGTGACTACTAAGGTGCTTTAAGGTCTACAAAACTTTTCACATATCTTATCTCATTTGATCAATGGACAGCCAGTAGTAGAGCGCCCCACCCCGCCCTTATATTCGTGTAGTAAGTGTAAAGCACCAAACACCAAGACTCCAGATTCTTTCTGTCTCCCAACTATAAGACCAACTTGCTCACTCCACTCCACCTCCAATGGCCCCCTATATCAACTCTGGCAGGCTGAGATAAGTGTCCTCAGATGGCTAGCTAGTGCTTTCACAGTACTGGGACAACCTTGATGTGGGAGGAATGCACTCCTACTGCTTGCCACTGTAGACCCTGAGCCTCTACCAGTGTACTTCTAATTTACACAAAGCAATAATTCTTTTGTCTGTTTTCAAAAAAAATATTTTTAGTTTTCAGCATTCGTTTTTATAAGATTTGGAGTTTTAAATTTTCTCCCTCTCCTTTACCTCCCTCCTCCCCAAGACAGTGTGCAATCTGATATAGACCATACATGTATAATCATATTAACCATATTTCCATATTAGTCATATTGTGAAGAAAATTAGAACCAAAGGGAAAAACCATGAGAAAGAACAAAAACAAAAAAGGAAAAATAGTATGCTTTGATCTGCATTCAGACTCCATAATTCTTTCTCTGGATGTGGATAGCATTTTCTATCATGAGTCTTTTGGAGTTGTCTTAGATTCTTGCATTTCTGAGAAGAGCTAAGTCTATCAAAATTGGTCATCGAATAAAGTGGCTGTTACTGTGTACAACATTTTCCAGGTTCTGCTCACTTTACTCAGCATAAGTTCACGTAAATCTTTCAAGGTTTTTCTGAAATCCACCTGTTCCTCATTTCTTATGGAATAATAGTATTCTATTACATTCATATACCACAATTTGTTTAGCCATTCCCCAAATGATAGGCAACCCCTCAATTTCCAATTCCTGGCCACCACAAAAAAAAGCTGCATTTTTGTATATGTGACTCATTGTTGTAAACATTTTTGTATATGTGACTCAGTTCTCCATATATTTTGGAAATGAGGCCTTTATAAGAGACATTATCTGTAAAAAATGTTTCCTGACTTTCTGCTTCCCTTCTAATCTTGGTTGCATTGGCTTTGTTTGTGCAAAAACTTTTCAATTTAACATAATCAAAATTATCCATTTTGTATTTTTCATAATGTTCTCTATCTCTTATTTGGTCATAAATTCTTCCCTTCTCCGTAGATCTGAGAGGTAAACTATTCCTTGCTCTCCTCATTTTCATATACTATTACTCTTTGTCTAAAGCATACACCCATCGTGACCTTATCTTGGTATACAGTATAAGATATTGTTCAGTGTCTAGTTTCTGCCATATTATTTTCCAGTTTTCCAGTTCTTATTCCAGAGGCTGGAGTGTTTGGTTTATGAAAAAGTAGATGACTACAGTCATTGACTACTTGTCTTGTGTACCTAACCTATTCCATTGATCCACTACTCTATTTCTTAGCCAGTACTAAGTACTTTTGATGATTTCTGCTTTATAATACAGTTTTAGATCTGGGACAGCTAGGCCACCTTCCCTTGTATTTCTTTTCATTAATTCCCTTGATATTCTGGACCTTTTGTTATTCCAGATGAATTCTGTTATTATTTTTTTCTAGCTCTATAAGGTGATTTTTAGTAGTTTCATTGGTATGGCATTGAATAAGTATATTAATTTAGGTAGAATTGTCATTTTTATTATATTAGCTCAGATTACCCATGAGTGACTGATATTTTTCCAATTATTTAGATCTGATTTTATTTGTGTGAAAAATGTTTTGCAGTTGTGTTCGTGTAGTTCCTGGGTTTGTCTTGACAGGTAGACACCCAAATATTTTATATTGTCTACAGTAACTTTAAATGGAAGTTCTCTTTCTATCTCTTGCTGTTGGGCTTTGTTAGTAATATGTAGAAATGCTGAAGATTTGTGAAGGTTTATTTTATATCCTGCAACTTTACTAAAGTTGCTAATTATTTTAAGTATTTTTCATTGATTCTCTAGGATTCTCTAAGTATACCATCACATCATCTGCAAAGACTGATAACTTTATTTCCTCATAGCCTATTCTATTTCCTTCAATTTCTTTTTCTTCTCTTATTGCTAATGCTTACATTTCTAGTAACATATTGAATAGCAGCAGTAATAATAGGCATCCTTGTTTCACCCCTGATCTTACTGGAAATGCTTCTAGCTTATCCCTGTTACATATAATACTTGCTGATGGTTTTAGACAGATGCTATTTATCACTTTAAGGAAAACTCCATTTATTCCTATGCTCTTTAATGCTTTAATAGGAATGGGTGTTGTATTTTGTCAAAAGACAAAGCAATAATTATTAAACATAAAAGATGTTACAAAACAAGAAAGGTAAAAGCAATAATAATCATATTATACCACTTGCCCAACAGGCGGGGAATTGAGGAATAACTGCAACAACACATCCGTCCATAAACTTGCTCACACTCTCCCATTAGGACAAAGAGTATCTGCAGGACAGAATGGTCATTCATTTATTAAAAGTCTATCTGGGAAGTACACGAGTAGGGAAATTCATGTACCTGGGGCAATTCACTGGACTGTGGGCCTCTATGACCTTGCTCTCTTTAGTCTGCACCACATGTCACCTGCTAGATAAAACCATTTCTTTGCTATCTGGTCCCTTTCTGTTCCTAGCAGCTATTCTGCTGGATACCACCATTTTTTTTTATGACTGAACAGTGTTAAATTAATTTAGTAAAGTAGCAGGATTACATTCTTTCAGTGAAGAAGCAGCCTGAAGCCTGGAGTCTGAAGTTTTCCAGGTCTGTCCCTAGATGAGGGCTGAAACAGTGTTCAGTCATTTCAATAACAATCTGTTCCCATACGCTGAAAGAATTGCAAAGCTTGAGTTTTGCTCTTTGATTTCTCAGACTATAGATGGCAATAAAGTTCAGTATGTTAAGCCCACTCTTCATCTGGCAAAAGAATTCTGCTTTCCTCCAATCAGCTTCCTGCATACCTTAAGAGCTTTTCTGTCCTCATTCAGCAATCAGGCTCTAGGTGGTAGCACAGTAGATAGAGCCCTGAGCTTGGAATCACAAAGATGTGAGTTCAATTTCAGCCTCAGACATTTACTAGCAATGTAAACCTGGGTAAGTTACTTAACCGCTGCCTGACTCAATGTCTTCCTCTGTAAAAATGAGGATAATGATAACACCAACCTCCCAGGGCCATTGTGAAGATAAAGTGAGATAGTATTTATAAATCCCTTCATAAACCTTAAAGTGTGATAAATTATACTTATATATGGAAATTATTATATACATGGTAGGTATTAGTATTATGACAGAACAGGAAGCCTTCACATGCAAGATTTTGCTTCCTCCAATAAGCTTCCAGGATCTGTAGAGCCAATAAGGCTCTCAGCTCTCAGCTCATGGAGCCCAAAGCAGCCAACATGACCTTTTGACTTCTCCACCCCCGCCTTCATCTGAGGCTTTTATCATCAGCTACTCTCTTCAGGCAGCTTCCGAGGCTTCTTGTTGTTCTGCTTCTTCCTCTATTCAACTTCCACCTGACATTCTTCTCCTCAAAAGAGGTTAGTGACTCATCTCTAGATCTTATGAAGAGAAACAAACAAAAAAATCTACCATGCCATCAGGCTTGAACTCCATAGTCTACAAACAATTCTTCTATTTATAATTTCTCATTTATAGCCTTTAAAACTGAAATATAAATTTCATATGTAAATGATGTGATGGCTCACAATTCACTGCTAGCATCTTTACCTTAGTCAGTACTCTTATCTCTGAGCTGCTTTCAGATAGGTCCTCTCAATGTATCTATCTGAATAGGGGCAGCTTTTTTGTTTTTACTTCATCCTCAGAACTCTCTCAAGCTGCTTTTTTTTCACACAAAAGTTGTTTTTCTGCCTCTTTTGGCAAATAAAATACCCATATGCAAATGAGGCTTTACCATAAATAGGGAATACCACAATCAAGTTGGGTGAAGCTCTCCTGTACTAAAATTATGGAAGGATGTGATTCAGTCATTCTAGAAATGGATAAGCTGGGATCTAAGACCATGGATTCACTTGAGTATTAGAACATAGACAAGGAAGAAAGAAAACTTCCAAGCAGTAGCACCTCCTAAGACAGTTGAGAAAAATTCAAGTTGCTTTAGAATAAATTTCATTATCAGTTTTTCTGAGGGCCCTGTTAGATGAAACCAGGTAGAAAATAACAAGTCTTAAATAGAAATTTCAAAATTAATATTCACAGAGACATCAGTATAAATGTGCCTTGAAGTCATCTGCTCCAATGGGATCTATAGTGCCATGCTCCTTCTGATCTGTCAGAGAAGCCTCAGTGAAATTCCCACAAAAAGTAATATTAGGTTTCTTACTCACCCTTGATTAGTGGCAAATGTCACTGCTTCTGGAGAAAGTACAGGAGAGAATCTGGTCTACCTGAAAAACAGTATTTTGCTTCTGACTTCTCTACCAAGGTGTATGATTCAATAATAAGAGAGAAGAGAACAAAAATGATGATTAGGGAATTTATTTATATATCATGATATATATCAGAGGATAATAAGGGAATAATAGAATACCTATCTTCCTTCAATGAATGCAAGTCACCTGTCCTAGGTACTGAAAGAAGTGGACTTCAAATTCTTTGGTTCCTCATTTGCCATGTGCTTTAAAAATAAATAACATTCATCAACAAAATCAAACATTTCAGTAGAGGAACAAGAAAGAGGATTACAGAGGAAATAAAACTTTTGTTACACAAAACTAACTTCAAGACTTAACAGCCACACAAAACTAGTTTGCTATTAAAAAGATAGAAATTTCTTCCTGAAATAGATGTGCTAAATTTTTGCACACTCCCAATTTTGTGCCCTTTATAGGTTTTGCCCTAGGGCAAAGCTCTAGTGGCCCTGTATTAGGTATGGCTCCAATGACAACAGATATCAAATAAAACTTATCCATTAATGCTTTTTTTTTTTTTTTTGCTGAGGGGAAGGCAGGGCAATTCAGGTTAAGTGACTTGCCCAAGGTCACACAGCTAGTAAGTGTGTCAAGTGTCTAAGCCCAAATTTGAACTCAGGTCCTCCTGATTCCAGGGCAGGTGCTCCACTCACTGCGCCACCTAGCTGCCCCATCAATACTTTTAAATGCACTATCCTCATCTACAACAACAATGGAAACATATTTGAACTCTACTCCCTGGGAGTACACCAAGTGCTCACTGTGTAAGTAGTGAATTGCATAAACGGAGACAAAATCTGGGGGGAAAACTACAGTATCTAACCAAATGCATATAGAAAAAGTCCATGCTTAAGGATACAATTTCAAAAGAATGAAAAGGATCACAGGTAGAACTCTGACCAAAGAAAATAAAAGGACTCCAAAAAGATTGTTGTTAATACATTCATTTGCTTTCTCATCTTTATGAAATCCAAAGGGTCTTCTCAATAGAAATATGATAAAGGAAAAAAGTAGACTTTCATAAATAAATTTTTATAGCAGATCACATCTTTATCACAAAACTTACCAAGAACTTTAGAGAATATGAAAATCCTATGAGATCTACTATTTATTGTTTTTTAATTAATTTGGAAGAATAAAATGTAGTCTTGAAAGCTCTTCTCAGACAAGGTTACCTCTCAAAAACACTAAAATTATACAAGATTCTATGATAGGTGTAACTAAAGAGATCATTTTGTTCAATAATTCTGTCTATTTTGGCAACAAACAAGATGTTCCTAACATATAAACCTATGATGTTTATTAGGGTCAAGGCAAATTATTACTTATGCAAAATCCTTGCTCTGATGGAGAAGTTTGCAGATGACATTGTAGTACCTGGATCATAGGATCATAGATTTAGAGCAGAAATGAACCTTAGAGGCCAGAAGAGGAGACTGAGGCCAGCTGTGGTTAAGTGACTCACCCAAGGCTACACAGCTAATAAAGGGCTCTGTCAGGAGATCCTGTCTCAAATATTGTGCCCAAACTAGTGCACAATGCTGCCAACAGCATTTAGTTGCTGAAAACTATTCTCATCTAGGTGAAATCACAACTCTGTGAAAAACAATGGTATAATTTACCATGCCCAAAAAGTGAAATTAATTTCTAAGATTATAGCATAAAACTTGATGGAACAATACCTTCATTTAGTCCACCAATGCATGTATTTTGGATGGGTGCTCAAGTAAATGGTGATCTCCTCATCAAAGTGAATAGGATAAAGAGATTAGTTTGGATCACACTTGGGTTACTGTGTGTGCCCCCTCCCTTGAGCAGATCAAAGATCTGTGGAGGTCTATTTCTTTAATGTTAATATTCTCCTAGGAATGCTACAAGGCTGCAAATCATGGGACACCAAAATCTTGGGGCAAAATAATCAAAGTTACGAATAACCCAAATGATAATGGAAAGACTTGTGATAGGCATAAATAGGGAAGATCATGGTATTAATCTTCCTTTGTGTGCCAGCAGTGGAATAAATGATATTGAGGACATATAAGATTTCAAAACAAAGAATAACATCATGCCATGAGAATGAAAAACAACAGTCCGAAGGTGTGAGTAGTATATTGGTATGCCCTAGATATAAAAAGAATGACAGGAAGGCTTCTAATTTGTTGGATGGATCCTCTACAGAGGACTTATGTGAATTCAGTGGCAAGAATCAACACAGAGATTGAGAAGGTACAGAAGAGCTGTGATTTGCATCAATGGGGCATCATTTTCATCACTGATGAAATTATTGGTCTTTCTTTCTCTCAAAGTATCAAATATGTAATTCGCACAGTACTTGCCTATGAACAGTTTTCAGTATATAGAAATAAACTGAGAAGATAACAGCTATTTTTATAGAAATGCATCTACACTGGTAAAAGTACATGAAAAATATTGTTTATGACTAAAACAATTTCCTATCCTCCCCCCAAAAAGATTGATCTTTTGTTCAATATCTAAATAGGAACCTAAATAGAATCCTGCCATAGCAGATTCCAATACTCAGTTGCCACAGGGAGACATAGACTTTCCTGGCAATACATGTGAGGCCCAAAGGTGCTATATTTAAAACTACATCAGCATTTCTATTAAAATCCAAGATTTTCAGGGGTTTATGACTAAGCCATAAAATTTGTATTTGATAGAAAGGCAGAATTGAAGGTCTCTGTGGAGATTGTTCTCTTTCCTTTTCATATAAAATTAGTGTGGCCATTTGTTTTCTTTATGTGATTCAAACACTTTAGCAGAACAAGAAACTTGGGTACCTGTAATAGTTTTAAAATATATCAGCACTCTAGAGAGCTAAGAAAACTCTTAGCTAGTCTTAGTTTTTTTTAAGGTTTTCCTACTTGAATTTTCTTATCATCAGAAGCTAAAAACTCAAAACTTGAATAACCTAAGTAACCTGAGGAGTTTAAAATGACAACAGAACTGACAGTACTTTGTTTTCTTGGTGACCAAATAAGTCTAGAAGCTTTTTTTGTTTCATTTCAAAATAAATGATGTTTGCTGAATGACTGATGGAATAGAGAGACCCTAGGATCCTAAGTCTTGAGTTCTCCTGATTTTAGCAGTTTTTTTTCTCCCTCATTCAATTTGATTCAGTTAAAAAATACTGAGGTCCTACTATGTGATCAGCCTTGTTTCTGGTTCTCATATATGAAAGATTTATAAGACATGTTACCTCCCCTTCCCATTGCAATAATGACAATCCTGTGGGGGAAAAAAAGGATAAATGTTTCTCATTCTCTTATCCTCCAGCATTTGTTAAGAGACTAGTCTAAACACTAGGTGTTCGAGAACACTGATCCACCAATTTTATAACATCTTTTAGTGAAATAAAATTCAATTCAATTAAGTACACATTGGCAATATATGTGTGTTTATAAGTTTTATAGATATACTATTGTACTAATTATGTATATTAAAAAGCTTATAAATAATAGAAATTTTTAAAAGGATCAGATAATGATAAAATAATATTTTATTTTGTTTGTGTAGATAAGTGGCACAGTACAAAGTGTCAAACTTGCAGCCCACAAAGTTCAGTATGAACTAGATTAAAATGAAATTGGTAAATATCTAACAAAATAAATAAAATACCATGGAACATATTAGTATGTGGTTTTCTAAATCAAGATGCAATCACAGAGGTCCTTATGCATGGCCTGGTGGCTCCCATTTCTTGTTGACTTTTAAACCACTGACATGTGGAATTGAGTGTTATACTCGGGAACTGGATGATCTGAGTTCAAATCTTGAAGCCTATACTTATTAGCAGTGTGACCCTGGGCAAGTCATTTCAACTTTGTCAGCCTCAGTTTTCTCATCCGTAAACTAGGGATTATAATAACATCTACTCCTATAGAGGGTTGTTGTAAAGATAAAATAGCATTTCTTAAGTGATTTGTGAACTTTTAAGTGCCATATGAACCCTAATTATTATTACTGTTGCAATTGTTGTTGCTGTTGTTAATGTTGTTATTTCATCCTGGGGTCAATAGGGAGCCACTTGCGATAACTGAATGAAAGAAGCTGTATCATGAGCAGTATGGGCAGACTCCACAAACTGTCTTGGCACCAGGTTGCGTGTAACCAACAGACCACAAACTTGTTGGTGAGTTGGGGAGGTGGGATATACCCCAGGCATGTGAAGACTTCCTGGTAGAATGGGCAGATGAGAACAATCTGTTCCAGGGGCCATGAGGACAGCTGAAGCAGGAGCTGTGGAGTGCTCAGAGCTTGGTCAGACAACAAAAACACCAAGGTCATCCAATGTACCCTGGGCCGTCGCCAGTGGTCTTGACTTTCATCCTGCTACTGGACTTGGATGACTCAAGAAGAAAGTGACTGAAACTGTGCATCACTTAAATCCATTTCAACCACTTGTCAAGACAAACAACAACATCAGCCTTCCTAACTTATCTTCCTCTAATACAATCAAGAGAGAAGGAGAAAGAGAGAAAGGGAGAGATGGAATAAGAAGACAGGAAGGTAGGCAGTAAGGAAGTATTTGTTAAGAGCCTACTATGTGCCAAGCACTATGCTAAGCACTTCACAAATATTATCTCATTTGATTCTCTCAATCCTGAGAGGTAGGTGCTATTATTATCCCCATTTTACAGTTGAGCAAACTGAGACAGAGGTTAAGTGATTTATCCAGGGTCACATAGCTAGTAAGTATCTGAAGCTAAATTTGATATCCATTCTTCCCGATTGTAAACTCAGGGATCTTGTCCACCATGTCACCTTGCTGTCCCTGATCAAAAGACATTTGTTCCAGTATGAAGCTTTGTTCTTGCTATTATTTTCACCATCTCTGGGTCACAGACCTTTGTCTTGAGCAGAGTAGATACACAGTCAGTATTTATTGAATGAATGAATGAAATGAATGGCTGCCTTTTGACTGCTAATTTGGGTTATGATCATTGTCCTGTTCTAGGTTCTTGATTCCTGATTTGGCTGATTTTCCTGGGATTATAGTCCTAGTCCAGTCCACTTCGTATTTATGGTTATCTCTGAACTTTGTTGCTGCTCTGTTTGTTTTGTGATCCTGTGGAAGATCTTTACATATTTAACCCAATCTCCAGATTTTGCTCTTCTTGACCCTCATTGTTCTCTGTCTGCCCCTCAAATACCAGAGTACCTATGAGTAAAGGAAACTTGTGTTTTAATTTCCCAAGTCTTGAATTCCACAGAAGAGAACCAGGAAAATATTTTCACTCAAGTCATATATCTTTATTAAACCAAACAATTGCTTTTTTCCCCACAATGTAAGTTAGAAAAAAATGTAAATAATCCTTAGTTTTTGCTGGATTGATTCTACAATTACATTTTTATGGTAATTCCCTCTACCAAATGTAGAAGAGTTTCTGCTCTAAAACTCAAAGAGTTTTAGGGAGCTGCCTGGAGGAAGTATTCAGAGGTTAAATCACTTACCAAGGGTCCCACAGCCAGTACGTGTCATAAGTGACCCATGAACACAGCCAAGTCTTCTTTACTGTGAAAACTACTCTTATCCACTACACCATACTACCTATTAAGTATATCCCAAATGTGATATTATAATTAATAGAACTCTGTAAAGGGGGCAGTCACCTTGTTGTTAGGCTGGGAACCATGTTCTTTGTTATCTCTTTAAGTGGCTCAGTCCCAAGGCACTGAACAAGAGCTGAACCTCCTTTGGCTCTCCCAAAAGGTGCAAATAACACTTGGATTTCTGCTGTCCTAGATAGATGCAGAACAGTCTTCAGCATTTTGAATATCTTTACACATTATGTCTTGCAACACAAGTAAATGACTAAAAGCGACCTCCAGTTCTCTGTGGGAAGGGCAGCCCAGTACAGATGATGAATACTGAATGGTTGCATTTGATCCACATAGAATGTTGTATGTTTTAGGAAAAGCAGCAGTGGAATCAGCAAAGCATTTCCTGACTAGATTTTTCCAAATGAAAGAAGGGTCAGAGGGCTTGTGATTTTAAGGAGGGGTAGGTAGGAAACCTCAGTAGTTGGATGCTGACAAGAGGAAGATGATTTCTTGGTAGTTTGCTGACATCTGCTCTCAGATATGTGGACAAATGCATCAAGATGCTTCTAAACACTGAATAGAGAGAGATACAAAGACAAAGTCTCATCCCTCTAGGATTACAAACTAAGCAAATTCATTTTGACTCGAGGGAACAGATTTCTGATGAGCTAGTACAGAATGGCAGGAATGCAAGTGCTTAGGGCAGCACATAGAATGGAGAGGTAGTGCTACATTGGTGAAGGCATACATATGCTGCTGAATATATCTTATTTTTATGGGTCCTGAAATGAGAGACTTTCTGAGAGAGAAGGAAGAACTTGCCTTTCCACTATCAAAAACCATTAGAGACACAAATTAAGAAATCTGATTTGTGATCCAAATGCAACTTACCACTACCTCTATAAATCCCTCCCCTAACTCCCAGTTGTTTCTTTGCTATATCATCTGCAGTGTGGAAGAAGCTGCTGACTGAAGCTTGGGGGAATTTGTCAAGACTGCTGAACTGTGTTCAGTCATTTTTCAGTTGTGTCAGACTCCTCATGACCCCATTTGGAGTTTTCTTATCAAAGATACTAGAGTGGTCTGCCATTTCCTTTTCAAGCACATTTTACAGATGAAGAAACTGAAATACACAGGGTTAAATGACTTGTCCAGGTCACACAGCTAGTGTCTGAGGCCAGATTTGAACTCAGGAAGATAAGTCTTCCTGACTCTAGCCCTGGCATATATCCACTATATCATCCAGCTGACCACTGAACTCCAGGAGAAGGCAAAGAGAAAGAAAGGAGTATGGGAGGCAGCAGTGTGGTATGATGGATAGAACATTGGAACTGGAGTCATGAAACACAGGTACAAATCCCTGCCTCTGATACTATGACCATGAATTTTAATCTCTCTGAACTTCATTTTCCTCATCTGTAAAATGGAAGCAATGAGACCTATTTATTAGTACCTTACAGGATTGCTGTAAACTCACATGAGATATTGTATGTAAAACACTTGATAAATCTGTAAGTACGACACAAATGTCAGACATTGTTATCTGTCGGCTTGCTCTTCTTGGAAATAATATAGGACAAAGAACAGGCAGAAGTGTAAAAACTCTGCTTAGCACTGCCACTATTCTGTATTTGAGTCTCTACATACTTATTCTCTCTCTTTCTCTCTCTCTCTCTCTCTCTCTCTCTCTCTCTCTCTCTCTTTCTCTCTCCTGCTTCTTACACATTCTTCTTTCTCCTACTCAATTCAGGTATCACCAGCCAAGGTGTCCTAATTTCCTCTTCTCTCTTCTCTCCTTTTTTTCAACACCCACTGCTTTCAGCCCTCTGCATAGTACTGAAGCTTTTTTTTTTCTGCTCCTGAAGCTTGACCATGTCAAACACGTTTATCTCTATAAGGAGCCCCTGAAGAATTTGAGAGAGACATCTATTACGTGCATTCTTGAGGACTAAGAAAAAGAAGAAAAAAAGAAAGAGAAAAGATAAATTCCTAAGAGAGATGGCTGACTCTCAAAGGGGCCAACAACAAAAAGGCAGAGAACAAAAGGCCAAGCGTTGTGAAGATAATGGCAAAAATTTAAAATATAAGTAAAAGAACAAGTCATACCCTGGGTCTCCACCACTTAACCTAGCTTTCTGGATTATTGGATTATTTACATTTGAATAAATGATTTTGTATATATGGATATTATCTGGATTATTTATTTTTGAATAAATGACTTTGTAAATTCAGTACAACTAGCAAGAAGGAGAGCCATCTTTGTAATTCTACTCATGATCTTTATTATTGTTTTAAAAATCTGGCTAGCAGCTTCTGTGGGGGGTCCAGATCCACCCACAGCCAGCACCCGGAAAGCTGCTGGACAGCCAGAAAGCCCAGGTTCTTTTGATCTGCCTTATTAAGGAGAGCAAAGTGAAGGGGTTGGCAAGCTTACTTTAATTCAGCACACAAATATCAT
>CM053622.1:586678132-586720825 GCA_028646595.1 Phalanger gymnotis
GTGGAGCCCTGCTTCCCTCTGCCACTTTGTGGGTTCTGCAGCTCTAAAATTGGTTCAGAGCCATTGTTTTATAGGTTTTTGGAGGAACTTGGTGGGGAGCTCACGCCAGTCACTGCTTCCCAGCCACCATCTTGGCTCCGCCCCCTTTATATTACTATTAAATCATTTAAAGACAAGCATGAACTAGATGAAATGTATTTTGACAGGACAATTCAAAAACAGGAACTGGTCTAGGAGAAAGGAAAAATAAATGAGGACAAGTAGTGCACTGACATCTAATCCAGATGTTGTCTGAACCCTCAAATAAACAGAAATAAAAATGGTGTCCAAAATACAATTTAATTCAAGTCAACAAATACTTATTAAGCATTGACTGTGTAAAGCACTATAGTAGCCACTGGGGAATACAAACACAAAAACTAGAGCCCTTGTTCTCGAGATAATTAAAAACTGATCAGATATACAATGGGTACATATATGGAGTTAATATAACCTATTTGACAGAGTAGATACCCAGATTACTTTGTAAACAATATATAACATAGTTTCAGAGAGCTACCTAAGTGTCTGAGATGTTAAATGATTTGAACCCACAGATCCCAGACAGCAAACCAAGCATCGTAGCTACTACTCTATGCTGCCTCAAAAACAACATCCAATTTCCTGAAAAAAAAAAAATCAAGGCCATGCATCATGAACTCTCTTACCACCTCCACGTCAAAACATCTCTATGTTTTCACTCACCATTTCTTTCTTCCCTCTTGTCTCTAACAATAAAGTGATCCTCTTTCTTAACAATGATATCTCATGGTCTTGAATGTACCCCTTCCCATAGCCATTCTGGAGCTTTCTGCATCAAGCATTTCTTCTCCCTCATCTTCAATTTCTCCCTCCCTCCAAACTCTGTCCCTGCATATACCCTACTTGCTTTCTTACTGACTTCTTGCAATAAACATAGTAAGATTTTATATGCACACATTTTTAAAATTTCTCTTGAACTGGTGTCCTCTCCCTCTCCTTCCTTTGATTGCTTGCCTTGGGAAAGAGTATTCTATAACACACACCTCAGCCTCTTGTTATCGTCTTTCTCCAAGACCTCCAATTACCTTGAAATTATTTAAAGGCATTTTTTCAATGCTCACCCATGCTAAATTTACCCTACGATTAACTTGATATTTGATATTGCTGCGGAATTCAATACTATTAGCCACCATTTATTTCTGGGAATATTCTTCTCCAAACTTCCATAACACTGCTCTCCATTTGTTCTATTCATACCTTTCTATTTGCTTCTTCTTGGTATCATTTATTGGTTTATCAACCTTCTCATATCCACTAAGAGGATGTCTATGTTCTTGTCTTATTTTAAGGCAGGCTCAGTAGATAAAGGTTAGGTCTTGAAGTCAGAAAGATCTGAGCTCTAATCATGCCTCTGACACTAGCTGTGTGACCTTGGGGAAGTCACTTAAGCTCTCTATGCCTCTGTAAAATAGGGATCATAACAGCAACCACCTCACTGGGTTATTGTGAGGATCAAATGATTAACTTATGTAAAGCACTTTGCAAATTGTTAAGCACTACATAAATAATAACTCATTATTTTGTTCCATTGCAACGTACTTTCTCTAAGTGATTTAAACTGCTCCATAGGTTCAAAAACTATATGAGGAAAAATAGCAAAACTTAAAAACACTATATAAGACTATATAAGACATAATATAAACTATTAAAAAACCTAAGAGGTATCTTAAAGGATAACTAATAAACCATTGACTAAGCAGATAAAAGTAAATTTACCAAAATTAATAATGAACAAGTTGGAGAGGTTTCTGGGAAGATGGCAGAGTAGGTCAGAAAATTCCAACCTCTAAAGATTTTCCCCCACAAAAGATTTAAAATAGCACCTTAGGGCAAACGAAGTGGGGTGGAGACAAAGAAAAATAGGGGCACAACCAGGATCTACCACAGACAGTCTGAGAAGATCTGAAGATGAATCCCAGGACTGGGTTTGGACCCACCGAGGAATAAACACCTCCAGGCTAGGTTCCATTTTAACAACAAATGACAAGCCCTGGGGTTAGTTGGTCTGAGAGGCTACCTCAGCCCCAGTCGCTGTAACTTTTTACCCTAGGATAGTGAGGGTAGCTGTGCTTTTGAGCCCAGGAAGATTGTGGGCACCTCTCCTGATGAGGAACGCCAGACCCAGCTGTGCTGTGAAGAGCAGTGGGGGCAAGAAGGAACCAACACACACTAGTGAGTGCAGAAGCAGTGGGACAGAAAACCCCTGGCTGTGGGCACTTACAGGATGTTGGAGGTTTGGCTTTGGTTCCAGGCTAGAGGGAACTGAAGATCTGCTGTGGCAAGAGGCATTATTGCCCATACCCCAGGGGTAGAGGTGATTATAAAAAAATCAAGTTATTTCCACAAAAAAAAAAAAAATGCATAGGCAAATGAGAAAGAATCCAACCATAGAAACCTTTTGTGGTAATAGTGATGACTGGGGTTCACCTTTGGAGGAGTACACTGAAGTAAAGAAATCCCCAAAGAGTAATGTTAAATGGTCACTTGCCCAGAAAGAATCTATAGAAGATCTTAAAAAAGACTTTAAAAATCAAATGGCAAAGATGGAGAAAAAACTAAAAAAAAATAAAAAATAAAAACAATCCAAGAAAAACAAGAAGGTTATAAAAGGAAAATCAACCAACTAGAAAAGGAGATCTAGAATCTCAAGAAGGAAAATGACACCTTGAAAATTAGAACTGGTCAAAGTGAAGCCACTGAAATTATAAGAGAGCAAGAAATAATTAAGCAAAACATGAATAATGAAAAAATAGAAGAGAAAGTGAAACATCTTATAAGAAAAAAAACAGATTTGGAGAATAGATCAAGAAGAGAAAATATAAAAATAATCAGAGTAACTGAAAGTCATGATCAAAAAAAGAATCTTGATACAATAATACAGGAAGTAGAAATAGAGAAAATCTACAGAACACCACTTAAAAGAGATCCTATGAGAAAAACTCAAAGGAATATTATAGTTAAATTCTGAAATCCCCAGATCAAGGATAAAATAATAAAAGCATCAAGATGAAAACAATTCAAATATGGTGGTGCCACAATTAGAATTACACAAGACCTAGCAGCAGAGACATTAAAGGAATGCAGGTCTTGGAACACAATGTATCAAAGAGCAAAACACCTGGAGCTTCGACCAAAATTATCATACCCTTCAAATTTCAGTATTATTTTGACTGAAAAAAAAATGGACATTTGACAAACCCCCAGACCTTCAAGACTTTTTAAAAAAAAATCAATAGAAGATTCAACATACAAGAACTAAGAGACATGTAAGGTACATATCAAGGACTGACTATATAAGAGATCTACAAGAACAAACTGCTTACCTTTTATATAACATAAAATGTAAAATGTATGTCTGACATTCTTATTAATAATTGTTGAGCTTATAAGAAAGAGGGGGATAAACCTGACTATGATATGAATTTAAAAAGTAAAACCATTTAAAAACAGCTAAAAAGAGTATTTTATATGAGAGGTGAAAGAAGAAGAAAGGATAGAGAGGATTAAGATGGGGGAGGAGGGCTGGTAGTTCAGGTAACCTACTTTCATCAGGAATGGGTTTAAGAGGGTACATTACATATAAAGTCTTCTAAATTTAGAAGAAATAAAATAGTAAGGGTTTAGTGAGGGGGGAGAGGACAAGGGAGGGATTTTTAGAGGGGAGAATAAGGGAATTGGTAAAGGTAGCTTAGATTAATGGGAATGGAGGGATAGGGGAGGGAACCTTAAAGGGGGGAAGTCAAGTAATAGGAGGGCAGGGTAGTTGGTGGAGGAGAGGGGTAGGGCAGTAATAGGAAGGTGATATAGCGGGTAGAAGTAGAGGAGGCAGGACGGATAGGAAACAAAAGATATGTACAAACATAAAAAACAAAGATCAGGGGTAGATTATGTTTGGGAAAGTATATGTCTATATACGCATGTATATATGTGTACGTGTATGTATATATTAAGTAATATCTAAATTATATTGTAGCCTTCTGGGGGGGGTGGGGAGAGGAGAAAAAAAGAACAGTTAAAAACTGCACAGAAGAGAACAAAAGAAAACAAAAGGAAGCGAAGATGGACAATTCTCAGCAAAAGGTGTATTATTTATCATACAGGCTTTCTTGAAATGAAAATTTGTTATATATTTTGAATCCTTTCCTATGTTCTGCTATGCGCATGCTTTTTTTTTTTCTTTTTTACTTTATATTTAAGTTTCAATGTTTAAGTTTATGATGTGTTTTTGTTTCTTTTCTCTATTTTGTATTTGTGTTCTGGTAAAATAAAATTCAAAAAAAAATTTAAAAATGAACAAGGTCAGTTAACAGGAGTACATGAGTGAACTTCCAAAAAATATTTCTTTGCCAAATGTATTTATAAGTGAATTCTGCCAATCGTTTAAAGAAACTTTAAAGTCTACACAAGGAAAAAAAAGCTCTCAAAAACAGAGGCAGAAGGAATTATAATTCATTTTGGAAGACAAAAACTGAAGCAATACCAAAAACAGGAAGAAAAATGTAGAAAAAAAAGATCTATAGGTTAATTTTACTAATGAATATAGATCTTAAAAGTTTAATTTTCTTTCTTCTAGTATCTAAGGCAAGGCTGTCCTCTGCTTTCTAGTACTTGTTATAGTTCTATGGATGATAAGATCAATGAAGAGGGGATAGAATTGTTCTTATTTGCAGAAAATCTAAGAGAAGAGGCAAAGAAATAAAGATGATTAATAGCTTCTATAAAGTAGTATGACACTAAGTTCACAAAATTCCTCAACATTTCTATTAAATACTAACAACAATTGGGAAGAAATGAAAATTGGAAAAGTTCCATTCAACAGAGCTACAAAATGAATGAAATCTTGAAAATGACTTACTAAAACAAATAATTTATAGAAATTTGTATACTTAATAAATTTATATAAACAATAAGTTAAATATGTTTAAGTAAATATATAAAAATATTTATATAAATATACAAATAATCTAATAGATATCCACTACTTAACAAGTGATGGTACTACCTAAAGTAATGAATAGATTTGCTATTATACCAATTAAATGTCCTAGGGAATACTTTAAAAAGACTAAAAATTTGGGATGGTGCTTGGGAAAGGGGAAGAGAAAAGGGGCAATAGAGTAGAAATAGATTAATTCACATACATCACACAGATCAAGTGTTAAGCAAACTCCATTTTTTTTGGCTACCTTATTATTTGTAAAGAAGGGAAGGCAAACAAAAATGACAACAATAACAACAACAAAAAGAAGGAAAAAATACAAGAGGCCAGAATTGAAATACATAGTAAATAATCAAAACCTAGCTGTGAATTGGATGAACTCATCCATAAAACAGCATAGGATGACAGAACGGATGAGAAAGGAGCACATAACAATAGGGTTTGTTTGTTTTTTACAAGACACACATTTAAAGATAAACATGCAGAGTTAAAATGAGGACATGGAATATAATCTGTTATACTTCAGGTAAAACAAAAAAAACTACAGTAGCAAACAGATCAAAAAGTAAACATATGCATGATAAAGAGAAATAAAGTAAAATATATTATGCTTCAAGACATCTGTTATAGTAATTAGGGCAGGACTTTTTACTGTTTTATCTTTTGGAATGCTGAGATAATCAAGTACCTTTGATGAGTTTTGCTTTTCAAATGTAATGGCAAAAAAATTGGACTTTTTGTTGTCTTTGTTTTGGAGTGCCTCTCAGCATTGAGGAATCTTTGATTGAATGGAGAGTCTTTGATGACCTGCTTACATCAAGATAAGACCTAGCTCACATGGGTTTCAGTCGCATGGTTGTGAAACCCTTTGACCCTGACAGTGTATATAAACTCAGAGGTTAAGATTTTGCCTTTGGAGGCACACTCATTGAAAGGCTGTTGGTGAAGAGACTCTAGGTAGCTGCTGAAAGTCCTCTGGCTTTGAAAACCCAGATGCTGGTGCTTCTCTCTGGTAACTATGTATGTATTGTGATTTGGTCAGACAGATAAAAGCCTGTCTGTTGATCTGTTTGTAATTGCTCTGAAGTTCAGGGTGATGGCTTTTCCTCCTCAACTAAGTGAATGGTTTATGTATGTTTAATTAAAGTAAGACTGTTAACCCTTTAAAGTTGCTTTCCTTAGGAAAGCAGATCAAAGGACCTGTGCTAGCAGCCCTTGTGTGCTTTTGTTGTTGGTCTTACTGTCAGTCTTTCACCTCCACAGCAGCTGCTAGCAACACTGTTGTCACAATATCATAGATAATGAATCAGTATCAATGATACACATGTACACATATGTATACACCAACATGACCATTTCTATACACATATACATGTGCACATATAACACACATGTATACACACATAAAACATCATAACACCTAAATACTTAAAGGCAAAAGTTAATAAATTTCAGGGAGAAATTGAAAATAAAACCATAATAGTAGGAAACTCAATGCACCCCTTTCAGATCTTGATAAAACTAATTTTAAAAAAAAGGAACAGGAAGTAGGTTAAGAACCTGAATAGAATTTTGGAAAAAATGGAGATTTTAGATCACTGGCAATTGCTGAATGGAAATATGAAGGTGTTTACATGCCTCTAAACCCATTATAACATCTTTACCAAAAGTAACCATGTACTGAGAATCAAAAATGCAGAAAAAAATTCTTAAAAAACTTAATCATCACAACAGCTTCCCTTTGAAGAAAAATTAAAATTCCTTTGAGCTAAACTGATAACAAAATTTAGACAATCAAAAAAGTAATCATAGGAGCAATAGAAAATTTCATGAAAGAAAATGACAAAAATGAGACATACCAAAATTTATTGGATACAACTAAAGTAATAGTTAGGAGAAAATTTAAATTTTAAATGTGTTTATCAACAAAAGGGAGTGGAAAATCAATGAATTGGTTATACAACTAAAAAAACTATTAAGGTAACAACTAAAAAAATGCACAATACCAAACCAAAAAAAAACCCTGAAAATTAAAGAGATTAACAAAACTGAAAAGTAAATTGATTAAAAAAGTAGGACCTTTTGAGGACAAAGAAGCTTAATAAAGCAATTAGCTAATTTGATTTTGAAAAACAAAGGAAACTCAAATTATCCATGTAAAAATGAAAAAGACAACTTTGAAAAATTGACAAGGAAAGGAAGAAACTATCTGAAATGATTTTGTCCAATTATATTCCAACAAATCTGATAACTTAGAAAAACACAAAATGCCTAAATTTTTTGAAGAAAAAGATTATTAAATTAGCCATATCACAAAAAGAAATTGAAAAACCATAAATTCTATCTCTTACACCCACAAAAGGTGCCATATTCAAATGAATTCACAAGTGAATTCTATCAAGTATTTAGAGACCAATTAATTCCAATATATAACAGACATTTGCAAACACAGAAAAAGTAAGGACCCTTTCAAACTCTTCCTGTGATACAAATATGCCTTTTATATTTAAAACAGAGTGAGACAAAACAAAGAAAATTATAGACCAATATTCCTAATGGACACTGAAGTAAAATATTAAATATTATCAAATAAGCTACACAACATACTTTAAAAGGTTACACAGTACGACTAGGTTAAATTTATAAGAAAAAATAACAAAGTAAATTGTACTAATAGCAAAAATAGTAAAAAAGAAAAGGCATGAATAGGAAAAATTACTTAGTGCTTTATCTATCAAATTATTATAGAGCTAAAAAAAATAATAAAATTCATCTGGAGGAACAAAAAGTAACAAAATTTCAAGGGAAAAAATGAAGAGAAGGAATGAGGCATAATAATACCAGATTTCAAACTATAAAGCAATAACCAACAAAACAATTTTGATACTGTTTTTAAAACTAGAGAGATCAATCTGTGTAACAAATTAGGATATACAACATAGAGAAGCAAAAGAATATTAGCAGAGAGTTCCATAAATCAAAAAGATTCCAGCTGCTGTGGTAAGTATTCATTAATTTTTTTAAAAATATTGGGAAAATTGGTTAACAGGCTAACAGAAATTATGTATATAGTCATGTCATAATATACACTGGTAAGCTCCAAATGGATTTTTAACAGAGAAGGTGACAGCAAAAGCAAATTAGAGAATGGAAGAAATTACCTTTCAATCAGAATTCACGACCCAAAAAAGGGGCTAAGGGGAGAAGATAACAGAAGATAAAGTAGACAACTCTGATTATGTAAAATTAAACAATTTTTGTTCAAAAGCAATGTAGTTAAAATTGGAAGTAAACAGTGAGGGAAAAGCAAATTTTTGAAGCAAGATTCTCTGATAAAGATCTAATTTCTAGACTATGAGAAAAAGATCCATTCATAAATGGTCAAAGGATGCAATCGGGTTAAGTCTTCAAACAAAGAAATCTAGGCTATCAACAAATCTAAAAGAATTACTCCAAATTATTAAATAAGAAAAGTGAAAATTTAAGTAAATGAGTTTCCATTTCACACCTAAGAGATTGCAAAAGATAGCATATTTATGAGCTGTGAGTGAAAAAGCACATTGATATACTATTCGTGAAGCTACGAATCAGAATAGCCATTTTGAAAAATAATCTGAAATTATGTGCATGGAGTCACTAAACTTTATATACCTTGAACCTGCAATACTACTACTACTACTACTACTACTAGAGATTGACAAGATCAAAGAAAGGAAAAAAAATTCATACGTACAAAATATTTATAACACTCCTTTTTTAATTTTTCAGAAAAAAAATTGAAAGGGGCATTGCCCATCTATTTTGGAACAGCTAAACAGATCATTATATATGAACAATAAATGTTAATTTGCCAAAAGAAATTACAAAATGAATATTTTCAGGGAAAACCTGAAGACCTGTACAAACTAACAGAGTGAAATGAACAGAATTAGAAGTACCATAACAATAATAATATTCAGTTTTAAAGACTTGAAAACGCTAAGTAACATGACAAATTACAACTCCAAAGGACTAAAAATGAAGCATGCTAACTTCATGATAGGAAAGTGAAGGCCTTTAAATTCAAAGCAAAATATAATTTTTTTCATAGCTTGTTTGGGAATTTGATTTGCTTAATTATGTATATTTGTTGTAAGTATTTTCTTTTTCTTTTTTACTCAAAGGTGAGGAAGATGAGAGGAAAAGAAATGTTTATTAATTTTAAAAGTCATTTTTTAAGAGAAAGTTGTCTTGGGCTACTCAGAATTTAAGTGATTCATTCATGCTCATCCAATCAATATGTGTCAGGATGGGAGATGAATGTAGGTCTTTCTGAATCTGAGGACAACTTTCTAATCACTAGGACATGTTGTCATATATAACTTCAGGAAGATCTAGGTTCATGTCTAATCTGTGACACATACATACAGCCTTGTGACACTATGACACACACCCTCCTAACCTGTTGGTGACCCCAGCAACTCTCTACGGCTAAAAGTTATGGAACAGTTGTGTCTTATAGAGAAAAGCTCTGATGAAATCACAAGCCTGGTAAAACACACACCCACATGTATGCATACACGCATACATACACAGACATGCACAAATGTCTTTCAAAGATAACGGAGGAAGTTTTATTGATATTTACAAAAAAAAATTGGAAGTTAAGACTGATAAGGTGTGGGACCCCCAAAATTATCAGGCTGTTGTGATGTCACCTGAAAAGAGTTCAGACTCAAAGCATCTTCAAGTCAAGTGGAAAAGCTTTATTGTGATGCGATAAAGCAGATTAAGTTTCTTAGGAAATTTGCAACTAAAAGTTAAAACTTTTATGGGGAAAGCTCAGTGCATAGTAATGCCAACTATGCTAATTAGGTGTTCTGGGCTGGGATTAAAGAGTGGTCAATTCTTAAAGGAACGCGCAATTTTTGTACCTAGTACACAAGGGTTCTACTCAAAGTTCACTACAGGAAGCCCCTGAGGAGAATTCTAACGGGTATGTTTTTAGGTCTGTTACAATAATAAATCAACCCATGGTCATGACCATCCTACTTGTTACCAGTCACTGTTCTGTTTATACAAGAGAAATTCTATAGGGTCAGCTTGTTCCTGTAACAGGGAGAAATGATTTGCTTCACTGGGGCCCACCCATGGGTTACTGCCAAGAGATATGGTCTTGTGCTGGGGTCCAATCACACCATTATTCCCCCCTCAAATAAATGGGACTCAAAATCTTTTGGGGTATGGGACGAAGGTCTTGGCTTCTGAAGCTGCTTCCTGCTAAGCCTGGACGACGTAGAGTTGCCCCTGCCTTGCAGGGTTCCATTCAAGGGGCAGGATCTTTAGGTAGCATTTGGAACCTGACTGACACCATGTTCAGCGGATGAGGTGTTGTGGCTTTGGACAAAGGTTGGTATCCAGCCTGAGTGATCATCGGGAAGTAGGTGGCCCAGAGCCTAGAGGAGACAAATCTGACAAGATTAAGTAAACAATGGCCAAAAAAGAGTAGAAAGAATATGACCAAGAGTGGGATTAGAATAAGAGTCAGTAGAGAAAGAAGCCAGGATACCCATGAAAAGGATGGTTTTGGAGAATTGAAGCTATCATGGATTTCTTGCTTCCAAATAGCCTCTTCTAAAATAGTTTTGGTATGGAGTTCTACCTTCTGTGAGCTGTTAATGTACATAGAGCAAGAGGTGTTGGCCAGTGCACAGATGCCTCTGCTAGAGGCAAGTAGGTAGTCCAGTGCTATTAGGTTATCTAGAACCACATTTTCCAAGGAATCCAAAGACTGCTGGTTTCCCAGAGACTGAAAGCTGTCTCATTTGTCAAACAGTGAATGGTCTCTGTTAGGTTAGAGAGAATGAGTTCATGTTGTAGATGTCCATACCAAGGCATGAGGTATTCTCTCCCCTTCTTAAGGAACCAAAGAGCATTTTCCCAGAACCCATGTTTTGCCCTTTTTAAAGTGGAAGTTCTAAGTTTTGTGATATTGAAAATGGAAAGAAGAGGTGCTAAAAATCCAAGGGTGCACACACCAAAGTCTTTGTAAGGTTTTGTTAAACACTGGGTGGTCAGAATGGTGGTTCTAGGGTCCTGCCAAGTAGTGACATTTCATTTCACTTCTTCCCCAGAATTCTTGTCACTTGGCCCACCCATCCCAGAAAGGAAGGTATAGCCTTTGGGGGCACAGATAGTGCCAGCTCGTAGAAGGTTCTGTGCACAGATGCCCCAAGGATCAGAGAGATTACACATTAAGATTCCAGGCAAGAAGGATACTTTCAAAAGATCATTAAGAGTGTTGTAACTGGAGGGGGCTGTGGCATTATGATTTAACTTAGAAGTAAAGTTTAAAAAGGGAGAGCCTACTAGGAGGGTAGCAGGTGGAATGCAGTCATAGGTGCAAATGGGAAGGGTTCCCTCAGCACAACTGGTACAGCTGGCCGAGGTGAAGTTCCAGGGACACTTGTCACTAGTAGTATCCACACAGAGAGTGCAGGTCAAAAGACCAGCTGAGACATTTACAAGCCTTCCCTCAACAGGAGTCTTAACCTGCCCAGTGGCTGTGGAGCTTATCTCCCAAGCAAAGGAATAATCCCCTTTTGAGAAGCAAGGTGTTGAGACAGAAAGATGTGCCCACAAAGGAGTGGCCAGCACAAATGGAATAGCAAAGAGCTCTGAGGATATCACGTTAGGGAGGTGGGCTTTTGCAAAAATTGCATTGGGTTGGAGATGATGGTTACTCTGTGGGTGTGGGTAGCATACCCAACAATCCTGGGCTCCCCCCCCCCCCCGCCCCCGCCCCGGCCTACTGAGTTTCCCAATTTAACTAAGGAATTATCCTCCCACTTGCAGGGAACAACTGAACTGAAGTCACCAGGGAGAAGGAGGAAAAGAACTAATGTTATCATTGTTTAGCACAAAGGAAATGATTCCAAGTGGGAGAAAACAATTGTTTTGGAGAAAATGAAAAGTGATTGTGGCAAGGCTAGAACAGAGGAGGGGAAGGAAACATATAATTTCACCGCTACCCACACACCTGTCCGCTGGAGAGGACCAAGGCCTTTCAAAACTGTAGTTTAAGATACTCTACAGGTTCACAGAAATATTCTGGCATCTCTGAGGAGAAAGCAAGAGGTGGCAACAGTTTAATCCTAGAGTTCTAAGTCCAACTGGGGAGATCCTCAAGTTTTACTGCCGTTGGAGTGGTAAGTAGGTAAGTATAACTTAATAGGGTCCTTTCCAATTGACACCTAGGTGTTCCCCTTTCTTAGTTTACCAGCACTTCAAGTATACACCCAAACTCCTGTTTGTACCTGAGCAGGATTTTCTCTTTCATTCCCTAGAGGTCTGCAGAAAACCTATTGGCATATTCTGTTAAGGCATTCCTGACTGCTCCAAGTTGCAAACTGGGTAACCAAATGCTGTTCTGGGTCAACAAAGAGGTGAGATATTAGGAAGGGCCTCCCATACAGGAGCTCGAATGGGCTAAACTTAATGCTTTCCTGAGGCATAATGTGGTCTCTAAGCAGTCCAATCAATTGGGAGGCCATCCTGCTTGTTACCAGTCAGTGCCCTCTTTATACAAAAGAAATTCTACAGGGTTATCTTGTTCCTGTAGAGAGAGATAGTTTGCTTCAGTGAGGCCACTCATGGATTACTGCCAGAGATATGGTCTTGGGCTGGAGTTCAACCTTCCCATTAAGACTATTTGTTTTTCTTAACATTTGTCTCTTCCTAAAGAAAAACACCCTTAACTCAAATTTTCTGGAGTATTTTCATAGTTTGTAAAACTAAATTATGGCTATAAGGCATAGTAACAATTCTGTCAAGTCTAACAGCATTGTTAAGGAATTCAGTCTCATTTTATGTTGACTCTGAATATTTGTGGACTCCATTGTTAGGTATAGATTAAGGCATCATCCTTTGAAAGGCTCCATCCATATTATACTGCTGTTTTAATATTTGTTGATTTACAGGTTCTACTACAATTGCTTTTTTCGTTGTGTGGTTATTTGGGGGACTAAAATAATTCAGGTTAATACATTGTTTACCTACCATGAAAATGCTTAGAAATGAAAACACAGAGGGAATATTTAAAGAAGAGTGTTCAAGAACAACAACAAAAAGCTGTACTAAATATCATTCTCTTAGCTTTATTAATAACTATTAATAACTGTCTTAGTCATTGATTAATACATTTGACCATAACAATTGTGAAGATGCTTAGAATGATCAGAACTGAGTTTCATTTTAGTCCAGTAGTTATATAATATGGGCACAGGCCCAGAATTGGAGGTCTTTCTCTGTTTTGACTTTCTCTGTATGCCTAAGAAAAATTATATAGTCCTTCACATTTGATATTCAATTTATACTATTATCACAATGCCAATAATCTCAGCAAGAGGTGATGAGGGCTTGAAATGAGGCGGCAGATGTGTGAACAGAGAGTAAGAAGGAATAAAAGAGATGTTATGGATATAGAAAAGATTTGGAAAATGACTGGATATGTGGGGTGAGGAAAAGTCAGAAGTTAAGGATTAAATTAAGATTATGAAGCTAGAAGGATGGTGGTGCCTTCAACAGAAATAGTGAAGTTTGGAAAGGGGCTAGTCCCCCTGGATTCTCACAACAATCTTATGAGGTAGGCTCAATTCTTAATTTCATTTTACAGATGAGGAACCTGTAGATTTGCAAGGTTAAATGTAAATCCCTTGAGAATTGGCAGGGCTTGTTTTATTCTCTGTATGTGAATCTCCAATGCATTGCCAAATGTCAGCACATAGTAAGATGCTTAAAGGCTTGTTGATTCACTGCTCAAGTAAATTTCCCAGGACCCTACGTATAGTAAGTAACTGAGGTGGGATTAGAACGCAGGTCTACTCGTCTCTAAGTCCAGTATTCTATTTACCTATACTACTTCTCAGTAAAGCTACTTCTCCCTTAAGGGAAGTTTCCAAAGGCTGAATGACCACTGCCTGAAAATGTTATAAAGGAGGAGACATTTTTTCAAGTAGGAGCTGCATCAAATGGCTTCTGAGCTCGCTTCCAAACCAGAGATTCTGCAAATCTATAATTGCTCTGCAATATTCTGGTACCAGGAAGTCTTTGAGTTGGTGCTGAGTATTTTAGTCTTGAAGGTCATACGAAGGAAGGCGCAGCATGGGGCAGTTGTGGAGAAGAAGGTAAGGCAATTATGTATTTATAGAGCACCTACTATTTTCCAGGCACTATATGAAGTGCTTTCCAAATATTATCTCATTTGAACTGCGCGTTCTCTTCAAAAACTTCAGTTCCAGTTCTCTGCCATTAAACGAGGATAGACCAAGATGAGGCATCTAGAGTGACTTTCAACATTTAAATTGTTTTTTTTTTCTTTTCCTTCCTAAGCTCTCCCAATAACTGAATTGACCTTTTGAAAACAATTGCTTTTTGTCATAATCATCAACAAGTTTTTATTGAGCATTTACTGTCTTCAAGGCACTGTGCTAACAAATGTAAATTCAAAAATCCATAATGATGGATACACAAAGATATAATATGCATGAGCTGACCTTACAATCTAGCTGGAGAGATAGGGCATAAATAACACAATGAACTAACAAATCATTCCACCACCTCTCTGGGCCTCAGTTTCCTTACTTATACATTGAAAAGACCTGGAGTAGCTGATTTCTAATTGTTCTTCTAGACCTAAATCCCTTATTCTTTGGTCCTCTATTTACCTAGACATTTTCAAACCATACTACTTGTACTTGGGTCATCTCTCTTCTTCTACTAACTTCTCCCATCAATCTGTGCTCTGCCCCTTAAGACTAGTTCCTAATAGGTGAGCTCTTGCTTTATTTTATCTGGGAAAAGGCCTCCACATCACTTTGAGGGCATTTATAAACCATGCAGATGGTGAGTACTATTTTATTCTGGCTCCCCTTTATGTGCTATCTTCTCCCATTAGAATGCAGGCTCCTTATGGACAGGAAACTCTAGTTTGCTTGTATTTGTACCTCCCAGTGCTGCTAAGCACAGTGGCTAGCACACAGTAATCAGTCAATAGATTATTTTCTATTCATTCATTCATTTATTCAAGTCAAGAAAACATTCCAAGATGAATTACAAAGTAAGAACTACAAAGCTAGCTAGAAGTTTCCTTGGATATGACTTTATAGATTAGAAAACTTGCTCAACATCACATAGGTGATAAGTGACTTAGATCCAAAGTCAGGGATGATGATTAGGCCAGGCCAACAGGAGTGCCAAAGTCAGCACCTCAACTACTTGAGCACTGACCTGATTTCAGAGCCAGTAGTAGAGATTATAGGGAACTGCCCATATGGACAATGGGCTACTCAACAGCAATCACAATTTTTCCTTTTAGCTAGGGTTTGATTTCATACTGGGGCCAGGACTTAACCAGATGATTGTTCTGTAGCCTTTGAACTGTACATGACCCTCAATGATTATAATCAATAGATGAGATTTCTAATAGGATAAAAAAAAAAAACTAAATTGCATGGGTAGTTTCACACAAAAGCTATTCTTTCCTTTACCTCCTTATCCATTTTTGTAATCTATTAAATTATATTTGTGATCAATGTGCTTGTTGCGTCTAAGTCTAAACTTACAGTCATGGAGATATCAGGTTCAATTCCACCTTTGGCACTAGTTGTGTTAACCAAGGACAAGTTCTTTTACTTCTAGAAATCTCAGCTTCCTCCTATAAATTTTGTGTAATAATATCCGTGGTTGCTCTCTCACAGGGTCATTGGGAATTTCAAATGAGATGATATATGTAGAGCACTTGGCAAGCTTTAAAGCACTACATTAATAAATGTCAGTTATTATTGTCTTTCTTTTTGAAGAGTTAATGGAATGGTACAAAGTGGGTATAACTAGGCTCCAACATAGTATCAATTATTTCAAGAGAAATAATGTAAAGCAGAGGTGGCAAAAACAGCCTGTAGACCACACACAGCTCCCAACACCCCCAGATTTAAAATGTAATTAGGAAGTATTTAACAAAATAAATAAAATACAGTAAAATATTGGTAATATTACATTTTAACATTGTCAGTATGTGGCCTGCAGGGATCCTTATATACAAATCAGTGCTTCCTGTGTGTAACACCACTAATGTAAAAGATGTCATCAGAGAGGCTGATGACTCAAAAGATGTGGGCTTATCATGTATTGAGCATTAGGAATAACCACTGCATGGACCAAGTACTCCATTGGTATCCATGAAATGCCAAGGGATCAAGAGGAAGATTCCCAAAATGATAGGCACAATCCCTATAAGAGGATGTCCAGGAGGACAAGAAAAAAAGATGCATTCAGGACAGGTAGGTGTTACAGTAAATAGAACTTGGATTCACATTAAGGAAGGCCTGAGACTGAATCCTGTCTCTGACACTTAGCTGTGTGACTCTGGGCTAGCTAGCTTCAGTTTACTTATCTGTAAAATGAGGATAATAATAGCACCTAACTTTAGGGTTGTGAGAATCAAATGAGATAACACATATGAAATGCTTGGAAAAATCTGAAGCTCTACATAAATGCTAGCTATAAGTATCATGCAAGATGAAGAGGAGAAGATGGTTTATGATCTGTTGGATGGAAGAATTACCCACATCAAGGATATCACAGATCCACTGAAATATCCAAATACGTCTTTGATTTTATCTTAAAATCAAAGATACCTTAAAATTATTATTAACTACAGAATTTAGAGTTGAGAGGGACCTTAAAACCCATCTGGTAAATCCTCTTTTCCTACAGATAAGGAAAACTGAAGCCTAGAGAGGTCAGACGAGAGGCCCAAAGTCATACACAACTGGGATACGAACCTAAATCATCTGACTCCAAATTTGTGTTCTTTCTAATATAACGAGCCACTTAAAATCAAAAGTAAATAATAAGAAAATGTATTGCCCTTAAATGAAAATTATTAAAGGTTTTTAACATAAGTTAAAATAGTTGTAACTTTGAGAAATCTGTAACACTACCACAGATAGTAGAAAGAAAATTCTTCAGTATGAAAGAAGGGTAAACCAAAACAAATTTGAAATATTTCTGTACTTGTGTATACTATGTCCCCTGTACATATAAATGTTATTACTATATGAAATTCTACTCATTTCTTTGCAAATTCATAAATCCAATTCCTCATTTAGATGTTAGGCTAGTTCATTTTAATTAGCTCCAAATCATCTGGATCAGAAAAATTAAAATGCAAGCTGCTTCATTCCAAGGGTTTTGTTTGTTCCAGAAGAGGCCTTAAATTGTGGTTGAATCACTTTTTGTATATTGTCCCAATAATGCTAGCTGATTTTCAATACACTATGTTCAACAATATTTTATACACTGTTCCTTCTTAAAGATAACTACATGAAAATTAAAACTGACAATTTTTTATAAATTTAAAATCTAAGTCATAATGCTGTATTGCAACTAGTTTAGGCAATGAATAATTTTCATTCTACAATCAAAAATGTGACTAAAATAATTGATCTACAGACATCTTTATTCTTGAATAGATAAAGATCAATACTAACTATATCATTCACCACTGTACATTTAGGTAACATTCACGAAGTCAAACTGAGTTTGTCCTCCACTGTAAAAATCTGCTTCTGATAGAAAACAGTTTCATTTGCTACTGGCTAAGTCATTTATCTTAGTGAGACATCACAAGCATTATTGTACATCAGTAAGGAAATATAGGAAAAATGTCATCGTTAATTATACTAAGGTTCTGGGATTTCAGTGCTTGAGTCTGACATGACAGTCACTAAGACTGTGATAAAATTCATGACTAAAATGCAATTAAGTTTAATAGGAAGGCATACCTCAATACAGAATTCCCCCAACCAAAACTGTTCTGCTGTAACATTAATATGTTACAGTCAAACAGTAAAATCCTATGTATCGAGGAAACTGAGGCCCAGAGAAGTTTAAAGATAAGCCTGAAGTCACATGGGTAGCATGTGAAGAATGGGGAGTGAGGAAAAACAAAAATTCTTTGTATGACCGTTAGGAAGCTAGTGAATGGAATGTTGTAACAGTAATTAAGGTGGGACTTTTTGCTGTTGACCTTTAATGATTCTGGCCTTTGTTTGAATGGGGCAGATAAAGTGGGATGTTTTTGAATTTCTCAGCACTGAGACAACTGGGAGCCATTGATCTGTATCTGATGTGATACTGGGGGTGGGGAACTTCTCCACGCCCAGCCTGGATGAGGTCAGGGCCCTCCCAGGCCCTGAACAGCATATATAAGCGCAGAGGTTAGCGTTGTCTCTTAGAGCTCTGTGCCACAGTAGGAGTGGCGTGTGACTCCGGGCCAGCCATTATAATGAGCTCCCCGGCTGTAGACCCAGATGTTGATAACTACGAATTGTATTTGGTCTGTAATTCAGGGTGATGGTTTTTTCCCCTGAACTCAGTAAATGATATTTGTATGCTGGATTAAAGATTGTTAACCCCTTAACGTTGCTTTACTTAGTAAAGCAGATGAAAAGGACCTGGGCTTGCAGTGTTGTTGTGAGCTGGCTGTTGTTGGTTTTACATTCCCACAGCAGCTGCTAGATGGATTGTTGATACAAATATACAATCAACATAGTACCAAGAACTGGAAAACCAAGCTAAAACAATAAAGAATGGAGTTCATGTCAACCTCTTAGCAATTACCAAGTATTTGTTTAACAGCTACTTTATGATATGTCTCTTTGTGTTATGTGTTAAAGGGAGGTATAAAAGTATTATAAGATAGCTACTGTACATAATAAGCATACAAGTTAGTTGGATGAAGTGACATATTTGGTTATTATTTTAAAATGGGAGTATATTTCTACACACACACACACACAAAGTGCTTTGCAACCCTTAGTTTTATTTATCAGTTGCTGAATAATTGTTTTTAATGATAATACACCTTGACAGCTCCAACTTATGTAATACTTTAAGCTTTAGTTTTAGAGATGGAAAGAGCCTTCAAGGTCATCTATTCCAAACCTTTTTTTATAGTTGCAGAAACTGAAGTCTAGAGAGATTAAATAATTTAACTCAAGGTCACACTAAGAGTAAGCAGTATAACTCAGATATAAAATGTGCTTTGTTTCAGATCCAGCATACTTTTCATAGTAGCACACGGCTCCTCACTGCCTTTACAAAGTACTTTCCTCACAACCTTAGGGATTAAGAAAAACCTAATTAGTCTTGTTTTATGGAGGAGGGAACTGAAGCTCTGAATGGTGTGGTCGTAAAAGCCTAGTTGTTGTTGTCAGTCCTTCGTTCTTGAGGAGGACCAATGACATTATGATGGGAATGTCTTGACTTGAACATGAATTGGATTTTAGTGAGGCAGAGTGGTCAGAAGAGATGTATTTGCAAATCCTAGTTCAGTTACTTATGACCTGTGTAACTTGGCACAAGTATCTTAACCTCTTTGGGTTTCCCTTTCCTCATGTAAAATGGCGTTACAATCAATGATATCTCAGGGCTCAATCTTAGGATTTTTATAATCTGCCTCATCTTTTGTCTGAAACTGCTCTCTCCAAAGTTACCAGTGGTCTCTTAATTGCCAAATCCAACAGCCTTTTCTCAATCTTCATTCTCCTTGACCTCTCTGTGGCCTTTGACATTGTTGATTTGCCGTCTTCTCTTTGATGCTCTCCCCTCTCTAGGTTTTCAGGATACCACTCTCTCCTGGTTCTCCTCCTACCTATCAAATCACTCCTCAGTCTCTTTTGATGGATCCTCATCTAGAATGCCCTCTAACCAAAAGTGTCCCACAGGGTTCTATCCTGGGCTCTTCTCTTTCTCCTCTATACTATTTCATTTGGTGATCTCAGCAGTAACCATGGATTTAATTATCATCTCTATGCTAATGATTCCCAAATCTACCTATCCTGCCCCATTTCCACCTGTCTTTTAGATATCTCAAACTGGAAATCTGGTAGAAATCTTAAACATGTCCAAAACTGAACTCATTATCTTTTCCCTGAAATCTTCTCCCCTTCCAAATTTCCTTCTTACTAACAAAAGCACTACCATCTTCCCAGTCTCCCAGGCTCCTAATTTAAGTGTCATCCTGGACTCCCCATAATCTCTTAACTCCCACATCTCCCAATGTTGCCAAGGCCATTAGAATTCATTTTTCAACATCTCTTGAATATGCCCCCTTCTCTTCTTTGATAGTGTCATCACTCTGGTATAGGCCCTCATCAAATAATTCCTAGACCATTATAATAGTCTGTTGCTGGGTCTGCCTGCCTCAAGTCTCTCCCCACTCCAGTCATACTCCATTAAAGCCACCAAAGTGATTTTCCTAAAGCACAGGTCCACCCACGTCACCTCTCTATTCAATAAACTCTAGCGACTCCAAATCACCTCCAGACTCAAACATAAAATCCTCTGTTTGGCACTCAAATCTTTTTGTAACCTGGCCCCCTCCTACCTTTCCAGTCTTCTTACACCTTGCTCTCCACCACATACTTTGGCTTTCTGGCTACTGCACAGAAAACACTCCCTCTTTGCTCCAGGCATTTTCCCAGGCTATACTTCACTCCAGGCATGCTCTCTCTCATCTCCACCTTTTGGCCTGCCTTAGAATCTTTTAGGCCCAACCAAAACCCCATCTTTTACAAGAAGCCTTTTCTGAGCCCTCCTAATTTCCTTCCCTCTTTTGATTATTCATATTTATCCTTATATATTGCTTGCTTACAGATATTTGTTAGCTTATTGTCTCCCCCACTAGATTGTGAGTTTCTTCAGATGGGACTGTCTTTTGCTATTTTTTGTAATCCCAGTTCTTAGCACAGTGGCTAACATGTAGTAGGTGATTAATAGATATTTACTGATTGACTGCCTAAGATACACGGCTAGTTACGAATCAGAACCAGGTTAGTCCATTACTCATGTCTGACCCCTTGTGACCCCATTTGGGGTTTTCTGGACACATAATGGAGTGGTTTGCCATTTCTTTCTCCAACTCATTTAACAGATGAGGAAATCGGGGCAAACAGGGTTAACTAACTTGCCCAGGATCACAGAGATAGTGTCTGAGGCTTTGAATTCAGGCCCTCCTGACTCCAAGATTGGCACTCCATACGCTGTGCCACCTAGCTATCCAACTAGTTCAGTAGTTTAACATTAAATTTGCTACCTTAAAGGGCTAATAGGCCATCTCATAATTAGTTTGGTGCTCTTCTGAAGAATTAGGACTCTTAATATATCGGTGGTAAAGAAATCACATTCTCAATGAGAAGTTGTGATTATTGTAATTGTTTATGCTACATTATTATAGCTTAATTTGATAATCAACATGCAGAAACAGTTGCATTACAGTAGCAAGATAATAGACTGTAATACAGATTATAGTGAATTATAGCAAATTTCTTCAGGGTATATGCTTTTTCATGTGTATATGTTTTTAAATGTAAATTGTTTTATTTTAAAAGAAATATTTTATATTGAATATTGTTGCAAAGGGAGTATCTGTTTTTGTTTTATTTTCCAAAGTTACAAAACTCATTTTCTATCTCTAATGAGTGTTCCATAAAGAAATTTCGTACGGCTTATAGTAAATCTGGCTTTGAGGAATACATAGAGAAAGGATTCACAGAATTTTCTGTGCATCAATATGCAATGTGCACTTCAATGACAAATATTTTTAGACAGGCTTGTTTTGGTTTTTAATCTGCATTTTTTATCTGTATTAAATAGTCAAAAAAGCCCCTCCTTTACTACCTCATTTGCAGGTGTGCATGCATGCATGAGCACACACACACAAACACATACATGAATGCACACAAATTTTGGACTCAAACAAAATAGACTGAATTATCATTAAGGAATGAATTTTGAAGGTAGATTTTCATATTTCAATACAAAGTGTGAATCAGAATATGGAGCTTGTGAGCAAGACATTTTCTTTTGTTAGGCTTGTCTACACTGACACAATTATCAACATTCAGAGATAATATGAATATATTTGAACGTGTTGTCTAACAGAATTTTTACCCAAACTTGACGTGATTATCTGGAGAGACAGTCCTATGACCTGCTTCTAATTAGTAAGAGATGATTGAACTTTTGTTTCCACAGAAATCATGTGACACATAATTTGTGAAACCTAAGGCGTCATACTTGTCAGAAAGTCTAAAAAAACTTGTTGAAAATGTGGTGGGGTCTGTAGATTAGAGGTGGAGAGTGGACATTCCCTTCTTTTGTTCTCTGGGAATTGTCTCTTCAGCATCAACTTCAAAGGCCTAATGAGGCTTCACTGGGGATGGGGTGCCTTCAGTCACAACACAATCTGGAACAGTGGGGCTTTTCTTATGTTAATGGTAGGAGAAACAGATAAACCAGGTTCAACTCCTTTATCAATTGAAAAAAATTCCTTTCTTATGAAAGGGAGGTCATAAAATCTGAGTGATATAGACATCCAGAGTTGAGATTAAAAGTATTTATAACTTGTCATTCTTTTACTAAATAAAATACAAAGAAAATGAGGATGAAGTGGAAGGCCCTGAAATGTGGGAATGGGAAATGTAAGCAGCTGCAGAGACCCATGAGGGGAGAGTTTAGGTGTCACAGACAGGTGGCAAAACTCTTCAGTATCCAACCAATGGGGAACCAGGGAAAGGAAATGTGAATCAGGAACAGGAAATAAAAGGCTTTGTAATTGTCTTAAAGGATGTGCCTTTTCTTGTTTCAATGTTCAAAGAACATTAAACAAAAATCTCCTCCCCCCTAACCATCCAAATTCATTAATGGCCAGGTGGAGTTCTTGGTAAGATGATTGTTTCTTAAAAAGTGGAAAATATATCTCCTTCATTGGCTGGGAGACTGTGAAGTCATGAAACTGTGGGCCTACAGGAGAGGAGAAGAGATTTCTTCAAAAGATAGTTGAAGGGCTTTGGAGGAAGCAGATAAAAGAGAACGGCCCAAACTGGAATGGCTATCTAAATCTCTCAGTCACAGACATGTGCTCCCTTGACAAGTAGTTGCAACACAAGAGACTGCTAAGAGTCACCCTCCCCTTCTCTCTCCTATAATATAGTTTATTCTCTCTCTCTCTCTCTCTCTCTCTCTCTCTCTCTCTCTCTCTCTCTCTGCCTATCTCCTTCACTATCTCTGCCTCTCTCTCTTTCAAATCTCATCAGACTTCAACATCATTCCTCTATAGTCATCACTTGTCATTGCCTTGATCAGAGTTCTGCAGTGTTTCTAAACAATCTGCTCTCTTCTGTTTACTTCATTTTTCATCTCCTCCTAGAGGTTTTTCCAGTTTCCTCAGAAAATGTCCATCTTATCATTTCTTGGGGAGGGTGGGCCTGGAGTCAGGAAGACCTGAATTCAAATATGGTCTCACACACGTGCTAGCTGTGTGGCCCTGCTCGAGTTCCTCATTCTTTATTTGCCTCAGTTTCTTCACCTGGAAAATAGGAACAGTAATAGCACCTATCCCTCCCAGGGTTATTAGGGGGATTAAATAGGACAGTAATTATAAGGTACTTAATACAGTGCCTGGGACCTAGAAAACATTATACAAATGTTAGTTATTATTTTTATCTTTATCATCTTCATTAATTAACTTAGTTGCTAGTTTATTTTTCTAATCAATTTAAGGTATAGGAAAATATAACTATAGGCTTCTGGAAATTTCTCATTGTTTGAAAATATGTAGCAATTCTTCTTCTTGGGAAATATAAATATAAAGGAGTGTCTTCGATTCTGTAAAATCTTATAAACCATTTTTGCATAATCTTTTCACATTTTCATATTCTACCATATATTATACTGTCACTGGCAGAAGAAAAAAAAGCCCAAAGTTCAAGATACAATTTAGGGTAAATGTCAGGAAGAAACTTTATTGTTATGATAAGCCATGACAGGAAGAGGCACTAGTTGACTAACCACTTCTTCTGACACTTTCCTCTGTCAGCAAGTGGGCTCTGGACACAACCAATTTCTTATTCATGTAACAGAATACAATGAATAAAAACCAAAGGCAGTTAAACTGAATCAAAAACTGCTTGTAGTTGGCCTTGGAATTTGGAAAGCACAGCTTGTTTCTTTCAGGAAAAGAAAACAGGCATGCAGCAATAACGTATCATTGCCAATTTTATTTTTCTCTTCGGTCAGACTTGCAGAAGAACTAGAGTAACGGTAGAACTCAAATACAATGAAGCGGATGGGATTAGTTCATTTACACTAATATGACAGCTAGTTTAAATATGGAGTCACTCGTATCAAGAGAGGAAAGATATAGGACCTTTTTCTCTTTACTTGCACAAAAAAAGTAATGATGAATAGGTCATAGACTCAGAATTGTAGAAAAGAAAAAGACTTCAATGACTCTCATGTGCAAGCTTTAGACTAAAGGAATCCCCACTATATAAGATGCCTGACACATGGTTATCCAGCCTCCATATAGGGAGAATTCACACTTTTCAAGACAGACCATTTCTCTTCAGGACTGGTTTAATAGTTAGAAAGTTTTTTCCAAAAAAAAAAAAAAAATTGTTTTTGTGGTTTTTTTTTTCCCTTTTGCCTTTGAATGTATGAAAAAATAAACTCCCAGGAATATCCCTAAGCCATCAATCAATTTAGCTACAATTTCTTTCATTATTCTGATTTTATTTAGAGCAAGAATGTCAAGACTGATGTCTGCTTGTGAGTCATTCTGCAAAGAACTCTGATTTAGAGAACCAACAGTCAGATTAAAGGTTTTGGACTATACAATTTCTACTTTTTGCCTCTTTTACACTAATCTATCATCATCAATTCAGAAGCAGAGAAGAATAAGTTCCATTTAGTATTTATTTTTATTTCATTGGTTGGCATGAGCAAAAATATCATCTTCAAACACCCCACCTTGTAGTAACAGGCCTTTCTTATTTGGGCTGTTACTTGGAAAGCAGGATCATTTTGTTGCAATGGATATACTTAAAACTTTTCCAACACTGCAGAACCTGACAGAGCTTTTGGTCTGCCAGCATGGCCCATGGGTGATCTCTATATCATAATGCATCATCATGGCAGGCCATTACAAATCTATTCCTAAAGCTAGAGCTAACATAGTCAAACAATCAAGATACTCTTAGTCTTCAAGGAGCTTAGATTCTAATAGGAAAAAACCACAAATAAAAGGTAATTCAAAAAGTATAGGCTGGGTTGAGGTAACTGTTAAATATCAGGGGTTAGAAACTGAAAGAAAACAATATAGAGGTGTGGTTCTAGGTCATCAGAAAGCTCACCTATCAGATCCCAGGTACTAGGGACAAAGACCAGGTTCCAATGGTAGTGTGGTGAAGATGATGAGGATAGCCAAATATTTTCTTTCTTTTTAATTAACTTTTCATTTTGACCCAAGTAAAATGGATATCTGAACATTCATACTAGTCCTTTTTTTCCTGCCCTATCCCTGATTTCCATACTGACCTCATCATCACCCTGCCCAACTGAAAAGAAAAAAAAATGTATTGTAACAAGTGGTAAACACACACATGCACGCATGCATGCACACACACACACACACGCTGTTATCTAAAAAAGGTTTTATTTCATTCTACATCGTAAGTCCATAATCTATGTCAAGAGATGAGTACTAATCATGATCAATCCTGGAACTGAGTTGTTTTTCTTTATAGTATTATATAAATTATTTGGCTTGTTCTCTATCATTTCATATAGGTCATTCCCATTTTCTCTGAAAGCTTCTGTTTTGCAATTCCTTATGTCAAAACAAAAATTTTACTTTCATATACCATAATCTGTTTTAACTATTGCCCAAAAGATAAGCACTCCCTTATTTTACAGCTCTTTTTGGCACTACAAAAAAAGAGCTGCTATGAATCTTTTTTTTTATTATTTTGGTAATCATGGGACTTTTCCCTCTTTCTTTGATCTCTCCAGGCTACAAACCTGAATATTCAAAGTTTAGTGCCTATTGGGGAATGGTTCCAAATCACTTTTCAAAATGGCTGGACCAATTTACAACTCCATAAAAATTGTGTTAGTATGTTGATTTTCTCACAGATTTTCCAACTTTTGACATTTTTTTGGTCATCTTTCCCAATCTGATAGGTGGGAGACAGAAACTCGAACTGCTTCAGACTGGGTACAGGCTCTGGAAACCCCCCTGAACTCTCCTGCTTGAACTCTCCCACATGGTCAAGTCTCTTGCATTCCTGAAGCATCAACCCATCCCAGTCAACTGGCCTTTCATTGTCTCTGGCAGTCACCTGAGGCTGTAATCCTCTCAACTGGCTTTTCATTACTTTGCCCAATGCTTAATTCTCTGTTACCCTTAACCTAGCCCGGCCCTTCCTTATCTTTTACCTCCAGATCTCCTCTTGCTACTTCCCACCCTTGAACTTATCTAGATCTCATTCTCCCTTTGCCATGTGGTCCAGGTCCCTGGCTTGGGGCCTTTCTCTGTTACCTCACAGTGATCCCAGCCCATTGGCCATTCCCATCAAGATCTTCCCTAGACCTCTCTTCCAGTCACCCCAGACAACTTGGCCATTCCTAGATCCCTCCCACAATCTTTCTGTATGCAAAATCCATCTCTATTTTCCATTAAAGTGTTCAGATTCAATCTGGCCCACGTGCATTAGCTATACAAATGTTCAGATTCCTTTGGAATCTGGCCAATATGGTGGATCTGTAATTATCCTTTGTTTTTCTTTGGCTGAATGAAGGCTTGGGTCAAATTCATTCAGGGAGGACCCACGTGTTGCTATTTCAGGGTCCCAGCACCCCTAAACTTCAATGCTTCCATATGCTTCCATTTGTGTTTCTTAAATTATTAGTGATTTGGAGGATTTTTGTGTTTAGATAGATAGATAGATAGATAGATAGATAGATAGATAGATAGATAGATAGAAAGATAGATAGATAGATAGATATGCTGATTGTCTAGATTTCTCCCATTGGAAGCTGCATGTACATATTCTTTGACCATTCAAATTCTGGAAAATAGATTATGCTCTTATAAATTTAAATAACTGTTGTATATCTTAAATAGGAGACTTTTATCAGAGAAACTTGCTGCAAAGATTTTGTTTTCCTCCAATCACCTTTCCCCTCAAATTTTGACTATACTGGATTTGTGCATTTTTTTTAATTTAATGAAAACAAAATTATTCATTTTAACTTTATGTGACTTTCTCTATTCTTCAGTCATCAATTGGTTCCCTAGCCATGTATCTAAAATGCAATTTCTTCCATGAATGAACGAATAAAGAATTTAAGCTCTTACTATGTGTGAAATACTGTGCCAAGTGCTGAGGATACAACTAGAAAAATAACACAGTCCCTGGTCTCAAGGAAGTCATTCTAATGGAGTATATGACTCTTAGAGAAGGTTTCAGCTACAATCAGCTAAAAAAGTCTCTAGGTTGCAGTGGCAAAGCTGATTTAATGCCTCTTCTTTAATATCCTTTTCCATTGATAAAATCATATCAATTTTTGATGTTGAACCATTTGATAATACCAAGGACTTTGGCAGCAAAAACATTCTTTCCTGGTTTTTAGTAGCTGCAGGTGCAGCTCTTGCAGGAGCAGTTCCCAAAGCTACATCTCCTAAACGGTTGTTTACCAAGGTGATGACCCTGGGTACTGGTATGGAAGCACTGCTATTCCAAAAACTCTTCCTTGCTCTTCTAATTAATGATATTATCTTTCATGTCTAAGTCACATATGTATTTGGAGCTCGTCCTGGTATGCAGTGTGAGGTATTGGTCTCAACCTAATTTTTGTCAGTATGCTTCCGAGTTTATCTAGCAACTTTTGCAGAACTATCATAATTGCTGGAGTGTCACAGTTTATCAAACTCTAAGCTATTGATTTTGCTTACTTATGTTGTATAAATATTCTATTCCACCAATTGACCTTTATTTTTAAACAAACCAAATCATTGGATAATTATTCCTTGACAGATCTAGTACTATCTATGGAAACAATTAACATAAACTTGGACAGACTTTGAGAGATGGTAGAGGATAGAAGGGCCTGTACTATGATCCATGGGGTCACAAGGAATGAGATATGACTGAATGACTAAACAACAGATCTGGTACTGTTAGGCACATTTCTCTACCATATTTTTTTTCATTCTTTCTCTTGAGATTCTTGTCCTCCAGATAAATTTTACTTCTTCTTGCTAGTAATCCTTTGATAGTTTGAATGGGATAGCATTAAACAAAATAAATCAATTTAGGCAGTATGGTCTATTTTAGTGGCATGACCCATCTACCCTGTACATTCCTCCAACATTAAGGACTGCATTTTTGGAAAGGGTGTTTTGTATTTGTATTCATGCAGTTTCTGTGTGTGTCTTAATAGACACTAAAATATTTTATGCATTCTGTAGTTAATCTGAATGGAAGTTTTTCTTCTTTGTCTTCCTGGTAGGTTTTGCTGTTAATATGCAGAATTTCTAATGATTTAGGAGATGTTATTCTATATCTGGTGATTATAATGAATATATTGTCTCAATCACTTTTAGTTGACTCTTTAGAGTTCTCTAGACCATCATACCATGGGAAACTTTTTTTCTTCTTTGCCTATGTTTATGCACTTAATTTCTTTATATGGCCTCACTGTACCTACCATTTCTAATACTACATTTAATGGTAGTGGTGAAAAAGGACAAGATTTGCCTTATACTTGATCTTATGTTTATCCTCCCACCTTTTTGTATTACACATCATGTTTCCTCTGTGTTTTGGATGAATACTACTTATTGTATTAAGGGCTCTCTAGTATTTTTAATCCAGCAGCAATTTTGTCAAAAGGATTTAAACATGTATTGATGTAATCATGTGGTCTTCATTATTATTGTTGTTAATATTGTCTATTATGTTTACAATTTTTCTTACATTTAACTAACCTTGCATCTTGGTCTAAATCAACCTAGACATGTTGTATAAGCATTTTAATATGTTGTTGTAAATACAAATATGTATTTGCTAATGTTTTATTTAATATTTCTGCATCAGTGTTCATTGGGGATATTGGTTTAAAGTTTTCTTACTCTGCTTTGTCTTTCCTTGCTTTATGTAACAAAGCTTATATTTGTATCAGAAAAATTGTAAGCACCCTTTGTTTTCCTACTTTGACAAACAGTAAATTATTTTGTAAATAATTGATTTAATACTGGAGTTGATATTTGATATCTGATAGAGTTCACTTGTAAATCCATCTGGTTCTGGTGCTTGTTGTGGCTTTCATTTATGCTTGTTAACTGTCTTTTTCTGAGTATTTTATGTTTTTGAAAACATTAACATTTGAAAACATTAATTTCATCTAAATTATATGCTATTTGGGTAAAATAATTTCTGGTAATTTTATTTAACATGTTGTGAATTCTGCTTTTTCATGTTTACACAATCTGGTTTTCCTATTTGTAATTAGATTATCTGTTTATCAACGCATTTTTTCTTTCACTTTTGTTTATCTCTTTGATTTTTCAGGATTCTACTTTGTGTTAAATTGAAGACTTCTAATTTTTTTCTAGGTTTTTTAGTTTCACAGGCAATTGTTCAATCTGTTCTTACTTTCGCTTGTTGATGAAATAACTTAGAGAAATATATTTTCCCCTAAGGACCGCTTTAGCTGCATCCCATAAATCTTGGTATGTTGGCATTTTTTTTCATAAGATGTTCTATTCTTTCTATAATTTGTTCTTTAATGTACCAATTCTTTATGAATAACATATCTAGGTTTTGATTAATTTTTTTTATTTTTTTCAAAGGTTCTTTATTGAATGCAATTATTATTTCATTGTGGTCAGTAAAGTTTGGATTCTGCTTTTTCTGCTTTTCTGAATTTATTTGTGAGGTTTTCACGTCCAAGCGTGTGGTCAGGTTTTTTTAGAAGCTGCCATGCACAGGTGAGAAATATGTGAATTCCCTGTTCTCGTTCAGTAAGGGCTAGATAATATCTCCCCTAATTTTTCCAAAGTTCTATTCAGGTCTTGAACCTCTTCTCTGTTTTTTTTTTGTTAGATATAAGTCTGAAAGGCATACACTAAAGGTCCCACACCATAATAGCTTTGTTGTCTACTTCTTTCTGCAATTTGTTTAGCTTTTCCTTTCCTTCCTTAAATGTTATAAGTGTGTATTTGTATATGTGTGTTATAAACTGATTCAATATCTATAATGCATTTAAGCATAATGTAGTTTCCTTATTTATTTTTTATGTGAGAGGTTTTCAAGATTCCTTGATAAATGTTAAATAGAAATAACTTTTTAATGACCCTCTGAAAATCAACATGAGTTGAAACATAAAACACAGTGATCTATACTTGTCAGAGATGTTCACTATTGTGATGGAGGACATCCAGCATATAGGACATATTAAAGGTTTTCCTGTGAAAATGATGGGGATTCTTGTTCTGCTATTTATGGAGGGTATTATGCATGAAGCCTTTGAACAATGCAAATACTCCTAGAAGAGATATGCAAACAACAAAAGAATTTGATCTGATCACTCACAGGCAAGATCAAGTGGCTGAAAAATATCTCTTAAGATTATGACATGCATTTGCATGAAAAACTATAGAATTTGTCCACAGATTTGGAAAAGACAGTATAAATGAACAATGAATTTCACTTGCAGTTGAACATGGGGATAGTGTGCTGGACTATCTTTGGGAAGGTATAAACCTCCTTTAATAACCCCAATTCTTCACCCCCTTGCCATAGGTCATCAAGCAGAGATTGGATGCCTACTTTCTAGAGATACTCTAGAAGGGATTATGGTTCAGGCACATACATGGTCTCTGAGTTCCTTCCAACATGCTATAGGCATTCTGAATAATTAAAAATTAATATAACGCAGTAGCAAAGAGGTAGTACCTGATGCATGTGAATACCCAGTGACATAAAGCCAATAAAGAACTTCAAAGAAAAAGATGAGTAAAAGCCATCAAGGACTTTACCCCTAACCTTCGACTCTAACCCTGAGTGCCTCCTACTCTGACTCTAATCCTAATCCTGGGAAGAAAAGATGGGAAAGAGAATAAGAGATGACAAGAGGACAGTCAGAGTGATGTACTAGTAACCTCATGATGTCAGAAGAAATCAAGGAAGGACTTCACTATACTGGATGGGCCATTTGCAGTATACTAACAGGAGAATATGGACAAGAGCTGCATAGGAGAGGCAGGCATGCATGGGTTGTGATGAGAATCATTGAAGGTGACTCCCAAATTAATGATCTCAGATCTATTTGAGTATAAAAAAATGTAATATCAGGTATCTATGAAAACTACTTTCGGTTTTTCTAGTAAATATTTTGATTTTGACACAAAAGTCTATATCTTTAACATGAATTTTCTATTGATGCCACACTGTTACAAAACATCAGATACCATAATTTCAAAAGAATCAAACATGCACATTACAGAAAGACTCAGTTCAATAAGAAGTTACATGTAGAAGATATATCAGATTCTATGCCATCTTGGGGGGGGCGGGGTGGGAAAAAATCTGGAACTCAATATTATGTGGAACTGAGCGTTGTAAACTAAAAATAAAAAATCAATTATAAAAAAAAAGACTAGAAAGACTCCCAGTGAATGAGTATAAGTAGACTGTATCATGTAAGAGGGTACAAGTTAAAAGAACTTTTAAGGGACAGCCTGGAGAGGAAAATACTTAAGAGGGACACTGTAGGGATAAAAATTATTCAACCTACAATAGGAGAGACTGAGGCAGAGCTCTGAGCCAATGGCACTTTATTAAAGGGTCCATGGTCCCCTCTGATGAAGTGGACCTCAGATCTTCCTCATGATCTGAGATGGCTCCTCCTTCCACGTCCCTATTTTATAGGGTTAGACATCTAGACATTCAAGAACAGCTACACAAAATACAGAAAAATTCCATTGGTTGACATATGATGCATAGGCTAAGATAAGCAAAAATGATCTGTTAGCAGGGTGACAAGTTGAGTGAAGCAAGGAATATCTCCATTAAGTGGTCACAAGATGGATGGGCTTCTCCTTAGGTTAGGCAGGAGCTATACATATACTCCAAGAACCTATCAGGGGCACTTTCCATACCATGCCACCACCCATTTAGGTTTTGGTCACTGAAATTGAGCAAAACAGGATACATATATCTTTGTCAGCATTCTTATGGTTGTGCAAGTGAGCACCACAAGTGGTAAACAAGTAATGAATATCACATTAAAGTCTGAGGACTATTATAGGGCCCTTCTATTAGAAACTATATTCCTTGTTCTTACCCAAATATGCCAAAGAGGCATGGCAAAATACAGAATCTAACTGGTGGAAAGACCTTGCTCTTAAGGGCCAAAAATGACATATTAGCAGGGGGTCACAGATCGAGTAAGTGATGAGGCATCTCCACTAAGTGGCCATAAAATGGTCACCTGCTCGTGAGGGACAAGAGATAATGATCTGGAGGTACAAAAAAAAAAAACTATGAAAGATTTTCCATGAATAACCTCCACTACACTGGGCTTGGTCACCATGACAAGAAAAAACAACAGTAGAGGGCCTCTAGTCAATTTCCTATGATTAAGCAAGTGAACTTAACAATCTGCAGCTCACAGCTCTGGGGCCAAATATAGAGAACTTATAATCACTACCCCTATAGAATCACATAAAATTGATTGATACAGATTGGAATAGAGTAGGGATCCTCAATGAATCAACTTTCTCAAGACAAAAGCTATCTTCAAATATTTGAAAAGATTTCATGTAGAAGAGGGACTGAAATTTTCCTTACCTCACTGGACAGAATTAAAAAAAAAAGTATAGATACTGCATTGAGGTCAATTTTGGCTTTATACAAAGAAAAAAAAATACTATTAATTTAAGCTGCCCAATGGTGGGATGCTTCTTGAGATCGTTCCCTCAGTGAAGGCCTTCAATGAATGAGAGGTTGGAATGTACACTTGTTTAAGGCAGTCTTGTTCAGAGACAAATTGGAATAGATGGTTTCGGAGCTTCCTTCTGACTCTGAGTGTCTATAACTCTGTAACAGTTCAACAAATAATTCTGAACAAACTGATTCAAACATTTAAAAATGTGTAAACCTGGTTGCCTAAGAAAGTTCAGACATAATCTGTCTAGCCAGTCTTTGTCAGTTTAGACCCTCAGGGCATCATACAAAGCAGCACTACTTGGAACTGGTTTATAGAGTAAAACTGACATTTTAGGACCTAGCTGATTTGACTAATCTCACTCAAGTGCTAGAGTAAATAACTCTGAAAAAATATCGAATTAGTTTTCTAATGTTGAAGCAATAGTGAGCAGTGTCTTAAAGCAAAACACCCAACTGTAATGTCAAGAATCAGGGTGAAAGTCAGGTTTCAATGACCCCATTTGCAAATAGATACATACATATATACATATATGTAGCATTTATTAAATACACAGTATGTGCCAGGCACTGTGCTAAGGCCTGGGAATACAAATACAAGCAAGTTAAGATAGTCCCTGACATTCTAATAGAGAAACACAAGACGTAAGGGGAAAAAGGAAATAAAAGATGCATGTACAAGGCAGCAAGGTATGGAGTGGAACAGGATGTGTCATGGAGTCCTAGTTCTAGGAAAGATAAGGCAAAAGTTCAAAAGAATTAATGTAGCTGTATTCCATGTAATTTAAGACAGAAGTTGGGCTCCAGCATCTTTGTCACTATGGGAGCTAGATAAGACTCTATTTCTAGATGTAGTGGGTAGATGGGCCAATGAAATCCTCATTCTCAGAAATATGGACAATACAGACAGCTACTTGCTGTAAATCCACGTACAGGCCAAATGAGCCTGCTTTGACCATGTTTATTTGAAGAATTCTGCCTCCCAATTCGGAGCATGTATGGGAAACATATGACTATTTCATGTCAGCTTACTGTGTGGTGATAAGGAGTCTTTTTATTGGTTGCTGAGCCAGCATTATAAACAAACAAAATAAGAATACATAAAATCTCTCTCTCCTCCCTGGTGGCCTTTGAGTAAGGAAGAAGAAATGCTATAAAGATTCCAGGTAGAGGGAGAAGTAAAAGTAGCATTGGTATTGGCTATCATGTAGCCATGAATGTATGATGTTATTTATGTCTCTGCTGTATGTACTTCTTCTTCATATTAGACAAATGAGTGTCAGAGATAGAATAGACCAATTATGACTTTGTGTGTTTCTAAAGAATAGAAGCACCATTAGAGATTCAACAACTGGAGTCCAGAGCAGAGACTTCTAGTAGCTACAGAAGTTTAGCTAAGTGAAAAGCCTATTAGAAATCTCCTTCTCACAGAGTAAGTTGACCCCCAAAAAAAAAATCAAAGGAGATCCGAACATATTCAGAGTTGGGGGGCAGGGCCTCCACTTTGCATGCATAGAAGCAGTCTCACCTAGCCTCCAGATTGACAGGAGGTAGAGATCTATGGATATGCCTTAGCCAGTCCCCCTGCACAAACAGTTAGGATAAAATCCTAGCTTAAGGACAGCAACCTACTGACATCTGTGGAAGTAGGTGCACCAACGAGGCACAGACCAGATGACCTTTTGAAAATAGTGCAATAGACTTCAATGTGAACTGTGTGGAAGCAACTCATATAGGAGCCAAGGATGTTATTATGTTTGTGTGCATGTGTATATGTGTGATATTATATATAAAATATATTACACATATGTAATATGTAGACCAATTATACAGAATTATAATATATAAATCAAATTTCTATGCATATTCATAATTATATTTCTGTTTCCATAAGAAATGTAAATTTTGCATTTGTATTTCAAATAACATGAGAATTCATACTTTCAACAAGCTGCAACTGGTGTCCCTGGTTATCAATCATTCTGCTTCATTTTTGGAAGAATGTTGACTTTTAACACTAAAATATAGTTCAAAAGTGTCAAAGATTATGAATATTTCTATGCTCTTATAAGAGGTAGTAGGAGTTATAGACCTAGAACTGTCTGGCAGGTGTGAAGATAGTAAGGGTGGGATATATCATCACAGATTCCTTGAAAAGACCTCCAAAGGAAATATCCATCTGTTATTCTGATTCTTGAAGAATCAGGAAACTGGGCCTAATTCTTTAGTATAAGGATGAAGAGCTTGTGCCTGGTTGCATGATAGTGTGGAATTTCAAGCACTACTGCAGACGGGTATATTTCTGTCTTACATGATATAGAATTTGAAATATGGACTGGCCTGACTTTCTTTGATGAATGAGTCAATGGATAGTTATGTCGGCCATTTGAGTTTATTTTAAAAGCCAGTTATTGATATTAACTCAATTCCTTTTTTCTGCTAACACTTCAAAATAAATTATGACCACGGCTGTTATCATTATAAACCATATTTAAGAGTGTAATGGCATATTCCAGATGTGTCATCTTTCTAGACTCTGTGTGTGTGTGTGTGTGTGTGCATGCATGTGTGTGTATGTAGAATGCAGTGGTAAAGAGATTACCAATCTATAAACACCTTATATTTTACCATGACCTAACAATATGGAAATCAGCTCTCTCAAGTACTTGGGAATTCTATTCAGTAATTTTCTTAGGACTAAATAATGGTTAATAAGCCAAACCAACTGTTCTTCATGCCCTTTCCCCATAATCATGATGGTCTTTGGAACTTTCATGTTTTTTTTTCAAAATATATGTACCTATATTGGTCCTTTGTTGTGTTGTTAGTTATTTCATTTGTGTCTGAGTCTTCGTGACCCCATTTGCAGATTTCTTGGCACAGATACTGCAGTGGTTTATCATTTCTTTCTCCAGCTCATTTCACAGATAAGGAAATAAGGCAAACAGGGTTAAGTGACTCCCCCAGGGTCAGATAGCTAGTAAATGTCTAAGGCCAGATTTGAACTTGGGAAGATGAGTCTTCTTAATTTCAAGCCCAGTGTTCTACCCACTGTACCACCTACCTGGCCCCAATCTGTTCTTTAAAATAGCTACTTTTTTTTTTTTACCAAGTAGGTTTGGAGAATTAACTGAAGTAATCACTATTAATTAAGCTTACTTTTCCTTTCTAACACTTCAGTTTTTCAAATCAATTTTCTGTATTTAGCCATTGTCTGAACAAAGAATCTGAGGTTCTACATTTCTTTGTGAAACATCAGAGAAATATCAAAGACCATATAATTGCTTTATAGACTGGAACCTCACTAGAACACTTTAGAGAACAATTCGATACAAAGCAAATCAGTCTCGGCCCTCAGTCAAGGCAGTTTTATTGCTACAAAAACAAACCAAAGTTTCATAGACTCTAAACTCTTTTGAAAGTGGTCTCACCTCTATATCCATTCTCACTTCCACCACTCAAATTCTAGCCTCTACTACTTCTTACCTAGACTTGCCTGTACCTCTTGACTGAATATGCCTCTTGTAGGTTTCTTACCAATTTTCCCACTTCAACCTCCCTCCTTCTCCAAATGCTGATTTCTAAAGAAATTGTCCCAGTGCTCAGATCTGATTATTTCATCCCCACCTTTATATATCCCTTTAATGCTTAATTCAATTCAATTCAAAAGCATTTACAAAGTGCCTAGTAGCACATGAAATTGTGCCAAGTGTTGGATCTACAAAGACAAAAAGGAAATGCCTTTCCCCAAGGAGCTTACATTCTACTGGTTTAACACAGTAAGATTATCATCCCAATTTTACAGATGAAGAAAGGAATCAATGTTCAGTCAGGCTACTGCTAATTAAGTGCCAGAGTCAGGACTCATATCTAGGCCGTATCCTGACTCTTAAGACCTGTGTTCTTTACACTATGCTATACTGAAAATGTTCAATAGCTCCTTACTGCCTAAAGACTAAAATCCAGACTCTATAACATTCAAGACTTTCTATGGTCTTGTTTAAAGTCTTAAATTGGTTCAATTATATCACTCCTGTCTTTCTGGTATCTTCCAGGAGCAGAGTTCAGAGAGCCAACAATGAGAAAATCAGAACTATGAGTCACCATAAGAGCTACTAATGTCAGATATTTAATAACCCCAGATGAAGGAAATGCTTCCTTCGGTTGAGGCCACATGTTTGTTTAAACATTAATTTCTAGAATAAGGAAGTTTTTTGCCCTCATATACATAACAGGAAGATACAATTTGAATGTTCACCATTTAGGGAAAAATTGCTTTGGCTGGCCCTAGATGAAGGCAAGGTAGATGCATCAATGCCCTCATTCAGAGCTAGTGTGTTAGGTATTACAATGTTTAAAATTATAAAGTTTAAGATATAGTTATAAGTTAATATTTATCAGTTATGCTATTACCAAAAAAGCTGGAGCCAGATCAAATTTTTTATAGGAATTTTTGTTCACCTCTTCTTGCTAGGCTCATTATGAGCCTAGGCAAAAAGACCACCATAATGAAAAATGCAACCTGCAAGGCAACATATGTTGCAGAGTATAAAAAGGTAAAGAAATTCTATGAAAGACTCCAAATTCAGTCAACAGCTACTATGATGGTTGGAGACTTCGGAATAAAAGTGAGTACAGAGGAGAACAGCAAAAACATTTTGGAAAATACACTTCATGTTTGAGAAAATAAAAAGACCATGAGTTTATACACTGCTTAAATGCTTCATGCCTACACATAGTAAATATTTTCTTGTTTAAGACAGCCAGAAGGCACAGGATGTGGCAAGAACTATACACCACCACAAAAATAAAACTTGGTATTTCCTAACACACAGGAAACAGGTTACTGATCTAAGTCATATGAAAATCAGCGGTCTGTGTGCCATCAGATCATGAATTAATTAGTAAAAGGTAAAAGTCAACACCAAATTAGAAGAAAGGAGCAAGAGAAGAACCGTAGAAATTTATAACAGCTTAAGCCTATTCAAACAAGCTACTTTATGATGAAAACTGGAAAATGAAAAAAGCAAATATATTGACTGATTATCACCATATCCTATTAAAATTTAATCCATGTAAAATAGTCACACCAAAAAAGTAAAAAAAAAAAAAACCAGAAACCAGCAAAAGCTTGATTCAACTTGGGAGGGATGGTAACAATGGCAATAAAAATTCAGAATAAAACTTCATTTGTAAAATGTGGTGGAGAAGAGAGGCAGAGTATTATAAGCTGTATCAATTTACAAAAAAGAAAAAAAATAGTGGAAGAAACAAATCAACAGAATGTATGGTAAGACCAAAACAACACATAAAAAAAAAATTTACAGATGAAATTCGCATGGGGACAACTAAGAGATATAAACTAGAATAAATGTGTCAATTTTTTTTATAAGAATCTATTTTTGCCATTAGTGAACAAGCAATCTAGACCCTGATGTGCTAAATAGGAAGTAGAAATTGCACTTAGAAAGATGAAGTTAAGAGCACCTGTGCCAGAGAAAGTACACATGGAAGAAATCTGTGCTAGAGACCACATTAACTAGAAGGCACTGAGGGATTGCTTTAAGTGACATCTCTGGGAGAAGATGATATGCAAAAAAAAAAAAAACTAGGAAAAAATTACAAATAAACAAAAATGCAAATGAGAAAATATCAATAACCACTGAGCCACAGGCTTAGTTTCTCATCTTTTCAGAATCCTCATTAAAACGACCTAAACTAATAGAGAGGATATTCCTAAAGGAAATATGAAAAGGGAACATATAGTTTTTCACAAGTCAGTCATTTAAAATAGGCCACATATTTGGTCTCAGAATTGATTAAATATCTCACTGTATTTGTTCACTAGAGCAAAATATAGTGTTTAATGCCTCTCTTCCAAAAAGATTTCCTGTGCATACATTAAAATTATAAAAATTCACTGATAACTACAACTACAGAGAAAAATCTAGTCATGACCAAACATTTCTGGGCTATCATTTCTTCATCTGTAAAATAAGTAGGTTAGAATAGTTAACTAACTAGCTTGTAGATTCTATTAGATTGTATAAGACTGCAGTTAGACTCTAATAGATTTTATTTATATTGAAAAGCATTTCAGTGATAAACTAGTAAAAGAACAGTTCATCTATCATTACGCGAGAACAACGCATTTTACATAGGATTGTAGGACAATATAATTACAGATTTAAAGTTGGGAGGGACCTGAGAAATCATCCTCCCCTTTCATTTTATAGATGAGAAAACAGGGGGAGACCAGAGTGGTAAAATGACTTGAAGTACCTATGGTACTATGGGAGGAGTAAAGAGGAACAGATGATTTGGGTCTTGGGGCAGCTTCCTGGAGCTACCTTCCACCCCTAACACTTCTTTTCCACCTGAACATTTCAGGTTTTGTTTTCCTACCTTCCAAATCTCTCTCTCCTCTCTCTCTCTCTCTCTCTCTCTCTCTCTCTCTCTCTCTCTCTCTCTCTCTCTGTCTCTCTCTCTCTCTCTCTCTCTCTCTCTCTCTCTCACACACACACACACACACACACACACACAGCTGGCATCAAAAGAGAAGGAATGAAGGGAACGGACCCAGAGAACAAAGGATAGTTTTGTCCTTTTCACAAAGCTAACATAGATATTAAGAACCCTTGAGGACCTTTACGTAACCATCCACTATGAATCCTACACGTTCTAAATCCCAACCAGTCTGAGAAGCAGTGATCTACAAGCTGTATCACAAACTCATAGGGATAACTTATGTGGCTACTGTTATTGATTCCATTTCATATGTGGAAAAGTTAAATTACATAGATTAAGTTATTATCTCATTATCATTATGTTTCTTCGACCTAACATTTGATGCACAATTAAAAGAGATGTGGTAGTAAAGCACTACTCTCAATTAAAAGGAATTAAGGTTTGAATCTGTCAACAAAGTCAACAAGTACTTAAGTGCTTACTGTATGCCAGGCACTGTGCTAAGCACTAGAATTTCAAATAAACGCAGGAAGACAGTCCTTAACCTTAAATAACTTGCATTCTACTGCTGGAAGACACCACTAAAAAGGAGGAATCCTAGAATTGCTACCTATTATCTATGAGACTTTAGGCAAGTCTCTTTAATGCCTTGGGCCATAGTTTCCTCATATATAACAAAATGAGATTGTTCTAGATACCCAGGATCACAGATACAAGGCTGAATGGAACAAGAAAGGCCATCTATTATTTTAGAGATAAATTATCTTTATCTCATATTTATATTGAGTCATAGGCAGTATTGCTCCCTTTACATTGTATGGCTTGATCAGTTCTATAGATTGCTATCTCCCTTTTATTATACACCTAATGTAACAGAAAAAAGTTTGTAATATCACACTGCTCAAAGATATCTACCCAGCAATTTTTTTTCCTGAAGGAAGGGAACCGCTTCTAGTAGTAGGTTTAATAATGCACATCTATACATATTTAGTAATTTAATTGTAATGGCATTGAATAAATAGATTAGTTAGGTAAAATTCCCTAGCACGAGTCAAGAAAACAGTAAGTGTATATAGGAGCTTCAAAAATAAGTACCGTAAGATAGATTTCAACATATACGCTACAAAATAAAAATCTAAAGTTTGAGGAAGAAGGCATTTTGAGAAATTCCTCAGCTTGACACTAAAACTTAGGTTTATATCTTTTCTATAATAAGCTAAATATGAAAATTTTTCCAACCAAAGTAATAAAGAAAAAAAAATAACTGGCATTTATGCCCTTTAGGAGAGTTTCTTTTTCTCTCTTAAGGTAACAAATTGAGAAAATGTAGATGAATATAAACTCAAGCTAAAATCTAGTTTCAAGGAGAGTAGCATGTACCTAATTCTTCTGGCTTCTCTATGCCACAAATATTGTTGAAAGATTTGAAACGTTACCTATATTTGTCAAAGGTGAGAAGTTTTCTAGCTTTTATTTGACTAAACAAGAAATACCAAGGGAAAAAAGGCACTGGAGCTGGAGTCAGAAAAAACTTGGTATTTAAAACTATCTCATATACTTGCTAACTTTGTAACTCTAGGCAAATGATTGAAGCTTTACTTCATTCATCTATAAAATGGAGATAATGAATACATCTCTGTTACAAAGGTATTGTGAAAATCTAAGGTATGTAAATTACTTTGTAAACCTTAAAATACTATATAAATATCATCATTGCCATCACTAATGATTCAACTCTTTTCATAAGAGTCCATGATGAAATGTTGTCTCTCAGCTTGGAAGCAACCCACACAATGAGAAGTTTGTAATTGTACCTTAAAAAGATGATGAGCTATGGGGGGGGGAGGGAGCTGAGCCAAGATGGTGGTTGGAAAGCAGGGACTAGCGTTAGCTCCCTGCCAAGTCCCTCCAAAAACCTATAAAAAATGGATATGAACCAATTCTAGAACTGCAGAACCCACAAAATAGCATAGGGAAGCAGGGCTCTAGCCTAGGACAGCCTGGATGGTCTCTGGGTAAAGTCTATCCTGCACAGAGATGGGAGCAGAGGGGAGTGGAGCTGAGCGGAGAGGAGCCCAGCATGGGCAGTGCGGACCGACTAGACCAGGAGACAGGTGGAGTGTGCCCTAGCACCCTGAATCAGTGAGCTGCAGCAGTTACCAGACTTCTCAACCTACAAACACCAAGGACAACAGAGTAGGTTAGTGGGAGAAGCTGCTGGGCACTGGGATAGAGTCTGCAGTTCAGCCACAGCCCCTGAGGCAGCGGAGGTGGGGCAGCTACAGAACTACAGCTGCAGTTGCTTCTGGCTCCAGGCCCACCTGGTGGGAGGAATTAAGTGGCAGATCAGACCAGGAGTGAAGAGCCTGCTGAAGATCTAAGCCAGTCTGGGTTGGGGGCTCTTGAAGAAGGAGGAGTGCTGGTGAGGCAGAGCTGGCACATCCCCCCAAGCATGGAACATAGAACTCTTTAGTCTACAAGCAGACATACCCTGCAGAAAAACTCAAGGGTCAAGTAAGTTGGCTGGGAACATGGCCAGGCAGTGAAAACACACCCAGACTCAGTCTCAGACTCTGGAATCCTTCTTTGGTGACAAAGAAGACCAAACATACAGCCAGAAGAAGTCAACAAAGTCAAAGAGCCTACATCAAAAGCCTCCAAGAAAAACATGAACTGGTCTCAGGCCATAGAAGAGCTCAAAAACGATTTGAAAAAGCAAGTTAGAAAAGTAGAGGAAAAATTGGGAAGAGAAATGAAAAGGATGACAGTAAACCATGAAAAACAAGTCAATGACTTGCTAAAGGAAGGAGACCCAAAAAAATAATGAAAAATATACTGAAGAAAACAACACCTTAAAAGCTAGACTAACTCAAAGGGCAAAAGAGCTCTAAAAAGCTAATGAGCAGAAGAATGCCTTGAAAGCAGAATTATCCAAATGGAAAAGGAGGTCCAAAAGACCACTGAAGAAAATACTACCTTCAAAATTAGATTAGAGTAAGTAGAGGCTAGTGACTTGATGAGAAATCAAGAAATTATCAAACAGAACCAAAGGAATGAAGAAATGGAAGACAATGTGAAATATCTCATTGGAAAAACCGCTGACCTGGAAAATAGCGCCAGGAGAGATAATTTAAAAATTATTGGACCACCTGAAAGCCATAATCAAAAAAAGAGCCTAGATATCATCTTTCAAGAAATTATCAAGGAGAACTGCCCTGATATTGTAGAGCCACAGGGCAAAATAGAAATTGAAAGAATCCAAGATCACCTCCTCAAATAGATCCCAAAAAGAAATCTCCTAGGAATATTGTCGCCAAATTCCAGAATTTCCAGGTCAAGGAGAAAATACTGGAAGCAGCCAGAAAGAAA